>JBBBDQ010000191.1:9252500-9600000 GCA_037127315.1 Ascarosepion bandense
TGTACCTGCTTCGTATACGGAGCAGCCAGAAAATCCTACTTTCGAGAACTTGAAACCATTCACCAACAGGGACTTCTTATTACCATAGGAGCCGTCACTACCTCTCCAGTAAAAAGCATATACATAGAAGCTAACGAACCCTTTCTCTTCTTAAGAAGACAAACTTGCACTCCAATACTATATCAAACTCATCTTATGCCCCCCCCAAACCCCGCCTATAACTACCTCATGAAAATAAAATACCAAAAAAATAAAATTGAAAATAAATCAAAGGCCATCAAACCTTTTAATCTAAGAATCCATAACTTCTTCAATAAAATCAAAACTGACCTAAAAATAATACATAGCATCTTCCCAAAAACAACACCATGGACCATAAATCAACCATAGAAAAATTGAACTGATCCAGTTATCTAAAACCAAAACACACCCCATCACTTTCCAAGAGAAATTCCTTAGCATCCAGAATAACTTTCCAGACAATCGCCACATCTACACAAATGGGTCTAAACAGGTAATGAAACTGATTGGGTTGCTATCTTCCAAAAACAAGAATCACCGAAACATCTCTCAAGTGAATCATCAATCTATAGTACAGAAGTCATAGCTATTAAGCTAGCCATGAACATTATTACTAACCACAAATCCTCCAAATTTATATCTACTCAGATTTCAAGTCAGCCCACTTAGCACTACAGAACAAATATACATCAAACCTTCTCATCGCAAAGCTTCTAAAGAGAATGAAAACTTAAAAAAAAAAGTAATTGTATCATCCTTACCTAGAGGGCCATATTGGATATTTGTAGAAATGGAAAGGGCAGACAAAGCTGAAAAAAAAACCGCACTGACAGACTATCCAAAACAAAAATTCCATACACTAACCTAAAACGAATTATTAACGAATTTATACAAATGGCAAAAATCATGACATGATCAAATACACAACAAGCTCCACCAGCTGCAGGATAAGATTGGGGAGTGGACAGCAGGTTACAGAAGAAACAGAAAAGAAGGAGTGATGCTTTCCAGACTTTGTATTGTCCACACCTACATCACCCACTCATACCTAAAAAGGAAGACACTCCCATATGCACAATGTGCAAAGTACCCCTCATATTCCTTAACATGTAACATTGTCAGACAAACTCAGTCAAAACACTACCAAACGAGCGACTTAAAAGGACCTTTAGAAAAATATATAACCAGAAGATATCATGAGTTTCCTAAAAAACACGTTTTTCATCAAAATCTGACCAAATCAACCTTCTCACTATAACTGAAGTAAAAAGTATATTCTAAACCGTAGCGTTTTGATATTAAATAACTCACAGAGGTTGATATGCCGTTTAACAAAATTAAAACTATTTAAGGCGTCTTGCCTCGCTTATTTGTGTTACTGGAATAACTTATCCCACAACAGTGATAAACCCAACACACATCCTGGGTGAGGAAACATTCAACGAAACCAGCCTGATCCCCTTTTAATCTTGTGACAGAAGACGTGGCGTCCGCCGAGCAGAAAACTTCATGTGTTTGCTATAATTGCGTTTGCTATTTGATTTATAGTCAATCGCCTCTCATCCATCACCATGTGGTGAAAACGATCAATGTTTTCTTTGGTGGTGGCAGTTACACGACGTCAAGAACCTTTTCAAAACTCCTTTTCAAAACTCACTCCTTAAATTCCTTTTCAAAACTCACTTTTGAAAATTAAATTCCTTTTCAAAACTCACTCCTTAAATTCAGCTGTCCCCACTTTTGCACTGTTGATAAAACTGGAGCGTCATTCACAAACATAGCAACCATGACAGCATAGATTTACTTCAGAGCTAAACTCTTTTTCTGTAGATAACACAACCATGCTCAGTTATTTTTATTACTAGTAATTTTTCTTTCTTCTGTGAACAGTCAGATAACATTTTACCTGACAATAAACGATACAGTTGTTAATCAGAAGAGTTGAAATTATTTTATTGCCTCATATCAGTCTTCCATAGTCAGCCAACGAATTCTTCTTTCCACTATTGTAGCTATTCATAGTTGAGATAAGAATGATTTTGAATAAAAAATCAATATCTCTTACCAAATGTTCCAAGAAATAGAACTCCAAAACAAAAGCTCTCATCGAGAGTTGGAATAGAATCAGTGATGATACTTACTCTGATTCCATCATAAAAATTCAGAATGTGGTATTTGTGAATATCACAATGTAAATACCAGAATGTGGTATTAGTAAATACTTCAAATATCTCGACGTATGGATAGTTATGACAGGTTTAGTATAGGAGATAAGGAAATTGAGCACAGAATAAGCTGTCCTGGGTTTAGTCTCAAACACTGTAAATTGCTAAAAATCAAAACCTAAACCTAAAACGATATCCTTTATTTTTACATTAATCATTCATTTTATAAGTTGTTTTGAAATATGGAGTAGCTAGACCTTACTATTGCACGGTTTATTCTCCATCCCTTTCAATTGATCAAGAGTAGAGACGCATCTCTTGTCTCCTGTTCAGGAAGGTGTTCCCGGCTCATTTTCTTCTCTCTTCTTAGGCCTCAGTAGTGGAGCTTTCGCAACCTTTTTACAATATGGGTGGACAGTAACAATAGGTTGGCGGTTTTCTGGTTGCTGCTTCCGACTGAGAGTTAGGAGGCCTAATTTTTGCGTAGCGTCTTGAACAGCTGCTCTGATCAACAGTTACATTATATCGGAGGTTTGTAGTGCCATAGCGCGCATGGATGTGTGTCCCTGCAAGCTCCCCCGGTCGGTGATCCTGAGGCCACACTATGCTACGTTTGCGCCAGTTTCCTTCCTACACATCTCGTAGTTGATGGCCATCTGCTACCACTACTCGAGGCATCTCCTTATCAAAAATAACAAAATGAATACTCACAACTGCAAATCAAACTGCTAAATCAGCTTCACAACAATCACCTAAACCCTTCAACATTTCCTTCACTAACATCCGTGGTATGCGTACCAACATTTGAAGTGTAGAATCTTTCCTTCACGAAAGGTCCCCAAAAGCCCTAGCTCTATACGAAACTAACCTGAACCCTACCATTTCTTCCTCTGATTTTTCGATCCCAGATTACCTTCTTCTCTCTAAGAAGTTCTCCAGCATCCATATGCATGGCCTGGGAGTTTATGTCAGCAAACATTTTCCTTTCGCTAGGGAGGTTTCTCTTGAATCTCCTGGCCGTTCATACGCATGTCTCTGTCTTGCTCTACTAAACTCATTTAACGATCTTTTCTTTCTCTACCGTTCCCCTTTCCTCTCCTGACTATTCCCTGTATCTCTGATAATACAAAAAAGCCATTGCCTCTCACCCGTTTGCTAACATATTTGTGTTCGGTGACTTTAATGCCCACCATACCAAGTGGCTGAAAAACTCTGTCACTGATTTTGATGTCATCTACACCCTGAACCTTGCAATCATCCAATCTCTCACGCAAGTGGTGGACTTCCCCACACTTTTCCCCAGTATGCCTGAAGGATAAGGTACTCTGCTAGATCTCTGCTTCACTTATATTCCTGACTTCTGCCATGCCATGCAGCTTTGCCCTCATTGCATCTCTGATCATGCTGTGGTTTCTGTTAATATCTTTCTCGACTGAACCCCCGAACAGCAGAATCTCGTACTGCTATTAAAGGTCGGATTGGGAGGCACTCCGAGATTTTCTTCCCTTGAAGACTGCACTTCTGAGGCCTCATCATGAGTGAAAGCCTCATCGATGCTTTCATCTTATCCAGGAAACTTCATCGTAAACGCCGTTCACTCACACGGTTCTCTGCTGTTTACTCGGCTGCCATATACCACAGGAATCACTACTTCCGGCATTATCGGTCTGACCATAATAGACGCCTTTTTGCCTCTACTCGTAATGAGTGTAAGAGGATCCTCAGTGACTTTAAGCTGTTGTTGGCTGACAGAATGAAAGAATTGTGCCCCTGAACACTTCTCCAAACCCTACAACTACTGTCTCTCTGCTTCTTGCTTTTCTGCCTACTTGAAGTCCTCTTCTGTAGTTTCTGTTTTTAAGAACTCAGGAAAACCCTCAGACACCTCCAATTATCACTCTATCAGCCTACTACTGATTTTTGACAAAGGCCATTATTAATGCTGAAGTAGTTAAACATCTCACAGCCCACAGCCTATTCTCCGACAGACAGTATGGCTTCCGCTTCGCCAGATCTACCGCTGACATGCTAACGACCATCACTAAGTACATATAGCAGGCTCTTGATAATAACGGCGAAGCTCGAGCTGTTGCCCTGGATATTTCCAAAGCATTTGACAGAGATTGGCACGCTGACGTTCTGCGCAAGCTACAGTGCTATGATATATCTGGACACTTGTTTGACTTAATCAAATCCTTCCTATCGAATCGCGTAATGAAGGTCGTATTGAACGAGCATGATTCCAGATCCTATCATACGAACGCGGGTGTCCCTGAAGGCTCTATCCCAGAACCTCCGCCTTTTCTGATTTTCATCAACGATCTCAAGTAGGCATCTACGCTGACGACGCCACCATTTACTCCCACCTCGTTAAGAACTCTGCCGATGCTGACAAAACAAACCTCGCTGCTCTCTCTCTCTCTCTCTAAAAAAAAAGAGTCATTACTGAACGCGGGTAAGAAATGGCTCTTAGATTTTAATGCTTCCAAAACGAGGTTGCTATCTTTAACCACCATAAACAATCTGTCCTACCCGCAATCAGCATGAATCACGCTAGCCTTCCTGAAAGCAACACACTGCGCCTCCTTATCTTCACTCTCTCAGCTGACTTTAAGTAGAGCGACAACATTGAATTAATAGCTAAATCTACTGCTAGGATGTCGGGTCTCTGTGTCAGGCCAGGAAGTTTTCCGCTTCTGAATCAATTATGTACATATAGAAATTTAGCATCCGCCCGTGCATTGAATACTGTTGCCGTATCTGAACGGATGCCCCTACTATTTTTCTTGGAGTTCTCAACAAAATCAAAAAGAGAATCTGCAATATAGTTGACCCCGACCTGGCGGCTTGACTCCAGTCGAAATGTGGCTTCCGTCTGTCTCTTCTACAAATACAGTCTCGGATTCTGATTCGACGAGCTTAATTCCTTGGTGCTCTCTCTGCACCAATTTACTCGAGCTACAAAAATAGTAACAAGGTCCCACCCTTATACAGTGAAAACAATCAAGTGTAACCATAAACTCTACTCTAACAGCTTCTTTTCTTGCACTTCCCACCTTTGGAACTTCCTTCCGTATTCTTGCTTCCTGATAGCTACAGTCTCCATGACTTTAAATGCAACGTCAATCGTCATCTCTTATCTCTTTGACTCCCCATCTGTCTTCTCCCTTTACACTTTCCTCTCATGTGGCTTTCTTCGCACTAATGTGTTCGTCCTTCTCCTACCCATTCTCCGACACCTACTGTGACCTGTTTTTTTCTCTTTACTCTCCTATTATGTAACCCGTTGCGCACCAATGGCAGTACTGCCTTGCTTCGGATGAGACGATTATAATAAGAAAAAATACTTCAGATGAATGCTATACATGTCGCCAAAATTATTAACAAATATCTAAATTGTAATTTCTATCCAACCACTTTTTCAGAATGATGGTTAAAATTGCTTCGAGCAAGATAAGCGCGTAATTCATAGAGTGGACCATACATATCCGAACCTTGTGATGTGTTTCTACAAAATTACAAGTAAAGGATTGTATCAGGTAACATGAACACCCATCATTTGAAGACTTTCAACAGCAGCAACAACCAAAATGAATAGCATCTGTAACTTGAAATAAGAATAATGTCATAATGAAGATATTAACTTAAAAAAGAGCAAAGAAGAAAACCGCCATCAATACTGGCAAGGGCAATAACAGCTACTGAACTTGAGAAAACTGCTTTTCTGAAAGAAATTAGAAAATTCACCACTCAGCAGTTCTGTGTGTTTCCCCATAAGAAGTTTTTGCTTATAAAGGAACAGCTAATATTACCATTAGAGTATCTGTTAATCCCTAGTGATCACCTGGCTAAGTATTGATCAGACGATTGCTTAAATTTATTGATTAGAAATGAAACACTGTTTAAAAAAATCCACACAAACGGAGAAATAAAGCGATAATTAAAATTCTGTCTTGTGTTCGAACCAAAGTATCTCTATAAAAAATGTAATAAGGGAAATAACCAGTCATATTTCATATTAATTACATTTTCATAGTTATTGACTAAACCGTAGTCTAGTTTAAAGCCACAAGTCTACATCACCCAGTGAGAATCGAATTCACTAATTATTATTTATGTTGAATCCCATTATCTCGTTAACCATTACCCTAGCTCGTGTTACTCAATTACAATTCCTGATAGAAAACATTGTTTAATTATCAATCAGAAACTTGCTACCCAGCAGAATTTAAAGTGCCTTCATGCGATTATTGCTCTCGAAAGTTTGCTTTTTGTGATCTTTTGTAAATGACCATAATCTTGTTCTTCTGTATCTGCTTCAGTCAGTCGAGTACTACAGGCGATACCTGCTTGGGCGAGCATGTCTCGAAAGAGAAATAGCTGACTGGGCAATAGAATGGTTGCCAACCTAGGCTATAGAAGACACTTTTTACCTGTTATTTAACACATAGCTGGACGGTAGAGACGGATTTATACCTTTCATAAGGGTATTTGCTTGTTAGTAAATACAACGAAATTCAACTAGATTTTGAAATATGTGAATTGTTATACATTTTGGGAAAGAAAGTGGAGAGGTTTTTCAGTAGCCACGGTTTTAACGTTTTTATAGTTTATTTCTCTTTGGCTGGCTACCAACCAAAGTAAGAGAATCCAGTTTACGTTGCTATCATTTCTAGGGCGTGATGAGAATTGATGGATTCATGATTTTCTAAAAGACAATTATACGAAAATGAATTCCACAGACGAGCCGAGAAACCATCACTTTGAACCCACAACTTTACGTATATATATATATATATATATATATATATATAACAGCCACACACACACACAAACACACATACACACACAGGCATATATATATATATAATTATCTATGAAAATAACATTTAATAAAACACAAAAAATTCATAATCTAATTTTTTCTCTCAGACCATCCCTGCAAAATCGCACGTTTCTGCGGCAAAGAGCATGTCTTACATGAAATTTTGTGCTTGCCTTTTTACATATATTGTTAGTGGGTTATTTCCTCGCCGAGTGCTACTGAAAGTTGAATTTCTTTTTATTACTAACATAACATATCTACCATAAATTTCATTCAGTATAAATTTTGCTAAACATGCTAGACCAGCAAGCCCTAATTTTATGTTGACAGTTTTAAACTCCTTATATTAAAAATAAAATTCTATTAAAAAGGAATAAATACAAAATATTCAACTCTCAACATTCTGATTAATAAAAATATATCCAATTAACCGAAAGTACATTAATTATTTTTTGTGGTCAGTACTAATTTTATGTTCCTATAAAAAGTTAAACGCCTATCTTTTGGGAATTAACTTTAGATGAGAAACATGATACCAAATTTCTCACAAAACAACATTTGCAAATTAAAGTAAGGACGAAAGAGTATCTCACTTTGAATCATTTTAATAGATTTGAAGAAACGAAGAACTTATTAGGACTTACAAAAGCAATTTTTAATTATCAAAAGTTGCTGGAAGACACGACATTGATCAACAATGTCATTATTTCACTTGGAAAAATCTTCTAGGTCACTGAAATAAATACTGATTAAATCTGGTTTTCCACAAGAATCTCCCCATTAAATAATCTTCAAAAATTTGAAGAAAATGATTTATCTTGACAAATGCAAATCTCTGGCCAAACTTCAAACAATATTTATTTCATTGGAAGTTGGTTTCTTCTGATCATGATCGTATATCAACATGCAAATCTATTTGCTTACATTAAACATCACAATAAAGATGAGGTGAAATTTAACTCGTCATTTTACTACAAGTTATTTCACAATTAAGTCAAGGCGCACATTTTTCCTACTCGCTCAGTACGATTTAAGAAATTTGAGAAAATATAGATGTTATTTTTTGATGCTAGGGTTCATTATTGAAGCATTAGTAAGTATGTTTCTCACTGTAGTTTTATTAATTAGCATCATATCAAAAATGACTTAATGCCAGTCATGAAAGGGAACGATGAAGCTACATTTAAAAACATTAACTTTTAAAGAAAGTAGTTTGGAAATCTTTACAATTTAAATTGGTTGGTCAAGAAGAACAGTTTCACCTACATTGGTGGGTCAAGATGAACAGTTTTGCCTACATTGGTTGGCCAAGAAGAACAGTTTCGCCTACGTTGATTGCTCAAGAAGAACAGTTTCGCCTACGTTAGTTGGTCAATAAGAACAGTTTCGGCTACATTGGTTACAATAAAAAGCGACAGTTTTTATCAATTAAAAATATTTTTAAAAAATTATTGATACGTAGAAGATTTAATTTTGAAAAATATTCATAGGGACGTATTTATAATTAACAAAAGGCAATGTAGTTTTTCAAATCGCTTCTACTTCAAATCTGTATTTACTTTATAAGTTGACAAATTCACCAGTTGTTTTTTTTCTTTGTCATATGTCTTCAATGCGGCACTTCCGAGATGATAGATCGAAACCAATATTGGTTTTACTTTGAAGTACGCCGCAAAATTATACTCATAGATAATCTAATTTCCGAACGAAATAGTAGTTTGAATAAAAAAAAATTAAACTGCCAAAGTAAACTTTGTGTTAAATATCTTTTGCTGTGGAAACTTTTAAACTAGGTACCTCCACTAATGTGCGTTGTGGTGCAGTAGATATCGGCTCGGAACGAGAAATCGGGGAGCCGAGTTCGAATTCCAGTTGAATTCATTGCATTCATTTACGCGCAAATACCCTTGGGAAAGGTATTAATCCGTCTCTTCCTTCCAGTTATGGGTTAAATAACAGGACAGATTGGGTTCTATAGCCTTGGCTGGCAACCAGTCTACCGCAGAAAGCAATGGCAACCTACTGCGGGATAATCTTCTGCCAAGTCAGTCATGTTTCTTTCGAGATATGATCGCCCAAGCGTGTTTCACGTATGGCACTTAACTGACTGACCTCCACTAAATCGCAAAAAAAAAAAAAGAAAAAAAGCTTAGTATAAATAAAAATGCCCTAAACTTTATAGAAACGAACTTTTTTAATCAAAATGTTGATGCTATTATTAAGAGGAAAGATCAAAGTACTTTTTAATTATTTAAAAAAAAATTTAATCCCTTCTAACACGTTCAAAATTTTGGTAAAAATATTGTTTTGATTTTGTTAGCGGGTAAGCAAATCGTTACGAAGGTTTACAAGGGAAAACGTAATATGACATAACTCAATTTTTTTTTTCCGGTGACAAACATATTAACTTGGAAAATCTTGCAAAAATGAAATAATTGTTAAATTTTAATGAAAATTTAGAACTTATTCCCCAATGGATTAAAGTATTTTTGAATTTATTAGTTACTTGTGATTGCCATACACTTATCTTATCTCACAACTGTCAACACATTTTAAATACGGGGGAAGGGTTAGAAAGTTCAACTCCGTGTTTTAAAAATAGCTTTATTCTATCTATCTTTCTGATATGAGGTAGTATTAACACTATTTACATTATTCGGACTATTATCCTCATCTTCGTTGCCATTTCCACGACGTTTTGGCCGTTGTACAAACTTTCTAAGCTATTTTGTTCACTGGGCCCAGTGGAAATAGTTGGTTGGTTCCAGTAACTTAACGAAAAGAGTTGTGATTTCAATCCCAGACTACAGCGTTAAAACGAGATAACTCATGACTACCAGAAAGGTTTCCCACAGAGAATGAGAATAATATACATCAGTGATTGTAATAAAAGATTCGGTTCAAAATTCCTAGCACCTGAAGAAGGCCGGAGTGTGCAATGGTCAAAACGTTGTGGAAATGCTAACGAAGATGAGGAAAATAGTCTGATTAATGTAAATAGTGCAGTTTTGTTATAAATTCCATGCTTTGAATAAGTCATATTTGTGCAAATCAGATTAATTTAACATTACTTTGCAAATTCTTTAAAAATAATTTGTTACAGATCTATATTTTATTTTTGCGAAATTTTTAAAACTGAAAATTAACTTTTGTTTACAAATGTGTTTCAATGGCTCAAAAATGGCCGAAAAATTGAAAGATAAAAAGATTCAAACATTTTAGATTCCAGACAATATAATTTCTGTTTGAAATACACGAGAGTAAACAGTATTACTGGAAATAGCAAATTTAATCATTTAGCTTTCAATTAAAACTAAAATAAAAGCTCCAAGAAAACTTTATTTTTAAAAATTCAGTGTAAAAGTTAGCTTTTGAATATGAGTGGAGGTACCTAATTTAAGCTTAGCTTGTATTATCGGTTAGTTCGCTGTCAACATAGGAAAACCTTACTCGTATGGCTATAAATAATGATTTTTCATAGTATGTAACAAAGAACATTGAGGCTTTCATAAACTTTTATGGAACAAACTTTTGTAGCTTAAAGACTATTTTGTTAAAATACTAGCAGATGACAATAAAATGATCAAAATATACATATCTATTTTAATCTCATTATATAAAATATTATGCATCAAAAATCCAAGTTGCAGACAATTTCTTTCATTTGCAAAGGATCGCAATTTCACTCAGAAGAATATAGTGTGCGAGAAGTAAATATTTGATTTTTAATTTTCACTGTTTCGACGTTTTCCGGTAAAATATATTGCATGATAAAAATGTCTCTAAAAATAAAATAAAAACTTAATTGCCAAGATTTTGAAGCAAATGTTTTTATTTATTTTTATTAGAAATTTCGAACAAATAAAACAGCCCTGATAATGGTTCAGCCTGCTTTCAAAAAGATCCAACTTTTGAATGAAAATATTTGGGACATATTTCACTAAGTTTTAAAAGCATAAATATATATTTTAATTGTTTACCAAATGGAGATCAATTAAATATTACTTTAGTTTGAACAATGAAAACCTATTTTTGTTTCGGAAATTCAATTTCACTTCATAATCTTGTTAGTAGGTTTGTCACTCTATCTCGCCTTCTATATCTCCCTCTACTCTCTCTCACCTTATACCCCCTCTCTCTCTATATATATTGTATGGTCGTGTGTATTCAAAAGTTTCACAAGAAAGTGTTAAACCTTACATTCCAATAAACTCCAATAAAGCTTGATGGAGACATATATTTTCATCCGAGCAATAGACAATGCCGATGGTGTTTCATAGATACATATAAGTAAGTTGCTAATACATTTTCAGAAGATATTAAAATCTTCCTACTTAATATCCCCTAAGGAGGTATATTGAAATGATTTGTTTCGTAAAGTTTGTAAGAATAACTCTTCGAGCTCTAGAAAATGGAAAGGTGAAAGTGCGTTTATTATATTTGTTGCAGTCAAATGTTTGCACTTACCAATTTCTGGCCATTTAGTTAAACTGTCCACAATAATTAGGTAATAAGTTTCATTTATTGGCTCTGCATAGTCGATATGTAATCGAGTCCATGGGACATCTGTCTTTGCCACGGTTGAATCTTTACCGGTGGATCCTTTGCTGCCAATTAACATTTTCTGCACTGTTCCACCACGTTTTCTGTCTTGGTCCATCCTCGGCCAATAGGTATAGCTTCTTATCAGAGATATCATTCTTGAAATCCCTGGATGGCCAGTGTGAAATCTCTTTCAGAATTTTATTTTGCAGACTACCCGCATTACAACTCTATCTGCTTATAGTAATATCTGTTCGCAGATTGAAAACAGCGACACACGAATCCTTTTTTAGATTTCTCGATCAACTAGACTTGCTTTTAATTTTTTTTAATGAAATTATCGTTCTCCGCTGCTTTTTTCACATCTTCCAGCGTAGTTTTCTCATAATTTTGCGTACCAGACTCGACAATTCACTTTCGTCACTTAGCGCCGCTGTTACTGTTTCTTCCAACTGTTCCGTATATTCAGGTATCAATCATGATAACCCATCGTGGTGACCTAGCACCTTTGAAAGCACATATTCTATTTTGAAATTCTAATTCAACAGAATTACATCCCAACGATGTAGTCGCTTTACCGTGTGAATTGGTATACCCTTTTTTTTTCTAAATATTGATAACAGCAGTTTGTGATCTGTTTGCAAAAACGAGTTCATTTTTATTTGCGATTTTGATTTTACTTTTCTGTTTTGCCCGACAATGAGAACTTCTATGGCCTACACGCCCACAATTAAAACATATTTTATCCCTTCATTATATGCTGTCCTCCGCACAAAATGCGTATCATTTATCCACTTCTGTTGTCTTACAGTTTGTACTCGCAAAATGCTCTTCTCCTCAATCCGAGTATTATCTTCTTTTATGTTTATAAGTCGCTGACATTCTTCCGTTACTTTATGTAGCGTAATCTTCGGATCCTTTTTCATGATAATGAGGATTCTTGATCTAATTTCTTTGTCCTTCGGTGTTGTTAGCCCCTGCAAAAAAATCAAACACTTGCACATGTCGCTTGACAATTCCTTTAATTTAAACGCCTCGCCCTGTGCATTAACCATACCTGCATACGCTACAAAATACTATTCTTTTGTTTTACGATATTTAGACACTTGCATCTTGTATGAAATCTCTTTTATCAAAAATTTTCGAGAAAATTTGTACTGTTTCGCTGAATGTAATTTCTTGTGGCTTCTTTGGAAGAATTAAATTCGCGTATTTTTTATTTTCTTCTGTTCGCAACTTCTGCAACAATTCTGATTTTTCCTCGTCAGACCGTTGTTCACATCTTTGCATGAATATTGTTTCAAACCTACGAAAATAAGCTGGAAACGTTGAACCACTGTCTGTTTATATATATATATATATATATATCAATTCCCCCCAAGTAACGCGGGAATACATCTAGACGCAAGAGGCTACAGTAAGTCAAAGGGGATGAGAAGTCTTTAGAAGGAATGGGCAACCCAATAATAAACAAGAATCAAGGGATAAACCTTTACTTATGTTAAAAAGTCTAGGAAGCAATGTAAACTATGTACTTCTATTGAAGATGAATAAATAAATGAATTGCAAAAAAAAAGAACGTTTAGACAAAGATGTTATAAATATATAGTTGAGCTAGCTTTTTGAAGGAACCAGTAACCCGATCCTAAACAGGAAGTAAACACACACACACACACACACACACACACACACACACACACACACACACACACATATATATATATATATATATATAATCATCCACAGACAGATCTGTTTCGCTGTATCACCGCTCATCAGTACAGTTAGTCATCCGATTGCTTTTAGACAGGATTGTAACCCGACTGAATTGTCATCAGTCAGTGATTCTACCTTTGAGGCTAGAAGATTACTTTTAGCGTGTGATATACCATGTAAATATATGCGAATAGCTAAGAGTGTTCTAATTCATTAACGAATGATATATATATATATATATATATATATGTAAAAATGTCAAGTGAACTATACGAGATTGTCATGCATAAATTTTAAAAAGAATCCTATTTTCAGAATATATATTCGAAAGTGTACGACATTTTTTATAAATTGAAATGACAAGCCATACGAGCAATTTTGATGCTCATGGCAAACTAAACGACAAAACTTTTGATTTGTTGTGCCACTCTTTCAATTCGAACGGTGAGGGATTGTATTGAAAATCAAGATTTGAGGTCGATATTTATGTCAAAAACCGAATGCTCACTGTACACAACTATAGATAGAATCTCATCCATTAAGCAAATGCACGTCATTTATCTGAAGTTTACGCTACACATGTGAAAGAAATCTATTTTCATGGCCTATCGTTCTTTTTCTTTTCGATTTTATTTTAAACATTCAAAAATTCTGAACACTCGAATTCTAAACTTAGAGAATTAGCTACAGTAATTATTTACTATCAGATATAACTACGATAATCTGGAGTGAAATAGTAAATACAACATAAGCAATAAATAGTCCAGAAATTTAATATTAACAAAATTAGCACGGCCTTAATGCATTTAAAAGCTCTCTCTTACATTTTGAAAAGGTTTTAATAAAAATTTTAAGTTTTGAAAGCGGGGAGTCATATTCAAATTGCAATGGATAAATTAGTGTCTAAATAACGTAAAAATGAAAATAACATCAACATCTCATTTTAATACATATATTTACCAAAATTACATAAAAATATCTTGAAATACTAACGAGTAAATTTATTCAATAAAATCTGCATTGATTTCAACCACGGCTTCTAAACGACTTCGGAATCTCCTGCAATTCTTCTGGGCGCTTTCCTTGGTTAAATTGCTGAATACTGCTATAATCCTTGCTTTCGGTTTATCCTTAGTTTTGTTAGTCTTTCGTTCAACTGCGCGGCACGCATAATAACCAAGGAACCTACAGTCTAGGAAGTTAGGTTGCCAGATTGAGGGATGATACGGTACATCTTTTGGGAACACCGAATTCTCTGCACTGTCTTCAGATTGACATTAAACACACTGAAATAT
The DNA here is from genome assembly GCA_037127315.1 of Ascarosepion bandense. Taxonomy (NCBI): domain Eukaryota; kingdom Metazoa; phylum Mollusca; class Cephalopoda; order Sepiida; family Sepiidae; genus Ascarosepion; species Ascarosepion bandense. The sequence goes on from JBBBDQ010000191.1 coordinate 9,267,065, forward strand.
ATGCCGGTGTGAATGCCAAACAGTACAGCATACCGTTTCCCAACTTCTGCCGGAGTAAATTGCGTCATACTGCACATTTGTCACACACACCATACTATACTCTACAGTTAACCCAACAAAAACAAACAATGCTCATGCCCAAAATTAAAAATATCTATCTATCTATCTATCTATCTATCTATCTATCTATCTATCTATCTATCTATCTATCTATCTACAGCTACATGAATGTTTACATATACTTGTATATCTGAGTATGGGGGAAGGTGAGATAGATAGATAGATAGATAGATAGAGAGAGAGAGAGAGAGAGAGAGAGAAAAGAAAGAAAAAGAAATAAAGAGAATTTCTTGATGAAGAATAAAACCACCAATCCTTTTGACTTGTTCAAATTCAACAATCTTGACAAACTGAAATTTCGTTGTCATCCTAGAAATATGCAAAGAAAGGATTGGTACAAGAATGAAAAGTCCATTGCATCTGACTTTATTGCTTTTTTACTTATTACTGATATATATATATATATATATATATATATATATATATATATGTGTGTGTGTGTGTGTGTGTGTGTGTGTACATACACTGCGCCTCCTCGGTTTCACTCTCTCAGTTAACCTTAAGTGGAAATCTACGTCTAGGAAGGTCTGGTCCCTGTGTTTGGCCAGGAAGTTTTTCTCTTTTGAATCAGCCATGCACATATCCAAATCTACCATCCGCCCGTGCATTGAATACTACTATCATATCTGGTCAGGCTCCCCCAATATTTATCTTAATCAGGGAGACATTGTTACATACAGAGAGAGAGCCAATCAAAATAAAGTAATTTATAATTTGAAGAATACGAGGACAAAATTTATACATAAATTCTTAATGTGGGTTGTAATATTAAGAATTTACGTATATTATTTTCACTGCTGTCAACTGTTATTTACCTTTATCTGATGGCTATTTTCATCTGATTTAGATATTTTAATTAATTTTTGTTAGGTATTTCATTCGGCATATATTATCATGTTTAATATTTGCTAAGTATTTAATCTAACAATGATCGTCAAGTTAAACAGATATAAGATATTTAATCTAGCATTGATTATCATGGCAATATTCGATAGATTTTTATCTAACACACACCATTTGGTCAATATTTAACACGTTTTATTATAGCACTAATGGTTAAATTAATATTTAATCATTGTGATTTTCGAAGAGTCAATTACACATTGTTTCTGAAAATTTTTTTATTAGTGCCTGGTTTTAACTGTTTGTACTTATGGGTCCTGTTATTTATTTTTTAATTTTTATTTATTTATTTATTGATAATTAATTTATATATATATGTTGTTGGATTTTATGTCTTATCAACCTCTTAAATTTCTTATTATAACAGGTTACTTACAGCATCCGGTGTTCTCAAAAGGACCCCATATAAGTAGTGATAGAACTCTGCTTAAATTTGATAATCGAATGTGTGCATCATGATCTTATTCACTTTCCTGATTCCGCGCTGTCTCCAAAATCAATTTTTTAATTGGCTCTCGAATTTTTATCGCAACTTCACTGTTCAGTAAGGTTTTTTCGGTACAGGCAGATAAATCACTACAGTTTCTTTTAGACTTATAATGAGTCTCAGAGTAGTGCAAGTAGTACATGTAAAAGAGTCCGTTAAGTGTTACATATAATCTTCAGTATGAGCCACAAGATTGCACTCATCTGCGTACAACATCTTGTATAAGATCCAAAGATACCATCGTCTTCGTCGACATTCTCCTAGTATATGATATTAAATAGATTGCCACAGTTTAGAAAGTGTATATATACGCTATAATCACGGCTCTTGAATGTCATGTAAATCACCGTCATAAAGTAAGGCAAAATTAGGGTCTCCTTGCTTCTATTCTTTACTAGCAGTATAGCCCGGCGTTGCTCGGGTGTAATGAAAGCTTTAAAACTAATCCATGGTCCTGGAGCTCAGACTCTTTGGACGTTGGCACGAAAAACTAAAAAGCAATAGTTGTTCCAGTTAAAGCGAAACCGTAGACTGAAAGAAAAATGAATGGATGTAAGTCAAATTTTGATTTCCTCGTATCGATATCAAATAAGTTTTTTTCGTCGCAAACTGAATTTTGAAGGCTAAATAAGTCTTCTGAGACTAAGAACTACAATTATACCTACTTAGAGCCAAACCCGAAACAAAAACTAAAATAAAAGGGCTGACAAAATACAGACATACAGGCAGATAAACAGACACACACACAAGCATCTTGCATTATATATATATATATATATATATATATATATATATATATATATATAATCGATTTTCTGCACTATTGTAAGAGCTGCAACATTCAAACTTCTGAATATCGTTTCTTATGTCTTTGTCTATCAGTGTATCAAATTTAATTAAAATTGGATCACTCCTTCTATAACCCGATTTTTTCGATTATCGATTTTCGATATTTGTCGGGGGTACCTCAACACAAAAACTAGCTAAGAACACTCGCAGACGCTCATAGTACAACTGTGTACATTTTCAAGAAAATCAGTTCAGCCGTTTCGGAGTCTTAGGTAACGGATACACACACACACACAGATACACACACACACAAACAAAGTTCCATTTATAAATAAGTTTAGATTTCAAATTGTTTAGTCAGATTACCTCAAGCTTTTGCTTTCACGCCATAACGAAAACATCGAATCATGTTAGTAAACTTTATGAGCAACCAAGCTTTCTCAATATTTTTCAAAAGCTATGCCATTGACTGTATCAAATGCTTACTGTGTCAAATCTACAAAACACCTGATATAACTCCATTCGCTGCTTCATACATTTTTCCTGCAACTGCATTGCTGAAAAGTTGACATCTATAGTAAGTCGACCTACCCAAAAGACATAAAGGTATTCTTGAACTACCTCGTTAGTAATATGTTTGAGAAGCCTGGCAAACATTATCTTACACAGGACTTGACAAAATTAACATAATACGAGTAGCTTTGTTGTTACCGCAATACCTTTGAAAAGCACTACCATTAATGTATCCCGCCATTAGTCAGGAGCTTACGCGCAAATACCCTTGGGAAAGGTATTAATCCGTCACTTCCTTCCAGTTATGGGTTAAATAGCAGGACAAATTGGGTTTTATAGCCTTGGTCGGCAACCAGTCTACCGCAGAAAGCAATGGCAAACTATTGCGGGATAATCTTCTGCCCAGTCATGTCTCTTTCGAGACATGATCGCCCAAGCGTGTATCACGTATGACACTTAACTGACTGATCTTATAAGAAAAGATTTTGATGTTTACTGACAATTCCTTATCCATTCTTTCGTACGTCATTGTTTCTACTATCCAACCTAAGTGACCGACCATTATTCAGCTTTTTTAACAGAAGATTTTGTCTCGCCAATCAAAGGAAATTCGGTCTGCTCTCCCTTAAATCTTTTTGAGAAAATCACCACCCACTTTAGATGCAAGAGTCAACAGATTAAACTATTTCCGTCGTCTTTTTACAAAAAAGAGAATTCCCATCTTTCACTGGAGAGTATAGTAGGCTTTAAGCTTCACGAAAATGTTTGAATAAGTGTTTAAATCGTTGATACTGCATGTATTTGCTCAACATTACGAATCCACCATTCGAACGGACAGGGTCTCCGTTTAACCTTCTGTTTGGTATCACTTATCTCATCAATCAGTTGTAACAAATTGTCTCGAAACATACATGAAAGAGCTTTTAGATTCTCTTACAAAATCTATTCAATCTTTACATCATTGTAATTGAGTCAATATTTGTGTTTTCCTCCTTTTGCCATAAACATATTCCTTAAAAACTGGACATGTGTCTTACAGTAAGTCGAGTCCAAGCAATCCTCAAGTTCCTTAAACGTCTGTTTATTTCTCAAACGGAAGACATTCAGTTTTCCTGGGAATGAGCACATTTGAAAAACGCACTTTTAATATAATTATCATATTTAAGCTTGCACGTATTAATCGATAAACTATCCATCTGTTAACAGCCCTCATAGCACGAATTCAAACGATAGCTTGAGTGTTTTGTCCCCCCCCCCACCAAAAAAAAGTAGATAGTATTGTAGGTATCATTGTTTTGAACCAGGGTGCATCCTTGTTGTTTTCAGGTGGAACATGGTATTGCTAGTGAACTACTAACTCTTCACACAAATCAAGAAAAAGCATAAAAACAAGGCCATGTTTTCAATACCCACTCCTAGTGGCTCCCTATAACTCAGGCATTAAAATGATAATTGTGTTTTGCAAAGTTTCAAAGAACTTTTCAACGGTTCAGTAACCTTTTCATCTTCAGTTGCATTCATGGTTTGTGCATAAACACTGACGTAATTTATAGGATTAGCATTTATCATTATTGACACTATTTATATGCATACTAATCACTTCATCTTTTTTGTTATCATAACGTTTCGGTTATTGTATTCTTCTTCTTCAGGTGTATGTAAATCTAGGTAATCTACAAGGAATTCCGAATTGAAACCTTTATTTAACCTGTTAGACTGTTCTCATTTCACTTCCCACGTCTAGGGATATCTTGTCTAATTATTATTTTTACTACTGCACAGTTATTTTCGCCCTTTCTGCACTGAGACCAAATACACATTGCGTTGGTCTGTGAATTTGGCAACATAGTTATCGTGAATTCAATCCCTGGTTTGTAAACATTGTAAATTGCACAAATTCGGATTGTGGTCATACATAGTCAAGCGATCATTTATACCAGATATTAACTTTGCTAGACTTTCTGATGACAACCCATTATCAGTGAGTTCTAACAACAAACAACCTTTACTTTTCTCGAGGTAGCACGATATTGACTTAGCCTAGAATATGGTGCCTTAGGAAATCTGTTGGGCCAGATCATTTCACTTTCTGAAGTGCCTAGAATTTTTGCTTCCATTTGCATTATGATGGGAATTCATTAATTATAATCTCTTGAATGTTCCACTAGATGTAAATAAATATACTGTTTAATAACAAAAACAGCATCTACTCAAATATGAATATCCATGAAATATAAAGTTTAAACAAATAAATTAAAAACATTGGAATTAATATATTTCAGATCTAAGAAGTTGGAGCGAATAGTTCGTTATAAAACTAATCACTTTTTACTAAAATAATAAATTCTCTTTAAATGATAGGTAATAGAAATCGATGACTCAATCAATATATATATATATATATATATATATATATATATATATATATATATATATTAAATATAAAACTTTAATCCAAAAAGAAAAGCAGGAAGGTAAATCCCAAAGAATCGATCCTAATTAATATTAATTACATTAATATTAAAAAATGATGAAGGTGGAGGGCTCAATGTATTAATATTTAAATTACAGAGCCAATTATAAAATAAAATAAATATCGATGTTCAAATCAGTTGCATGGCCATTTCTACATGAAATCCCTAAGAGAAATTTTACGTATCATTGGCAACTTTTTATTTAGTTGTCGATGATACGTGAAATTTATTATATATATATATATATATATATATATATATATATATATATATAATCAATGATAGAAAATTATTGTCAAATATATGTAAGTTCATTTCTTTTTATTATTTCTATTGTTAAAACTGTTGAATAATAATAGGAAAAATGAACTATTTAAAACGAATAGTCGAAATGAACTTACATAATGAATGTTACATTTCTAATCACCTTTCTTACAAATTAGAAAATACGTCCTTCTTTTATTAAATGTGATACGTCGTTAAAATATAAAGTTCAATCATTCATGCAAACGTATAAATAATTGAGCAAATTCAATGTATTAAATGTTCGTAATAATATAATAATTACTAGTATATATATATATTAAGTATTCGCTAGAACATAAAGTCGCTAAATATCACTTATTTTAAAAACAAGAAATCGATGGATACCACAGCTTATCTTAAAAAAATAAACAAATATATATTTTGATAACGATAATAAACGCATATTAATATAATGAAAAATTATAGGGACGTGTTTTTTCACGGTTCCATAAAAGCTATGTATTTTTGTAAAAAGAAATGTTTGTTTTTATTTATCCATTTTCTTATCACACACATATAAATGAATGATGAAAATGTATTTTGAATGCAGGGTCTATTTATATGTTCCAGTGCTTAATATTGTGGTGATATCGACCGAGCAAAAGCGAGGGACCGGATGTTCGCAATTTCACGAACAAAAAGCAAATGACCAAAAGTCGTCCGTGCGCAGCCGGATTCGCGCAGATGTTCCGGTTGAAAACTAAAAATTAATAAAATATTAAATTTCCAGTTTGCGAGCCTACGCGAATTTTATTTATCGGCCAATGGGAAGCTCAGAATCAAATAAGGATATGAATTCCCAAATGATCACCTGCGATCCAAAAAGTCGAAATAAAAAACCGATACGGAAAGCATCGCCAGACAGACCGGCGCAGGCCGAGACACACGGACTGACGAGAGAAAGAGAGGAGTGTAATTAGTAGCCCCCTTGACCGAAGTCAAGTGGCTTACTATGTTCGCCTCTCTGACCTCTCTCATCTTATCTTTCACTGTCTCAAAACTACTTACTGACCTAAGGAGCGAATACATCAAATAGATTCCTTATTTACAACACTCCCGCATTCCTAAGTATTAATTCTCTTTTCAGCATTTTATTGCCATGAACATTTTAACGTCCGTTGGACCTATACTTCAAGTATTACTTTAATTGTAAAACCTTAATTGATATGTGTATATATAAAATGTTATCTTTCAACTCAATCTGCTTTTCTTGATTTATAATCATTTTATGACTTATAGTGGGCTATCTTCAACATGGCCAAATTACGTTAATCTGCAACAATATACAACTATCCTTCACTAGAACGGACTCTCCACTATAAACTGGAAAAGAATGGATAACCCGCTATAATATCAAGAATAGTGCGTATGTAAATATAAAGATGGGTATTCGGTGAGCAATTTTCAGGCGCTTAAGCATGAAACACTATCGCCACTGAATGTTGACATTAATGCTCTCTTTTATATTCAAAGGTCAATTAGATCTAGTTTAAATACACATAGAGACCAGCCGAACTTCATTCGTAGTATGGTCGTTGATAATAGAAATATAATAATCTCATCCAAATATAAAAAATACTAAAAATAATGGATGCGTTATTAGTGAAAAATGAAAAAGACCAACACACATAATAACACTAAGAGCATGATCCCGAGATGCTAACCGTGTTTAAAAAATAAAACATTCCTATACCTCTAGATACGTACATAAAATGATCCATACATTAAGTTAAATGTAATAATATCATCATTTATAATGGCTAAACTATAGTCAAAAGCGCTCGATAATACAGAAAATTCGAATAATTTCAATAAAAAAAAATAAATGCCCAGAAAAAAATAAAATTATAAAAACACAAGAAAAATTCAATGAAAAAATTTAACCGTAGTCACTTGTCAGTTTTTAATTAAACTATATATATATATATATATATATATATATATATATATATATATATATATAATAACAAGACCGACTCTGTAAGGTAAGTATCTAAATCCTAAAATTATACGAAAATAAACTTTGAGGACAACAAATAACAGACAGAATCTAACTCCGTTATTGTCCGTCGCTATAAGGCGTTGGACAAGAGGGAAAAAAAAAAGAAAACTGCGGAATACAGACAATACATACAATATCCGTAGCAAAGAAAAAAAACCCCAAACGGAACCAACCACAAAGAAAGAAAAAGTGCTCGATACAAAACTAACCAAAGTGGAATAACAAAGAGGAAGCAATGTAGAGCAAAGACATATATATATATATATATGTATGTATGTATTAAACATATATTGTTAAATATAAAAGAAAATGAATGTCTTTTATATTTAATCATGATCCCTGCTAAAGGTCATATTTTGGCTTTAATGTCAGGTGAAAATAAAGACAAAAATCGTCCAACATTTGGATATCTTTTTATTATGCTGGTTTTCAGATTTTGGGTCACGTGAGACATCCTCAATAAAACGTCCCTGTAACCTCTTTGAAGATGGCTCATGTGAGCCGAAAGCTTAGAACCAACACAATAAAAAATTATCCAAAATGTTGAATTTTTTTTTTATTTTCACCTGAAATTAAAGCCAAAATATGATGTTTACAACGGCTCATGATTAAGCATGATAAACATTTATTGTTTCTTATATTTAACAATATATATTTAGAAAATTATCTTCTGCCTCGATACAATATATATATATATATATATATATGTGTGTGTGTGTGTGTGTGTGTGTGTGTGTGTGTGTGTGCGCGTGTGTATGTGTGTGTATGTGTGTGTGTTTGTGTGTGTGAATTAATAAATTTGCAAAAGAGTATATGCTAAAGTATTTAAACTCATATAAAATATTATTCAGGTGTTAATAAAACAGGGTTTAAATGTAGTATTAACATAGCTATTAATCATATATTAATAAATATACGTATCCTACGTTGGTGGTATAGCTTGGAGTTTCATGCACTACGAAATCATCAGATGCATACTACAAACTACCCTTTTCAGAGATTTTAAGTACCCTCAATGTTCGTGGAAGTTAAATCTTACAATGTTGGTAGATTTTTTTTTAATAGGAAAAAAAAAGAAAACCAGTTTAAGGCAAAGGTGTGGAAAATAAGGAAAAAAAACTGAAGTTTGAATGAAGACTGCATTCAGAAATTGACAATGCAGTAATTCATTAAGGCAATCAATTATTCTTTGATAATTTTGATTTCAGTACCAATTTAAGGTATCACTGATGATTAACGTGTAAAATGAATCGTTTCAGGATATCTGTTTCATCTTTTTCCTCATATTTATCCTAATTTATCCACAAAAAAGTATGTTCATCAAAGAATAAATATTTTCTGTGATTCTAAATGTCATAAGGTTATAATAATAATAATAATAATAATAATAATAATAATAATAATAATAATAATAATAACGTTAAAATTAAGAGAGGCGATGGCTGCTTCATGGACAGTTTGGTGGGGATACTAAAGCTATTAAGACAAAAGGTTCGTGGGCTTGATTGACGAAAGGCGAGACTGAAACGCAAGACTGAAAGCCTACTGGTCGCCGCCTAAAGAACAGCAAGGAGATTCAGACAAGGGCAGAATGTGTGGAATAAGGGTGGTAAATGCCCACATAATTAGCACTTGTGGAATGCTTGCGTTGGAAAAATACATCAGCACTGTGATAAAGTAGCATTTCATCTGCATTTGGTGAATATGTGGGAAGTATGAAACTTGAAGTCAATCAAAATCGTACCGGCACAAACCAGAAAAGCTGATCATAGACAAGTCGGTTTTATGGAATTTTAACATCCATACAGACTGCATCGTTAAATCCAATAAACTTAGCATCAGCCTAGATGAGAAAAAAAAAAGAAAAAAGAAAAAAACCACACAAAACCCCCCACAAAATTCATTTTTATTGATGTGGCTGTTCCTGTTGACTAATGAAAGGCTAAAGGAATTGGAAAGCTTTCAAAAGGTCACTGACCTTGGGATTGTGATTCCGTGTATTTGAGATGTCCAGGCCACTATTATCCTAGTTATCATTGAGGCATTGATGTCTATATCACCAATTTAAAGGACTACATTATTAAAATCGGAACAAAGTTTAGTGTCCCACCCCTTCTAATGTTTGAATTTTTGGCTTCTGCAAATATTCAGCGAAAGATGATACCTGTTTGATGTCGAACGATTTCATGGAGAACAACAGCAATGTAAGGTCTCCAGTTGAAAATGAAAATTTTGCGAGGAAGATAATATGATAATAATAAAACTGAAAACTTATGTGACCATCGACGGCAATGGCTTTTAAAATGCGAGACAAAACACACACACACACACACACACACACACACACACACACACACACACATATATATATATATATATATATATATATATATATAATGTAAAACTGTATAATATGAAGTTAGTAAAATGACAATAAAATTGCAGCCCTGAGAATATTTTCTGATTAAGATAAGAATTTTAATCAGTTTTTAAAGATTTTAAATTTGAATGTTAACGTGTATAAAAAATCTCAGAGCCTAATGAAACTTTGAAGATTTTTTTTAATGCTTGAGTTAAAAGTGAATGCAAAAAATAGATTCAGCAAGAAAGGAAAAATGATTGATTATTCCGATTTTTGAAAAGAAAAAAAATCAGTGACAATCTTGTATTCAGAAGAGATCATTATGTTTTGGAGAAGATGTAAAATTGTAAAAAAGAAAAAAAAACAGATAAACTAGTGAGAGTCAATCGTTACATACTGCAGCTGGATCTGGACACACAACGAGAAATACATTTCTATAAAAAATATAATAACATACTTTTATTCTTCGCCAGTGACGCTGGTGTGGATCAGGAGGGCATCCAGAGAGAATCGTGCACACTAAACGGTCGTCAGAAGTCGTTAGACAGTCTCTGTCTCTTTAGCCCCAACATTTTAGACTTTATATAGTCTTAAAACTCCCACGCATTTTTGCTTTTTCAAGTTGTCGCTTTGCTGACTATCTACGGCTCTATGTATCTGTCAAACACACCCAGTGATCCATGCTTTTTGCAAGTAATTTTAAAAGATATAAATGTCAGAAAGAAAAATTGTATAAATACTTGAAGTCTGTTAGAGAACGACACACATTATAGAATTTGATGTTTGAACAAATATTCGTTGCAGCAATTGAAGCAATCTGAAAAGGATTTTTTACAAAGGCTCAAGAAAGGGCAATACGAAGAATTGAAACTATTCAGGTTGCGCAGTTACAATAATTTTAATAAGTATTAATTGGAATATTCGGCTTTTGTGAAAAGCTGCTGCCATTTTTTCTGACGAAAAAGTGGCTAAACATTTTGAAAATTCAAATAGCGACAGGAATGAAGTAAATAACATTTTTTGCCAATAGAATTTAAGTTTGGCAGTAACAAAAAGATAAATGTTCTTATGACAATGTTAAAACCTTGTTTCTTGTTGTCAATTGAATTGATTGTCTTCATGAAGTTACAACGTGTGGTGGTACCAATCGAGAATTTCATCCTGTGACTCTGAGAGTTGCCATTTGCTGTGAGAACGGGTTTCTAACCGAGGCGTTTCAACTGAGTCGACAAGGAAGAACCTCTTCATACTTAAATAAGAATAATGTTGAAGTTGATAAGACTTCATTGTGCGAAACTTGCAGTAAACGTTGGTCAATAATGTAATGCCACGGGGCCAAGGCTACAGTGAGAAAATAAAAAAGATACAGGCGATGTCAAAAAAAAAAAAAGATAAGTAATGGATGGGAATCAAATAAATAAAGATAAAAGATAAAACTGATGATGATTGTAGCTATCAGGGAAGCATGCAAATAGAAGTGAGTTTCACAAAAAAGAAAAGTTCGAGAAAAGAAACTACTACAGTAGAAGAGACGGTTACATTTAACTAGTTCGACGGTAAAAAGGTGGGACCTTATGCCAATCTAGTAGCACAAGTAAATACATGTGGTCGAGATACTAGAAAAAAATGCTTGTGAAGGGGAAGCCAGATCATGTCAGTAAGAAAGTGACCTAAGGCGGACTGCTAAGTTAGGATTGATTATATTGCAGATCCTACATTGGATTTTCTCAAGAACCACAAGATAAATAGCAGGTGCAACCGACCAGATATGGCAACAGTATTCAATGCACGGACGAAAGGTAGACTTATAAATGTGCAAAATGGACGAGAAAAACTCACTGGATCGACACAGATAGTGTGTTTCTCTCTAGGAGACTAACGTTATCCATTTTGATGGTAGGCAAAAATGTTTGTCTATGGTAGTTAAAAAAAGAGCAGCTTCGTTTTGGAGGCATTAAAATTTACGGGCCATTTCCTATTCCGTTCAATCACAGATCTGAGGTTCTTTTGAAGTGTAGCAGCCAGGTTTACTTTGTCAGCCTTGACAGATTTATTATTGAGACGGGTGTAAATGGTGGTGCCATCTGTTGAGATGCCTAATAATAATAATAATAATAATAATAATAATAATAATATATATATATATATATATATATATATATATATATATATATATATGAGGAGACTTGGTGATTATCCAAGACAGAGTAAGAAAAGAATTTATCCTATGCCGGTGGAACTGAGAATGGGACAAACCGGATACTAATAGTAAAAAAGAAAATTCAAAAATAAATAGAAAACTGAAAAATGAATCGCAGATAAAATTGAATAAATGTGGCTACAAAGAGAGCATATGAAAAAAGGAAATTGGATCCCTATTAATCCAAATCCAAATTACATCAATGATTTTTAATTCACTGTAATATTGTAAGTATAAATGCAGAACAGTGATGGTATTGTCAATTGTCTAACAATTGGCTACTGAAACGTGATTAAAAAATAAAATAAAAAAATGACTGAGATGCAAACCAATTGCCTGTGCACAAATAAGTTTGTTGAAATAGATTAAAAAAATGTGAAAATTCGGACAGGTTCACTAATCCGCCTTTTGGGTTTTGAATAAGAAGCCAATTTGCCAGGTAGTGGATGCCGTTTTTTCATCAGAACAAATAACAGAATTGAAAGAAAGTGAAATACCTAAAAAAGCCTAGATTTTCAAAGAGACTTAAAAATTGAGTAAAACTCGAAGGTGACAGTTGGACATCTTACGTTTACTGACCTTAGCACAGCCCAAAAGATCTTTGCAAAATTTTTTTTTTTAATCATATCGCCCCAAGCAAGGCATTTTACTGCCATTGTTTTGCAGGGGGTTACATAGAAGGAAAGTTATGAGAAAGAGTGACAGGTTATAGGGGGTGTCAGGAAGTGGGTAAGAGAAGGACGGGAATACTGATAAGACTAGAGTGGACTGAGAAAGAAGTATGAGAGAGAGAGAGAGCGAGAGGGAGAGAGAGAAAGGATGCAGGTTAGTAAGATAGGAGATGAGTATTGACTTTACACTTAAATTCTTAGAGATTGTAGCTGTCGGGAAAGCAAATAAATGGAAGGGAATTCCACAGGTGGGAAGTGCGAGAAAAAAAAAACGGCTGGAGTAGAATTTGCGTTTACATTTTATTGGTTTCACTGGGCCATCAGTGAGCTAAGTTCATCGGAGCAGAAGCCGTGAAACTACGGGAACTTGAAATATGAGAAAGAACCAAAACTTTTCAAACGATTACATTACTAAAATCGGTTAGAATAATGAAGTGAGTTCTAGAAAAACGAAATAACTAGCTGTTCTTTACATACATTAAAAGCTACAAGTTAGTGATCGTGTGAAAATGGAGAATACGGATGGTTAGAATAATAATAATAATAATAATAATAATAATAATAAAGAAAAACACTCAATCTAAGAATAACCGAGGAGTGTTTTCTTGTAAACAGAGCAAGAAATAGATTGGAACTTTGAGATACAGGCCGACCGGCCGTTCAATCCTATAAAGAACAATCGCAAGTTATTTAGAATAAGGAAAAAATCTGTTGGTTTTCAGCTGGCTGCAGTGTGAAAATAAAAGAAATCGAAACATAGCAAACAATGATGACCTTAGAAACGGAAAAAAAGGATGGAATATGAAAGCTAGAGTCGTGCTTATAATGAGATGAGCAAATGGAACAGTCCATAAAAAGGTAACATTAAGAGGATAAAAATAATAATTAGAAAAATAAATGAAACCTTCCACATCACAGTATTGCAGGGAAATGAAATTGCTGGAGGCAGCTGTATTATATCTAACTAATGTACGGACGTGTCCAAACAAATATTGTAGAGTTTACAAAGCTCTTAGTGAGATAAAATCGAGTTTCAGATAGCCTACGCATCACTGGGATTGTACACGTTGGCTGCATCGTAATACAAACTTTGTGGTAAATAAACCAAGCCTATATTGAAGAGACAAATAAAAGAGTTGTAGTCTCATATAATGTAGCAAGTGATTGCGATAAATGTGTAACGAAATAATTTGAATATATAGATTTGTCATGTGTGGAACGTGTATACAAATGCGTAATTCTTTTATATTTATCGTGTTGGAAATGAGAGAACAAATTTGGGTCAGTTCCTTTACAATGTAAATAATATTCTATAAAATTCAATACGTACATGCATATATTTGAAGGTCATATAAGTTTCTTTGACAAATCCATTAAGTCTGTATGCACATTTGAGTTTCAAACTTCCATTGTTGTTTGTATCTACTTCAAAATAAATGCAGAGATATGCAGCTTTTCACTCATTTGTGCAAAATCAGTTCTGACACAGGCATTCGCTTGGAACTTTGGTTCTTCAAAGACATGTATTAAGACTATATTCGTCCAGAACATAGTCGTGATTATGACGTTTTACCAGACAAACGATTTTGAGTTCTATCTCTAAATGTCTGTCAGTCAATTGCCATACACACTTAGGCGATCATGTCTCGAGATAAACATGACTGAGTGGGCAGAAATTTTTTTTCCGCAGTAGGTTGACATTACTTTCTGCGGTAGACTGATGGCCAACCAAGGCTATAGAATCCAATCTGTTCTGTTATTTGACTCATAGCTGGAGGTAAGAGACGGATGAATACATTTACCAAGGTAGTTTTAGCGCATATTTGAAAGCAACGAATTCAACCAGAATTCGAACTCGGTTCTATAAGGGAAAAACAAAGAGATTAACGCGAATAATTGAGACAACAACAAACATATTTCTAAAATTCAAAGAGTTTAATTTAATTTTAATTTTTTTAAATCGTTTCAATCCAAGCAAGGCGGTAACGCTATTGATGCACAGGAAACCACATAAGTGTAAAAGATTAGATAGGAGCAGAGTAAATAGAAAGGGGGTGTCAGAGAAAGGGTAAGTGAAGAATGGCAATACAGGTGTGATGACAGTTGCAAATATAGAGAGAAAAGAAAAGATAACAGGCTGATGTAGAACTGGAGTCAAGTAGATAAGAGATAGGAATTGACATTGCATTTAAATTTCTGGAGGTTTTAGCCCTCCGGAAAGCAAGAATATGGAAGTGCGAAAATAAAATGCTATTGGAGTAGAATTGTCGGTGCATTTGGTTGATCTAACTGTGAATGGGTGACACCCAGTTGCTAGTCTAGTTGCACGAGTAAACTCTTGCGGCAGGGGCACCAGTGACTTAAGTTCGTCGGAGCAGAAGCCATGAAAATATTTATAGACATAATACAGATACAGAAGAGAAGAAAAACCTTATTGGGAAACACTATTATAAAGAAATATATTTGACAATTCCCGCCAATATATATATATATATATATATATATATATATATATATATATATATATAAAATAACGATAATAATTATAACAATATTAATAGTAACAAAAATAATTTTGCTAATACTAGTAATTGTTAAACTATATTTAAGTTCGTCTTGAAAAACCCACCGAGAACGAACTAGGAGGGAAAATGAGGGGAAGTAAAAAAAGAAACAAACGAAGTACATGAACAAAATTCAAATACTCGTAGGAAAGAAAAAACAAACAAGTATATATATATATATATATATATATATATATATATATATATATATATATGCTTTGCTGACATGGTGGTTACACTGAAAAAGATATAAGAAAATTAAAAAGTGAAAGAAGTAAATAATAGATTGATCAATGTTTGCTGTGATTTGAATAATTAAAATATTACACGGACCAATGACCCCAGAAAAAAAACTTCCGGAAAAGTTTCTTTTAAGTCTTTTATTACATTATTTGCCTCGGTGGTCAGGTTTTCGAGTTTTTGGCAAATTGAATTAATTGGCATGTCCCATAACTTAAATTTCTCCATCCAGTCAGTACCAAATACATTTTCGTGTTCTTTAGTACGAATGTTTTTAGTTTTAACATCCTTCCTTGAAATGTTACATTCGTGATAATTTCTCTCGTAAATTTGATTCCCTGCCCCACCCTCTCACGGACCCGGCCATTTTATTAGTTCTTAATAAGGTTGGTTTTCCCAACTTTTTCCAGGTGTGTAGATTGTTAAATCTGAACCAGAATCCAACTGCAGTTTAATATTTTTATTTATGGTTTGTACTTGCACGTACTTCCTAATGTTTAACCCGTCTTGTTCATCTGCTTTTGTGTTTTGTGTTTGGCCGGTACTGCTAAAATTTAGGCATTTATTATACTGGAAAGGGTAGTCTTTATACCAATGTAATAATCCACAACCGAAACACGAGTTAGGAAGTAAATTGTCTTGTTTCTTCTTTTGATTCGTTTGATTTAGAGGGAGAAATAAATTGTCATTTTCTTTTTGCGTACGTTTCTTATGTGAGCTATGTCAGATTCCTCAATATTTTTCGAATCTCTGACAGTTCTCAGCTATTTGTTGGAGAGTAGAGTTTCGCTCATTTTCCAATTTATTTAGAACTCTACGTCTAATTTCAGCGTCTTAAGCTAAAACTAGTCCCTGAACAAATATCAGACACTTGAAGTTATTTGCCCTCGATTCTGACAGTTTTAAGTCGTTGTAAGACTTGTTCACGACTGACGCGAACGTAGTGATATGTTCAATATATTTTCTGGCTAAATTCACGCACTTCCATCTCTTATGAAAGGAGAAAATTTCAGGACTAAAAGTTCTGTAAAAGTACTGTAAGAAGTTTAACCGCTTCAGTGAATGCCAATTTGTTTTAGGTGTAAAATATAATTCACAAATTTGGTGTGTTCTGTGGTGCCCAGTTTTCGAAGAAGAAGGCAAACTCCCTTAGATTTATTAAGCATGCCTAGATTTTTTTTTAGATTTATGCATTCTGTGGCGTATAAATCCTCGAATCTTCTAAAATAGAAGGCAAAATTTATATCCTCGTTTGGAGAATACATAAAAGTATCTGTTGCGTCCCAGATCGTGTTTTGTGAGAACGCATTTTCGTTTTCATTAATTTTTCCCCAGTTTGCCAGTTTAAGCAAGTTTCGTTGCTCTTGTTGAGTTTGAAAAATAATTTCTTCGAGTTTTTGATGTCTGACTTCAATTTCTTTTTAAAATTTAAGCCGTTTTGTTTCAGCTTCCTCTAGAATTTCAAGTCGTTCTTTCTTACTTTGCTTTTGAATTTCAAGTCATTCTTGTATATTCAATTGGAGCTGCGCTATTCTTTTTTGCTGCTCAAGTTGCTTTTCTTGCCATTTAAGTTCCCTTTGGTTTTGCTTCTCTTGCCATTTAAGCTCCCTTTGGTTTTTGTTGTTCATGTTGAAACTTAAGAGAGTTGATCATCGTGGATTGAAATTCGTCTATGTTTATCCCTCTTTTTTTTTTTTTAGGATTATCTGAATACAAATTAAATTCAAAACTTTTTTTTTCTTCGAATAAAAATTAGTTTCTCACTCACTCAGTAACGAATAATTAATTGAATGGGAATAACTTTAATTTCTTACTCACTCAGAAAATTACGAAGTCCTTTTTTCTCGAAAAACATGAATTCTCGTAGATTAGCGGCTCGCGTTTAGGTTCAGTGTATGTTAGTTACACTTTTTTTTGGTTTGGTTTCCTTTTCTAGATTACCAAGTACTGTTGAGTAGCACAAAGGTAACAAAATATAGAATTCCGTGCGTACAATTTTGAATTAATATTGACAATTTCCATGCAATCCTTTTGAGATCCTCAAGGGTTCTTAAGAAACTTCATCACCAATTTATTGTGTTCTTGTTGGGGCCAGAAATAAAGACACAAAGAAGGAATAGGGTAAACAGACATATTTAACAAAGACAGTAGTACAAACATATACCATGACAGATTATTAGCGTGACCGTTCGTCCAGCAGTCAGAGTTACTTGCTGGAATAGATCCCGCACTCACTCTCTCAAGCTTATAAAAAACAAGGCTGTTGGGAGAGTACATATGTCATATGATTAAGTCAGCATAGCAGTAACTATTTACATCATTTTTATTGCCAAATTCACGATGTTTTGGCCGTTGTACTCTCCGGCTTTTTCAGTGTTCAGTTAGAAATTTCACCGTATATCATCTGAAGAAGGCTGGAGCATACAAGGTCTGAAACGCTGTGAATATGACAATATAAATGAGGACAACAGTCTGAACAATGTAAACAGTGTAAAGTAAAGTAGTTGTATTGGTATCAGTGTATGCTTTAACACACTGAATAAAAATATTATGGAGCCAGTTGCACAAATTTAACACAGTTTTAACATTTTTAAAAACTCTAATTTAATTAGTTTAAACTGTTAACTCTGTTTTAATACTTTTCTAAGCAGAAGTTTAATTTGTTTAAACTATTAACATGTTTTCGGGCTTTCCTCTCGATGTACTTTTGATATTATACAGTTCCTGTGTAAAAAAAAAAAAAGAAAGATTCGAAACTTCCTTCACAAAAATTTCAGCACTTATACAAAAGGTTGATAATATATCCTGAGACAGTGAATAGTCCAATTTTAGGACATTGCAAATCTAAAAAAATCCTTTTCGATATCTGGTATATGTCATACAAAACACCTAACATGAATTAACCCTGAAAAGAGCTGATACAACCTAAAGAAAAGTGTAAGCTAAATTAAAGACAATCTTAATTAATGCTCTTAACGAACGGAATATATATTATTCGCACATATGTCGTTGAATAGCAAGGATCATTATTTGACTGCAACTCGTCTACCTTTTCAAAGTCGGGATGAAAAATCTCTCTTGGTAGATTCGTTTGGTCTCTTCTGCAATCATCCAAATTCTATTTTCCTCTAAAACTTTCTTTATTTCTCGTTCCTCTTCTCTAAAACTGATTTTTTCTATTTCTTTCATTTGTTTTTCTTCAAGTAGTGGATATGTTAATGTGATTTTCTTTTCTTTTCCAATAAATGAAGCGAACCCTCATTTTTTCTTCGGTCCCTAAAGTCTTGGCAGATGAAAAATGTCAATTCTTTATCCCCCTGAACGGCTTAGTATTTTTCGATTAATTCAAGATCGAAATAAAAACGTAAGTGGTCAAAGAACATCATCAGCCCTCATTCGAAATATTGATTAAACTTCCTTATATCGTGCCTTTCCTGTTCCATCTTCCAACCATAACAATCTTTTCTTTCTTTTTTATTAACTTTCTATCTTCGCCAATCTATGTTTTAAATTTTAACGTTTTCCACATTCTTCAATTAGTTTTTGTCGTAGTTGTCCCTATAAATATCTCTCTGATATTTTAGAGGATTCTAATTGTTACGTCGGGTAACAGAATAATGTGAAATAATACAAAACAGCGTAATAGTATAAAAGTAGGTGTATTGACAGGAAAGAGAAGTATTTACAAGAGGTGAGGATTAGTAGGATACAGAACAAGGTAATTAGTATACAGTGTCGTCGTAGAGACGTGATAGATTGACTAGTAGAACACTTCCGGTGTAATACCGGAAATACCCGACGGACTCGCTCACTCGACTTCCTTCCTCGAGGTATGATCACTACTATTTTATATAGTGATTCGAATAGTCCATTTCCGTGGAAAAGGTGGAGAGCGTCCCAACAATAATGAACAGCGCATCTGTGATTTATGCTGAATAACTTCACTTCTTTTTAAGAAACTAACTGTTTAGTCATCTAAAATTTATCTAAACTTAGCTCAAATTTGCTGTTAAAAATCTTTGTCCAATTTCAAATTATTAATTTAGACGACAAAGCAAAAATTGATTTAAATCTTTATTATAAAATCTTAAGACTGAAGTTATTCATACCGATGAAACAAATATTACTCCTAGTGGGTAGCGTAAACTAAAGCGAGTTATAGCGAAACAACTTTTGATAATTTTTCAGATTTTTGATCAGACTAGACTCCAGGGAGTCAAGAAAGGCGTGAAATTCTTCGGAAATTGGAGTCTGTCAATAAATCTCCGAGGTAAACGCAAATATTTTAAAGCGTCAAAATTGGATCAAGAAACACACGTTAACAAGTTTAGGTGATTTTTGTTTAGCTGGTTTAGTCTTAATTCTTTCTTTATTTAATGTCATAATTTTTAAAGTAATTGCCATAGACGAAACTCAGGTGACACTCAATGGATGTAATGGATGGGCCAAAGAACTGGTTTAACCCAATGAAGACGTGCCTGTGGTTAAAGAAATTCAGCAAGAAGGTTGCAGTGTGCTTATATGGGCTAGAATAATCAATCAGAATATTATTCGCCTATTCAAAACCAATGAAGGAGTTAAAATGAACAGTACTAACTATTAAAATTTCATGGACAAGACCTTCTTTGAATGCTAGAGTCACACTCGTAGTTTCAAAGTGAAGTATATTTTTATGGACAAAAATGCTACTTATCACGTATCTAAGGTCACTCGTGAATATTTTGAGCTTAAAAGGCTTATATGAGATTTTCAGATGTTGCATAAAAAGCTTCAGCTTGCAGTTTTTATAACAAATTCAATAACTTTAATAAAACATATTGAAACAATCTAATATTTTACTCAAGTTCAGCTTTGATGTCTGAATTAATCGTTAGTTAATAAATTAATTAATTAAATTAATAAAATTTTAATTTGACAAAAAGTGTTAAAGCATATTCCAGGTATTAAAATTTGTGATTTCCATAATAACTTCAGACGGGCAAAATATCTTGAACGTAACAATAGATGTTGAGGTAAATTGACTAAAAATCGATCAATGTTTAAATATGTTTTTGTAGAGTAGAACTGGAAGGTCTCAATAGATAATGGGAAACTTTCACAAGTAGACATAGATTATCTTCTTCAGTGTTATATAAAAAGCTAAGTGACGAGAGGTCATGTGTATTTGTATCTCATTCGTAGGAAAATAAAATTTCTACTACAATTGTCTTTGTGGTTATTTTACAATTTTAAGCATATTTAGATCTGGATGCAAAGGCCAAAGATCACATTCACAAGACGATCAAGTATGTCATCAATGATATACTTATCTCTCATACAAGGAAGTTTTTCTTAATGTTAATTTATTAAGGAGAGACTCCGAATGAATAACTGCGTAAGCGGCAAAACATCTGCAGAAACATTCGGCTAATTCTTGCCTTGTTAACGTTTAATTTCATGACTATAAACTTTTCGAAACATCATACGATATTTGCTTGTTATGATACATATTCTCTCACCTCTATTTTCACACAGTCTGCAATTCTTAATTTATTCTCTTTCCAATCTTGAATTGCTTGTTATCGTATCTAACTTTGAACCCACTTTAATAATAGTTCAGTTGCAACCATCTCCTAGTGACTTCATCAGCAATTCTTTTTTGAGAAATGTTGCTTTTGCAATTAACCTTTCGTGATTGTGATTTTAAATTCTCGATTACATTTTTAATGTGAGTCGACGGAATCTTTTTTGAATATTTCTTTTTCAAATACATTCTTTAATATCTATTGCGTTTATTGCTTTTTACATTGTAAAATCTTCCTCTTTTCAGGATAAAATTTGCTCAATTTTGAGAATCCCAAAACTGTCCTGATATCCTGGTTGATTCTGACTATTTGTATTAAAGTTCTATTTTCATTTTAGGTAAATATTTTGACTTCATCCATAAACATAATAAGCTTCAATGTTTGAGGTGATCTTCTGAACATATGTCATTTATAACACTGTCTTAGCTTATAATTGTGTACATCCATTGCTATACATGGGGAAACATGTCTATTTGGAAGCACTTTAGAAAAAAATATTAGCATACGATTGCCAGCATTGAGTTTCTTATTATTATATTTTCTATTCAGTTATGGTCATTCCAAGTCTGCAGAAATACCTAAGGCAGGTAGTGGTGCGCTGTTATGACTACATTTAATGATTTGTTTTTCTACCCCACCCCCATAACACCACTAGTTCTTTTTAGCGTGTATTCTGTACCTATCAAAACAATTGTTGTATTTCTCTTAAAATGGGATTTTCAGAGATGTTTTCCAATCTTGGTTGTGTTCCTTTCTTATCATTCCAAGCTTATCTACTATGACTGGTACTATTTTTGTTTTCAATTTCCCCATTTTTCTATTTGGATTTCCAGGTATTTTTATTTTGATAGTTTTTCGAATTCCTTGGTTGCTATGCTATAGTCCACTCGGCAAGCCATATCAATTAGTAAGTTTTTCTTTTCGGCTTTTGACAATTATATCTGGCCTATTTTTTCAATTTTCCTGTTTGTAAAGAGGGTTAAATCCCCTAGAATTGTGATGTTTCCTATTTTTGCAAACGGTGCTGGGAGATGTTCATCCTAGTGCTTAACAACTTTTCTGACACGATATTTGTCTGAAAGTCCTTAGTAAAAGAAATCTGGTCTTGCGCCGAACGAATAAAGCATTCCGTTGCAGCATTTAATCTAGATACTCGTAACTATCGATGATTATCATTTATATATATTATCATTATTATATTATCATTATTATATTATCATTTATCAATATCGCATGTTTGGCTAAGAAATAAGCTTTCTTGTCTTAGAATCCCTTCGTCTGATGTCATTTTGAGTCCAGTTCAAGATGTTGAAACTATATTGAACCACTGCAAATGCAAGGGCCAAAATTCTGTTTTGAGAATTCAGTTTAGGTCTTAATACTAGTCACATCTTTATATAGTACTCCTTTTGCACTATTTCCTTCATTTTTATAGTGGTCTCTTCAACATTTACATCGCGTATCTATAAGTTTCTTGCTCTAAATGTTTTATTCTTATCCCAGGAGGAGCGTTGTGCATTCTATACCCATTTGACAGGGAAGATTAAGCTGCAACCAAAGTTTTGACTATATTCTCCTCAATGATAAAATGACGATATTCTCTCTGATAGAATGATGACTGTAACACGTATATATAAATGAATGTATACAACATATTCTTTATTCACTTCTCGGTAACGTTGGTTGTGGAGTAGAAGTTTGTCAGGAGGTCAGCACACACGCATCGAGGCAGCAGCCAGAGGCCGCGCTCGCCCGCTGTTTTCTCTGTATCTTTCTCGATCTGTCTTCCCATGTTAACTGCTGGCTGACCACCAACTCAACTGTCTGCCAAATCTCGTTTTGCACACAGTCATATTTCAGGTACATTGTTTATAATAACAATTTTGAGGTTTATATTATCTGACCTTGGCTACGCTGTTTTATTAAAACAATTTTGGTATAAAAAATTTCTCTCTCCACATCTCGTGGCCGAATTTTTACTTTTCTCTTATTACTTGCGCTTACATTTCCTTTCTTTTAATATATATATATATATATATATATATATATATATATATATATATATATATATATATATATATATATAATTATATATATATATAAAATATATATATATATATTATATATATATATGTAATTTTTATAGTTTTTATTTTTAACAGGAACCTATATAATTAATCTCACTCCCAGTCAAACTTTCTTTTTCACTCCTAAGCAACAAAAACTTCATAACAAAATTCTAATGACCAAATGGATTCATGGCATTTTGTATTGGCTGGATTGAGTGTGGCGTCTCTTGTCTGATTTTTATTTCTCTTTTACAACATCTCTTTTTACAATTTGCCTTAGTTACACAATGTAATTCTACACGACCCCTCACCGTGGGAGTTATAATATTTCATTCTTTCATTTGCCACTCTTAGTCTCTATTCCTGTCCTATAAATTGACTACAAATAAATGGTCCACCTTAAATAATGAAAAATAAGAAATTCCAAGAATAAACCATTATTTGTTTCAGTGAAATTCTCATCAACGCTCAATTTTTTTTTACATTTAGACAAACCTTTTATATCATTAGTTTAGTCGTTATGTGTCGATGATTTGAAATAACGAAGTAAAAATTATGTATAAGAATTCTAATCTATGAACTTAAAAATAAAAATAGACATTAAAATTCTATGTAATTTTCAATCTCATATTTTTTAACTTGTCTTTACTTAATTATTATCTGACATGTGTACAGAAATACACACAAAGAAACGCATAAACCATATAAATAGTTTGAATTTATTAAAAACTACTTCATTATATATATATATATATATATATATATATATATATATATATATATATAATTTTTATAGTTTTTGTTTTTAACAGGAACCTATATAATTAATCCCACTCTCAGCCAAACTTTCTGTCTCTATATAAATTCGGTTCATGACCCTGTAGTACTATATTTTCACGATATCGGGTTGGCCGATGGTTTCGTGATTACTACAAGTTCCAGACTGGTTGTTCTCTGATTCATTCTGCGCCCACGTTGCTTCTTAAGATCCGTGAAAGTTGGGGATGGAGACAATTCAGTCGATGGAGCGTTGAATTTGGCGTCCAAGAAGAAGAATAGTTGCCACACCATCAAAGAAATGACGAAAAGCGTTTGTTATAAACAGCAACAAACGTTTATTTACACAGGTATACAATAATTTTTATCAAGGTAAAACAAACCCCGCGAAGTGAGGAGTGAATGTAGTTGACTGGCGGAAAAAAAGTTTCCTTAGCTCGAAGAAATCTTAACTGCATTTAGGCAGTGTCAATGATGGAGTATGCAGTGGCAACGGATTCGGTTCTGGGCAGCGAATAATGAACCGACTCGGTTTTTTGCTCTGGGTGTTCTTTATTTATGAGCCCGAATCCCGAATAATTAGCTCCTAATTGGTCAGCCAATAGGAATTACCGGCCAATGGCTATCGTCGTAACAAACCCCGTGGGTTGCATCTGATTAGTTTAGATAATCAGCCAATTAGTCGCAGTCATCAGGGTGGGCTAACAAGAAGCAGACCCTGTGGTTGGTTGATCAATGTTTTATTACCTTGTGCCATACTTGCACTCAATCCCGGGTGAAGCGACCCAACATATTTGCCACGCTCAAAATATGTTTATATTTTGAAATTGAAGTAATTTTTGACAGGTCGTCACACCTGCAGAGTGTTTTGTTTTAGTGACAGTTTATAGGTCAGCCTTTTCCGCTCGGGTCTGGATATCTTTATACTTAATGACTTCAGTTTACTACACCTGGTTCTTAAAAATTTTGGATACCCAGAATGAACTTATTTCTATAATAGTTTAATAAAATAATTATTATCTTGATTTAATTAATTATTCATTTAATTAATTTTCATTTAATTAATTTCGCCGGTCAGCTTTTTGACACTTAAATAAAAGTGTCACACTCGGCTTCCGCATTCTTTAACCTTTCAGAAATATTTATTTTCAAAATAATATATATTTTCTTTTGTTAGACAGCTTTGCATATTTTTGTTGTCATAGCATCTAGTCGAAATTATGCACGAGGTCAGATAATATATAGCATGACGTTTTTTGTAGTGATTTTTGGCTTTTTTCCACACCGAATTTCATTTCAATGTCACCACTGAAACATTTTGCTACTTTTAAAAGATCTTTCATATCATTGTCATTGTTACCCACTGAAACATTGTTTCGGTACGCCTGCATACGAACACACTCTTCTTTTCTTTTTTCGCTTCCCCTCCCACTTTTCCTTATTTCTTTCCTTTTCATTCTCTTTTTTCTCTGTTTCCTCTTTTCTTTTGCTTATTTGTATAAATTTTCTCTTTCTTTTCCACCTATCTTAAGTGGACTTCCGGTGTCTTTACCCACACACACTTTCAAAAATCTTTCGAATTTTTCGATAATAAAAAACGATCGCTGATGAAGCGAATTTATTTCGTTGAAATATTCAGTTAATATATAATTTTTTATATGTAAAACACACACACACACACACAAAAATATATATATTGTCATCCGCAGACAGATCTGTTTCGCTGTATCACAGCTCATCAGTACGGTTAGACTCCGATTGCTTTTTTAGCAAGGATTGAAACCCGACCGAAATGGTGTCAGTCGGCGACTCTACCCCTGCATGTATGTATATATGTACACTTTATTCATTCGTTCATTCATTTGTCTGCCCATCATTTATTTATTCACTGAAGTGGTATCTACAACTAATATTGTAGTCTTTCCAAGAAAAATATAATTTTTCTAAGAAAAACATTTCTTTCGGAATATCTGCAACTAACAACGTAGGTAATATATGAATAATAATACAGATAAAAAGTAGGTGGTTAATCAAATAATGATCATCATAAGAGAAACAGATAATAATACATGCCTTCTGTTATATAGTAGTAAAAATAATGTTTCATATATTTTTTAAAGAAAAAAACGTTTAATTTTAAAGAGCATAAAAACTCGTTCTTCTAGTTGAAATTCCAACCGCGTCTATTATTATTATTATGTCATTTTTCATCATATTTAGATTTCTGCATTGGTCTCACTACCAACCAAGTCTGCGGGGAGACCTAAGGCAGGTAGTGGCGTGTTGTTATGACTCCATTTCATGTTTTTCTATCCTCCCTATCATCCCCAGCATTACATAGATAACGTTTTCCTTAGTGTGTGGGCTGTACTTAATAAGACAATTTTTTGTATATCTCTTAAGCTGGGGTTTCCAGGGATTCTTTCAATGTGTTGTTTTGTTCCATTTTTTATCATTCCAAGTGCACCTACTATCACTGGCACAACTCTTGTTTTCAATTTCCACATTTTTTCTATTTCAATTTCCAGGTCTTTATATTTTGACAGTTTTTCAAATTCCTTGATTGCTATGTTACAATCCGCTGGACAAGCCATATCAATTAATAGACAAGTTTTCTCCTTCTGGTTTTTAACAATAATGTCTGGCCTGTTTGCTTCAATTTTTCTGTCTGTGTAGATGGTGTAATCCCATAGAATGGTTACATCTTCTATTTCTGTAACCGGTGCTGGATGATGTTCATACCAGTGTTTGTTTACAGCTTTTCCATAATGTTTGCACATTGCCCAATGTAAATATTGCCCAACTCTATCGTGGCGATTTTTATATTCGTTTGGGGCAAGCACAGAACAGCCTGAGATTAGGTGGTCTATTGTTTCTTGGTGTTTATCACAAAACCTGCATTTTGGATCCATATTATTATGCATAATATTTGCCTGAAAGTTTCTCGTGAAAAGACTTTGGTCTTGTGCTGCAAGTATAAATCCTTCAGTTTCAGACTTTAATCCAGATGCACGTAACCATCGATGAGTATTAACTTTGTCAACATTGGATTTATTGGCACGTACTGGATATTGGCCATGCAGAGGTTTGTCTTGCCAGCGCTGTTTCATCTTTTCAAGAGCTTTATCCTTGGCTTTCATTTTCATATTTTTTGCCGCAATAGTTGGTTCTTGGCTACTGTTTTGCTTTTCTACAGAATCTACTAACTGTAATTCTTGTTTGTATTTACTGCCTTCTTTTATTATTGAATATTTTTTCTTTCTTTCTTCATGTTGCCTTACTAATTGTATCATCCAATCCTTTGTTGTTTCTATGTATGTTAGTAAGCCAATAGTTGTTGTCTTGTATGACAATTCCAGCTGAATAAGACCCCTTCCACCTTCTTTACGGGGTATGTATAGACGGTCTACATCAGCCTTTGGGTGATGCATCCTATGCTTAGAAAGAAGCTTTCTTGTTTTAGCATCCATTCGCCTGATGTCGTTTAGAGTCCAGTTTAAGATGTTGAAGCTATATTGGACAACTGGGATTGCAAGGCTATTAATGGCCATAACTCTATTCTGTGAATTTAATTCAGTTTTTAATATCATTCGTAGCCTTCTATAGTACTCTTTACGCACTATTTCTTTCATTTTTTTATGGTGAATGTTTTCGCTCTCATTTACACCTAGGTATTTATAAGCTTCTTCTGGTTTCAATTCTTTTATTGTTACAGCAGGGTCTAGGCTAATTGAGGATGTTTCTTGTATTGATCCACGTAAAACTGTAGCTTTAGCACATTTATTCAAATTAATTTTCATTCCAATGTCTTCGCTGAAGCATTTTACAGTTTGCAGAAGACCTTCCAGCTCATTATCATTCTTCTTCTTCTTATTATTATTATTATTATTATTATTATTACTATTATTATTATTATTATTATTATTATTATTATTATTACTATTATTATTATTATTATTATTATTATTATTATTATTATGTCATTTTTCATCATATTTCGATTTCTGCATTGGTCTCACTACCAACCAAGTCTGCGGGGAGACCTAAGGCAGGTAGTGGCGTGTTGTTATGACTCCATTTCATGTTTTTCTATCTTCCCTATCATCCCCAGCATTACATAGATAACGTTTTCCTTAGTGTGTGGGCTGTACTTAATAAGACAATTTTTTTGTATATCTCTTAAGCTGGGGTTTCCAGGGATTCTTTCAATGTGTTGTTTTGTTCCATTTTTTATCATTCCAAGTGCACCTACTATCACTGGCACAACTCTTGTTTTCAATTTCCACATTTTTTCTATTTCAATTTCCAGGTCTTTATATTTTGACAGTTTTTCAAATTCCTTGGTTGCTATGTTACAATCCGCTGGACAAGCCATATCAATTAATAGACAAGTTTTCTCCTTCTGGTTTTTAACAATAATGTCTGGTCTGTTTGCTTCAATTTTTCTGTCTGTGTAGATGGTGTAATCCCATAGAATGGTTACATCTTCTATTTCTGTAACCGGTGCTGGATGATGTTCATACCAGTGTTTGTTTACAGCTTTTCCATAATGTTTGCACATTGCCCAATGTAAATATTGCCCAACTCTATCGTGGCGATTTTTATATTCGTTTGGAGCAAGCACAGAACAGCCTGAGATTAGGTGGTCTATTGTTTCTTGGTGTTTATCACAAAACCTGCATTTTGGATCCATATTATTATGCATAATATTTGCCTGAAAGTTTCTCGTGAAAAGACTTTGGTCTTGTGCTGCAAGTATAAATCCTTCAGTTTCAGACTTTAATCCAGATGCACGTAACCATCGATGAGTATTAACTTTGTCAACATTGGATTTATTGGCACGTACTGGATATTGGCCATGCAGAGGTTTGTCTTGCCAGCGCTGTTTCATCTTTTCAAGAGCTTTATCTTTGGCTTTCATTTTCATATTTTTTGCCGCAATAGTTGGTTCTTGGCTACTGTTTTGCTTTTCTACAGAATCTACTAACTGTAATTCTTGTTTGTATTTACTGCCTTCTTTTATTATTGAATATTTTTTCTTTCTTTCTTCATGTTGCCTTACTAATTGTATCATCCAATCCTTTGTTGTTTCTATGTATGTTAGTAAGATTATTATTATTATTATTATTATTATTATTATTATTATTATTATTATTAGTTGAGTATGAAAGCCAAGAAAAATGATGTGAAATGTTATCATGGTTAAAATTAATCTCTTGTTAACTAAAATAATTTTGATATGTTTGCATAAATTCAATTCGATAAAATATATAATTTCCCTGGTCTAGTAATTTCCGTTATGAAAATGATGTGCATAATGTCAAAGGGTTAACTCTCATCATCAAGTATATATATATTCCAGTGTTTTTTTTATCAGTTATAATCACAGCGCCATCATGTCTGCTTCAAAAGATCGCATTTCTACTTTTCTCTTATTCTCTGCGCTTACACTTTCCTCTCATTTAATAAAGTTCAAGTGCAAAGAATAAGAGAAAAGTAGAAATAAAAACTATGAATTTTATATATATATATATATATATATATATATATATATATATATATAATTTTTATAGTTTTTATTTTTAACAGGAACCTATATAATTAATCTCACTCCCAGTCAAACTTTCTTTTTCACTCCTAAGCAACAAAAACTTCATAACAAAATTCTAATGACCAAATGGATTCATGGCATTTTGTATTGGCTGGATTGAGTGTGGCGTCTCTTGTCTGATTTTTATTTCTCTTTTACAACATCTCTTTTTACAATTTGCCTTAGTTACACAATGTAATTCTACACGACCCCTCACCGTGGGAGTTATAATATTTCATTCTTTCATTTGCCACTCTTAGTCTCTATTCCTGTCCTATAAATTGACTACAAATAAATGGTCCACCTTAAATAATGAAAAATAAGAAATTCCAAGAATAAACCATTATTTGTTTCAGTGAAATTCTCATCAACGCTCAATTTTTTTTTACATTTAGACAAACCTTTTATATCATTAGTTTAGTCGTTATGTGTCGATGATTTGAAATAACGAAGTAAAAATTATGTATAAGAATTCTAATCTATGAACTTAAAAATAAAAATAGACATTAAAATTCTATGTAATTTTCAATCTCATATTTTTTAACTTGTCTTTACTTAATTATTATCTGACATGTGTACAGAAATACACACAAAGAAACGCATAAACCATATAAATAGTTTGAATTTATTAAAACTACTTCATTATATATATATATATATATATATATATATATATATATATATATATAATGTTTATTGATCAATTTTCAATTGTTCAATAACAGGAACGGTCAGGCTGCGGCGTTGGAAACGACTGCATTCTTGGAACCAATCGAGTGTTCTCGTTCATGTTAACCATAGTGCTTACAATATCTGACTTGAACGATCCCTTGATATTTTGGTTTACTAGATTACTGGTTATTGAACAATTAATAATTTTACCCCAAGCGAGACAATCAAGGCACTGTGACGCAAGGAGTTACTGCTTCTTAGATGATATGAGAAAAACACTATTACGGAAAGAGATTATTAAAAGACCAAGAAATACGATAACGCTTGACATTGTATTTACATTTTTGAAGATCAAAGTTGATAGGAAGCAAGAAGCCAGGAGTGAATTTGACAAGCGAGAAGTGTGAGAAAAGAAACGGTAGAATTAAATAAACTGTAAACATAGAATTTACGCTTATATGTAGCCATTTCAGCTGGAAAATCTATTACTGCGTTGACATTCTTAAAGTTTCGCTACCAAAGAGGAAAGAGTAATGACCATGAAAATATTTATAGAAACGTCACATGAAAGCTACGTTAGGGTGGTGGAACAGTGAGATGTCAGGCCAGGACCAATAAAATTTCATATTCTTCTTTGGATTTTACCAAGAATCTCTAAATATATAGCAGAAACATCTAACCATATGCGGGAGCAATATTGAAAGCAATGATGAATAGTAGACTAATAAATATTCAAGATAGATTCTGCTGGTACAAATTGTCTAACTCAAAACAATAAAACAACTTGACACTTCATAAACGTTAGTCCGAGAAGGTGAAATGTGTCATTATCTTACTGATGAAATACCAAAAAAAGTATTTATCATACGTTTAAAATACAGCGGTTTCATTTCGGAAGTATTAAAAGAAACTAGCCACATTTTTCCCTATTTAATAAAACACACACACACACACACACACACACACACACACACACACACACACACACACATATATATATATATATATATATATATATGACATTTGTGTTAAAGAGTGTAGGTCTCTTGGGAGCCTGAAAAGTCACATCCGTAGTGATCACAGATGAAATAGGTTATAAAGTGTTTCAAGCAATGGATCTACTCAAAAACATGGAAGCTGTCTTATATATATATATATATATATAGTAATATTGATTATAGTAATAATACCAATAGCAACAGAACTAATTATGTCAAAACTAGCAATAATTAAACTACAAATGAGATCGTCTTGAAACCCACCGGGAACGAACCCGGAAAGAAAAGAAGGGGAAGAAAAAAAGAAACAAACGAAATACCTGAACAAAAAGTCAAGCATTCGTAAGAAAGAAAAAGACCCAAGAAGAAAACCTTAACAATAAAGAGCTCAAAACGAAAGCAGAGTACACAAAGCACTCAAAGCGAAAGTAGAGCAAACAAAATCGAACATCTAAGAGTGAGCCAACAACCTGCCACGGTTTCGGTTAATAGCTCGTCAGGGAAAAATTGGCCAATTTTCCCCTGATGACTATATATATATATATATATATATATATATATATATATATTTGCAGTAAGATGAGTGCTACAGCAAGAGATTGAATCATATATCTGAGAAGGGTTCTTTTTACCAGAGCATAAATAAAATATGAGCTAATTTAATGTTATATAGTATGAGACAAATCTTAAAGGCATGTTATCTCTTTCGGATATTATGAGAGCATCCAAACTTATGCAGTACATTAAAGGAAACGCTGTGCTAAAAGCAATAAATTCACAATCTAATAACTCAGATATAACGAGCGTTTTGTTAACTAGAGACACGAAAGTTACCTCTTGGCGGACCACATGAAGGTATTGATAGGTGCAAACGCAATTCACGTCGCCTGTTATCGTCTTGGGCTTCGTTAAATTATGTGGCTTTGCATGCTATTCCACTTTCTGATGTTACGATTAATGCTACCGCCTATAAGGAGGTACTGGACACAGTAATGAAGGTTTGAATTGTGCGGTACCCCTATGTCTCTTAGCAGGATTCACTTCAATCTCACATAACTAACAGATTGGTTCGCAAGAATCTTCACGATCATGACAGCGTGCACATATAGTTCTGCATCTCTCCTAATTTGAAGCAAGGAGAGAGATACCACCCAGTGAACCTAAAATATCAAGGGCTTGTTAAAGGCCGACAATGTAGGCACTATAGTTAACATAAATGAAAACCACCTATTGGTTCCAGGTATACAGTTGTTTCCTGTCCTTATTGAACAACCTGCTAAAGCAGACCATTTTTACACATTGCTTTGAAAATATTGACGTTTTTCTTATAGGCTACAAAATTCTATATTTTATATCGAATAGCTGAAGCCCCAGAAAACTCACATACATAAAATCGGATCAGAATCATTAAAAAAAAAAATGGCACAAATTACTAAAAAATAAGATCCAAAATAAATTAAGTGGTTTTGGTAGCTGATTGTACAAAAAGCCATTTGAACTTTTAATGACTCGTGTTTATCATTCTTGCCGCTAAAAATTAAGTTTAGATCACGTCATTAAATTAGTTAATTATTTACGTTTTCGGAGGCAGACAAGTCAGTTAGTCGGAGACCAGAGCCTGGTACGAAAGAGACAACAACAGCAACAACAGCAATAAGATACTTCAGCTGACTCCTCAAAATTTACGCACGGTAAGTGAACGTTTTCAATGAATATTAATTTCTACGGTTTTTCTAAAAGAATCACATTTCATATAAAAAAAAACGAACTCTTTGAACTTTGAAGGTTTTTTACTACAATAACAAATAAGAAACTGAAAAATGCTAATTGTTTATTTATTGTGTATATATGAAATATATACGATCGTTTTTCTATTTTTTACAAAAATTCATTTCGGGTTGTTTTTCTTGAAATTTGTGTTCTATTTTATTGACAGGATACTCGGCATTATATTTTCTTTTTAATCCGGTATTTTATTGAAAATCTTTCTATTTTCCTTCATAATGCAATTTCTTCTCTATTACCCGATGAACTTTGAAACTACCCAGCATGTCTGGAAAGTAGCAAGTCATTTGATGTTAAGCAACAATATTTACAATCTAAAGTTGAAAAGAATAGCAGGACCTATCGACAATAAATATTATACCGATAATGGTTGCTAAATACTCAAATAATGACTGGTCGAAATAGAAATCCAAGGAAGAAAACTGATTAATGTGCTGAAATGTCTTAGAAACTTAACATTTGGCAAATGGTGGAAATATGCAGATGCATGAGTAATTTAAATTTAAATAACTTTTTAAAGTCTTTTTCTTAAGCGAAAATATGTTTAATGCCTAATGTAAGAGAGAGACTTTTCATTTTCGTGCTTTGTGGAAAGCATTCGTTATCATGCATATATATAACAAAATATCTTTTCTCCTTGATGAAAACCTAAATGTCTGCCAGATTAGCCATTATATTTGGAATGAGTGTCAAATCCGCGATATATTAAGAATCTTAAGAAGCGGTAACACTGCCATTTTGCTTTTGGGGTTACCAATCTTAAATTAGTTTGCACATATTTCCTACTTCGATTTAGTCTAACTTCCATGAACGTTGGCATTCGAGTCTTACTTTATTTCGAAAACACACCTGTACTATCGGTGTGAAATATACACATATTGTTGCCAGAATATTTGTAAGTCAGAGTAATGAAATACGTTTTTTAATCACCATTGTCTTATTAATTGGCACAAGAAGACTTCCTTTCCTGGATCTTTCTCAGTATTCCAGCTTCCATGTTTCCAAAATCGACACATTTTGAAACGTTGCTCAGACAATTATTGACACGCATATACATTTTTGTAATGATAAACATTCCCAATGTATTTGGGTTTTTAAATTTCATTTAGATGAGTTCTTTCTCTTTTCGAACAGGTAATTCGTTAAAATACTTCTAAAATCTGCAATCTTTATAAATTTGGACATACATTTTTTTAGGCACAAAATTGTAAATAGAAGTAAATGTTGAAAGAGAGATTGTGTTACATTAACCTATCAAGTAAATTAATGACAACCAACCTAGGAAATCGATGTTCTAAACCGTGGCTTTTTGATAGATTTCAATACTGACCTATAGCACCGAGAAGAAACACGTAACTATCTCGACATCAAAGTAAACCGCATTCCGGAGTTGCCTCATTAGATCGATACTGTTAGAAAATTGATGTGGCAGCTCAAGTTTAAAATCGCAAGTCTAAAATTCAAGAGAGAGAAAGAAATGCATAAATCACGAACCGTAGGTTCAATGCAAAAATCACAGATCACGTAAACGGCTAAAAATCCACGATACAACCAACACCACCAAGAGAGAGGACCTGTTGCCGAAATTGCTTGTTAGATAATTGAAGTGGAAGCCCAAATTAGAAATGAAACAAATTTCAAGTCTAAACTTGAAGATCACTCGAGGCCAAAAGATAAGCCTAAATCACAGATCGTAGGTCAAGTATCCAAAACCCCAATACATGTAAAAACGGCTAGAAATCCTCCGTACTATACAACAATCACATACAAACAAAAACACATCAAAAAGTAAGATGGTCACGAACGTGACGCTCGCCGTTTTTTAAACGCCAACCACTTTTATCGACGGATTAATTTCTTTTCATTAGTCGACTGTTGGCTAGAAAAAAGCATATCCGGGAGGCATTTAAGGCAATAGCTCCCACTGACTGATTTATTTTGGCTATTTTCTCTTCGGCATTTCGTATAAAACACACATGATCTTATCTTTTCTGATAAATGACTTTCTCTTTCGCACCCCCCCGTTATTTCATGATCATACTGGTGACAAATACTGTCCCCTCTTCCAATAAATAGGCTCCTAAAGGGTCATCAGACGTATTTCTACTAGCCTGAGCGACATTTCCTTCCGATGAAGAGGCATCTTTTATTTCGACTAGTATTTTTTTTATTGTTAACGGATTCACTTGTTGAGGTGTTTGAACCGACAAAGGGGCGCAGACCCCTGACATGACGCAGCACTCACCAATAAAAACAGCGCGTGGTATTGGGTTGTAATTTGATTTTGAGGTGGTTTTACTCATACACTGTCTCCTAAACAAATATATCAATTGTACACATTCTTGCTTTGGTGGAGATGTTTTATTAATACCTTGTGCCGGGACTCTGCAACTGTAAATCCTTATACCAGGTGCAGTGGAGAGTAACACGTTATCGTTGGGTCTAATGTTGTACCAATATACGGTTTCCATCACTGAGCATTGTTTCCTTGCGGCAATTTGTTTGAATTTCGGTGGCAACGTTCAACTATCCCTTTACTGGAGGAGCCATGCGCGCAGTAAAAACACGAATTCTTTAAACCTCTCAAAACTCTTTGAATCGTTGACTGCACTGCCGGTGAAAATTTCAGCAGGCCATAAAAGCTATATTAGACACCATGCATCAATGCGTCTTACGAAGTACAGGGTTCTTTTGATGCCAGGATTGCTAACTCCCTTTAGCCTGGATTTTCCGGTGATAGTGTGAGATATCCATCCATGAACATATGCAGTGTTCGTCAATAAGTGCAGCTTTTTTGCCTTCCAATGAAGTCCTACGTTAACATCCCTGAGTATGGTGTCGAACATAGCCGCGTTGATATGCTGAACATCCTTTTCGATACGCAACCATCATGCATCCTCTACTACGTCTCCATTCAGTTCGAGGGGCACTCCAGTTGCAAATGAGCTCGCATCGGCCCATACTTCAAACTCATATCCGAGGGAACACACCATGTGACCCGCACAGGGTCGTCCTACAGTACTCTGTTAATGACATCCATAATGATATTGTTGAGACAGGCGTCTGTTACTTTATCATCCCAGACGTACTCTGCCTAATTGGTCTGCATTTGATGAAGGTACTTGCAATACGGAGTCAGTCACAAACAGCAAAGTGTCCTACAAATTTTCCTCATGGTGAAAATATTTGTCTCTGAGTCGAAACTTCCATTTCTTTCAGTATTTTACACCCACTGTTTCAGTACAGGGTGTTCTGCTTCACCCAGAATTGTCAACCCAGCACACGGATATTGTCCTCCAATCACTCTGGATGTTTGCACGTCAATACAAATCGGCGAGATACTCTCTTACGTGTGTTGCAGATCTCACATCTTCAGAGATATAAATATCATCTATATAAGCTAAAGTGTAGGATAGATTCATATTTTGCCAGCACGGTACCAACAATGACTTTTATGATAGCGAGTGTCACATTGAGCCAAATTTCTATTCTTGTCAAGTAGTAACTCTACCCCTTATAAATTGCGGTTTAAAATGGCCACAGGGAACGACAGACACAAATCTGTAAGTCAGTCAGTTAAGTGCCATACGTGATACACGCTTGGGTGATCATGTCTCGAAAGAGACATGACTGACTGGGCAGAAGATTATCCCGCAGTAGGTTGCCATTGCTTTCTGCGGTAGACTGGTTTCCGACCAACGCTATAGAACCCAAACCGTCCTGCTATTTAACCCATAACTGGAAGGAAGAGACGGATTAATACCTTTCCCAAGGGTATTTGCACGTAAGTGAATACAATGGATTCAACTGGAATTCGAACTCAGCTCCACGGTTTCTCATTCCGAGCCGATATCCACTGGACCACAACGCACATCCGCATATCTATAAGTACGCTTTGCAAAAATCAAGTACGGAAACATTGGGTTCTTTTCTCCGCCATTCTCTCAATTTTTCAGCACAAAAATCTGCATGAGCAGCGTCCGTATCAACGACATCGTTTCACTTGCGATTATCCAATACCAGGCGGATCTTTTATTTATTCTTCTGAAGCACCACCATTTTGGGTATCACGATGATATTCGCTCCTTGCCTGCGTACACAAAGATTACTCAGGAACGTTGTAATTTTATATATTCCGGTGCGTGTTCATTACATGATGCCGTCCTGGCACATTGGTCGAATTCCACGGTTTAAAAGTCTGGTTTTATTTTTTTTAGATAAGTTCCTGATAGCGGAAGAGATTGACTTTATAGATGTTTCTGTATTTATTCGTTCGGATCCATAAGTCATGGGAATTTTTAATATCTTCTATGTCTTTATTTACATTATATAGGAATTGGTTATATCATTTTCTGAACATGATTTTCTTGAATATCCGCTTCGAAGTCATCTACTAGTTTGTTAGAGTGGGAGGCGTTCTTTGGGATTTCAGATAGTAAGCTTCGTTTATGTCATCTAGTATGTCAGAAGGGTGTAAGCTGAAGTGGGCATTCCATCGTAGTCTTTTTAAGAAGTCAATAATTTTATCTAAAAAATTACCAGTAAATATAAAGTTGACAAGGACCATGAGACTCTTTCCAAATTACCCAAGATGTGGCTGAATTTGCAAGTGAATTTAATATTGAAGATAGAATGAGTAAAATCCACATGAAAAATTCATATTTACTTTTCAAAGATCACAAACCTTATTTCGATCATAAACTACAAACTAGTTTGATTAACTCCTCCAAAACTGAGCTAGGACTTATTTCTAAAAATTATAATTAAAAAATAGTTAACACTATACAAAGATCTTTCTTTAACAATCTGTAGAAAGATACTTCTGACATTATTTAATGGTTCAATAACATTAAAAACATAGTTGAGGCGGCCTTCATTCATTTCGATTTTATAGATTTCTACCCCTATCAATAAATCTGCTGTTGGATAGTTTGAGTTTCTCTAAGACTATGTAACAATTACTGATGAGGAATTCAAGGTTATATTAGCCTCTAAAATATCTTTATTAAACAATAAGAATTCTAATTGGATAAAAAGCCGCTGTGATGACTTTGATGTCCCTATAGGAGTATTTGAAACTGCACCTTTTTACCCTATCAGAAAAGAATAAAACTCCAATTTATATTAATCTCAGCTCCAACCATTCCCGCTAAATAATCAGACAAATGTGTAAACTGAGAAGACGAATGTGAGTCAAGGAGATAAGAAATGACAGTTGACGTTCCATTTAAACTCTTGGAGGCTGTAGTTATCAGGGAAGCAAGAATATGGAAGGGAGTTTCACAGGCGGGAATTGCGAGACAAGAAGGTGTAGATTAGAAGTTGTAGTTACACATGTTTGTTTTCACAGTAAAAAGGTGGGACCTTGATGCCAATCTAGTATTTCGAGTAGATTTGCGTAGGGGTGGGCACCAGGGAGCTAAGCTTGTCGGAGCAGAATCTGTGAAACTATTTGTAGGAGAGGCAGACAAAAGCCGCATCTTGTCAGTGAGAGAGAGAAAGACTTAAGTTAGGCCGCCAGGTCAGGATCGACTACATTGCAAATTTTTATTTGTATTTTGTCGAGAACCCCAATATATATATATATATATATATATATATATATATATATATATAAAATTAAAAAAAGGATTTATTGAATGATGTTGAATGGCCATTTCGATATGAAGATCCCCACGGGGGATAACACATCAGCTCAGCAACAGAAAAATCCTTTCTGTAATATTTTATTACATGGAGCTCTCTTCCTGTATCATTTTTTAATATTAAAATAAAATTTTTAATATTAATTAGGATCGGGTTTTTGGAATTTACTTTCCTGCTTTTTCCCCTTGGATTGAAGTATCTGAATTAAAATATATATATATATATATATATATATATACTCAGTTATGATTAAGGACAGGATGATTAAATAAAATAAAGACAAGAGGAAAACTGTATTTTAAATCGTCTTTGTGGTTGCCAACATTGTTTGTTTATTGATACATAATTTAGAATAAAGCTCATTTCGTCTTTTTGCCTTGATAAAGTCCATCACAGGACGAAACGCGTAGGCGATTTAAAATACAGTTTTCCTCTTGTCTTTATTTTATTTAACCATACATACATACATACATACATACATACATACATACATACATATACCTCGACTTCGAGCACTTTATGATAACAAACCTGTTTGCCAAATTACTTTTATCAGTAAAACTACTGAAAAAACAACAATCTTGGCGCCATATATTATCATAACTTAACACACAAATACACACATGTGTGTGTGTCAAAGTAAATAACGAAAGTAACAAAAGTTTCATTTAGTTAACAGATCGTTTAAATTTTTGTTTGCCAACTGCGCGTCTGTGATCAGTTCTAACAAGAACCACAGCCGCTAACATATTTCACTTCAAAAGAGAGGCATGGTGAGAATAGAATTAAGCCACGAATGGAGAGAGATAGAAGGATATATATATATATATATATATATATATATATAGAGAGAGAGAGAGAGAGAGAGAGAGAGATTGGTTAGACATTGTTTGTGCCAGGAAGGTTTCACCGTTGTCTTCATTTATTTTTAAATTTCTGCTGATGATACTGCACATTAAATTGTGGCAAAATTTGCTTAGGGTGCCAGTGGCTATTGTTAAGCTTGAACAATTTTACTCAAAACAGACGATGGAAACAACAGACAACGTGACGCAAAAATACCCGCCAGTGCCACAAGTTTTTTTTTTTTGTTTTTTTTTGCTTGCTTCCACTGATGGTTTTCTTTAACCAAAAATACAATGCTCTGATGAAGTTGAGCGGCGACGTGGAAAAAGGATATCGACGAATTTGAAATAAGCTGCTTTCATTTATTTGGCACTACCCTCACCACATTAGGAAAAAAATGAATCTAATTCCAACTGTGATTTTTTCTATCATTTTATCTCTTCACGTATCTATTGCTACTGATATGACAAAATGTTTAACTATAAAGATACTAGCAGTATAGCCCGGCGTTGTTCGGGTGTAATGAAAACTTTAAAACTGATTCATGGTCCTGGAGCTCAGACTCTTTGGACGTTAGCACGAAAGACTAAAAAGCAATAGTTGTTTCCAGTTAAAGCGAAACCGTAGACTGAAAGAAAAATGAATGAATGTAAATCAAATTTTGGTTTCCTGGTATCTATATCAAATTTGCTGCACTATTGTAAGAACTGCAACCTTGAAACTTCTGAATATCGTTTCTTATGTATTTGTCTATGAGTGTATCAAATTTGATTAACCCTCTAGGGCCATTCGTATCATATTTGATACAGTATTTCCCTATAAGGAAACATTTGGTATT
This sequence comes from Ascarosepion bandense, assembly GCA_037127315.1. Classification (NCBI taxonomy): domain Eukaryota; kingdom Metazoa; phylum Mollusca; class Cephalopoda; order Sepiida; family Sepiidae; genus Ascarosepion; species Ascarosepion bandense. Next base: position 9,307,481 of record JBBBDQ010000191.1, read on the forward strand.
TCCCTATAAGGAAACATTTGGTATTCATTGACTGAGCAGTCAGTACTGCTTTCATTTGAAATTTATAAAATATTTCTCTTAAACAATTTTTCAGGAAAATATTTCTTTCAAGGCTTGTTTTCATACTGTATCAAATATGATACGAATGGCCCTAGAGGGTTAAAATCGGACCCCTCCTTCTATAACCCGATTTTTTCAATTATCGATTTTCGATATTTATCAGGGGTACCTCGACACAAAACTTATCTAAAAACACTCGCAGACGCTTATTGTACAACGGTGTAAATTTTCAAGAAAATTGGTTCAGCCGTTTCAGAGTCTATAGGTAACAGATGCACACACACACACACACGCACACAGACAAAGTTCCATTAATAAATAAGTTTAGATTTGGTCTGAAGCGTACTCGGAATATTTGAACTAATCATTAGAGACCAGGAGGTTTTATGTCTAGATTGCGATTGCCGCAATATAGTTTTATATTAATTTTTACCTTGATCTGAATAAATTAATATCCGTAAATAATGGTCGGTTTACTTAGCAGATGTAATAACTACGGCATTATTTTAAAATCGCTATTTGTGTTTTTGATTTAAACATTCTCATTTTCAAGGCTGAAACGTACTCTATACTTATTTTTATTCCGATTTACGGTGACTCCTCTCAGCCTTTTATCGAATTTAATAAAAATTTTTCTCTGCTTTTCTTCAGGATAACTAACGATATAAACTTACAGGAATCTGTACGGCTCTTAAAATGACAAAACGTATTATTTTAATACATAAAATGAGAGCAAAAAGTACTCTCACGTATTACGTTCAATCTCCAAAAAGAAACTCAACATTAAGCTGTCTATGTAAGACAAAGCTAACCTTGCATTGTTTGACTATTTCCTTCAACAACCATCAATTGTTTGTTGAAGGCAATAATTCGAATGATTATTTTATGTTAGGCACTCCCTTACTTCTTGGCAACATTGGCGCAACATAATCTTTCTTGTGTTATTTAGTTTTGTACCAAGACAAGTGTAATGAAATTTATTTAGAAGCCTAGAGAAACTGCCTTTTATTAATATATATATATATATATATATATATATATATATATAGAGAGAGAGAGAGAGAGAGAGAGAGAGAAAGATAGAGGGAGAGGCTGCGATTGGTAAATTGACGCCATTTTTTAATTTTTAATTTTGCGCATGCGCGTTGTTTACTTTTGACTTTTGATCGCACACTGTAGTAGGATCAGTTTACTCCGCCAGAAAATTAGAAACGGCATACTGTACTGCTTGGCATTTGAGCCGGAAGCTCTAATACGAACATTTCAGAGTGTTTGGATGCCAATCTGTATACAGTGCAGAGGATTCAGAAAGATTTGGACGAGTCTAATGGTAGTTACGAAGATATGACAGCTCGGAAAACTCACCCTGGTCGTTCTGATAAGAAAAGAACTTCCGAATTTGCTGGTGAGGGCTACAGAGGACTACAGAGAGGACTACATCGAGTGCTTTGAAGAAGTAGTGCTGCTCTGGATCAAGAAGGTGGCTGCCAGGAAAACTCTATGTCAAGCAACAAGGCCAAACGGAATTGTAATAGAGATGCGGGCTGTCTAAGACGATTTTTAGACAAGATTACAGAAATAATAAAGGAAATCTACAACAGTGGTGATATACTGGAAAACCTAAGCAGATCTATTTTTACCGAACAATCATCTTAATGTGCCACATAATAAAACTGATCCTTTTAATTCTGATGAATAGAGCGAGAAGCAGAATCAGGCTAGAGATAGGACAAGAATTGTTCGTCAATGAGACCGAGACGAGGAACGTGACGTTTATACTTAGAATGTTATCAGAAAAAGCAATACAAATGAAGTAGAACGTGTGCCTATGTTTTATAGACTACGCAAATGCGTTCGACAAAGTGCAGCACAAAAATTCGTAAGAGCTGCTCAGCAATCATGAGATATTCATGAAAGACATTAGAATAATCAAGAATCTATACTGGCAGAAAACCGCCTGCATACGGACAAGAAATGAGTTCAGCAGATGCATACGAATAAGAAGGATGAATCTTACCGGAATTATGCAACCGATGCAGCGATACAGTCTTGAAAGAACTAGAAATCTTGTCAGGATTAATCATTGGCGGCAACAGTCTTAACAATATAAGATATACAGGTAACATTCTGCTGATAACAGACACGGAGAAGAAAGGACAAAGCATAAACTACAAGACGACAGTACGCATGATCATCAGCAAAAGTGGAGCCCAAAATGTAAATTGCATTGTCCTTTCTGATATTATTTTGAGCATAAATTAGCATTCATTGTTGTAGTGAAAGCGCACTGTTCTTGTCCGATATCGGAACTAATTCTACTGCGTGCTCTGTCCTTCAGAATCAAGATAACAGGTTTTAAGTGGCGTATTAAGCTGATTGTCACACGGAGTTGATATTCGTTTGTGCGTAGTGGTTCAGTGGATATCGGCTCGGAACGAGAAATCGGGAAGCCGAGTTCGAATTCCAGTCGTATTCCTTGCATTCACTTACGCGCAAATACCCTTGGGAAAGGTATTAATCCGTCTCTTCCCTCCAGTTATGGATTAAATAATAAGACAGATTGGGTTCTATAGCCTTGGTCGGCAACCAGTGTACCACAGAAAGCAATGGCAACCTACTGCGGGAGAATCTTCTGACCAGTCAGTCATGTCTCTTTCAAGACATGATCGCCTAAGCGTGTATCACGTATGGCACGTAACTGACTGATTAAGCTGATTGTCACACGGAGTTGATATTCGTTTGCAACTGAATTCTTAAATGGCGCTGTGAAAATTGAAGTAATTTTATTTTACTGTTTATCACCACCAACACATAATTTATTTGTAATTTGGGCAATATCAGGTTTCATTTACACTATTTACATTGTTCGGATTGCATTCCTCAGATTTGTTTCCATATTAACAATGTTTCAGCCATTCTATGCCCGACATTCCTCAGGTGATTGGAATTTCGAACAGACGCTTTTATCCACTGGTCTGTGTAGATAAAAAGCGTTGGCTGGAATCAGAGACTTGAATCAGAGTTGTGAGTTCAATAGTGAGCTACAGCAGAGATGAACAAAAAACATAGTCGAGTTAAATGAGGTTAACTGATACTGAAACATCTGAAAGAGTCATGACTTATGGAACTAGAACAATCCATTTCTATGGACGAAATAAAGGGTTAAGTTCAAATTCCAATCACCCGAAGATGATCGGAGCGTACAATGGCCAAAAAGTCATTAATATGGTAACAAAGATGAGAAAAACTGTCCAAACAATGTAAATAGTTTAAATAATTGCAATATCTCATCTCAGAAATATATACAAATATTACCACGTTTCACCTTTAGTTACTAATCTGCAGTGTAATTTTTCAGAGTCTGTCTGCAAGTGTCCGATGTGTCCTGGGAATGTCAACATTTTGCAGTTCCTACTCTGTTGTCAGTAATCTTGGGACTCATCTTGTTCATCAGCTTGATTATCTCAAAGAGCTCAGTTAAACCAACTAGGATTCATGCCTGGACAGTAAGACTGTCATTCAGAACCATACAGTAATCTTGTTCATCAGCGGTTGAGGTTTTTGAATGCCATGTCTCAGATAATTTTCTTTGCTGTTCCTTGAATTCCGCAGCCCACTGCTTCATAGATGCATAGGAAGGGGAGTCCTCAGCATGTCCCCACGGATGTCCTTGAGTGTTATACCTTTCTTTTATACATATTTTATGACTGCCCGAGTCTCTGTTTTGTCCATTTTTTGTTTTGTCGCAAGTCTCTTATATTTGTATGGGCTTCACATGCACAGAAATGGAAACAGAAATCTGATTTGTATTTATTGTTTCATAAGAAGGATGGTTTTGTCGCTACAACAAAAATGTTCAGCTATGCTTCTTCTTTCTGGAGAAAACTTAGACATTACTGAAAGACTCTTCCATATACATGGTTTCAATCCTGGGTTAAAAGCAATCGGGGTCCAACCATACTGATGAGCTTTGATACAGCGAAACAGATCTGTCTGCGGATGACTAAATATATATATTAGTCATCCACATACAAGCCTGTTTCGGTGTATCACAGCTAATCAGTGTGGCTGAACGCATCTACTTGCTTCTGGCCGGGATCGAAACTCGACCGATCTGGTGTCAGTCGGAGTCGCTACTCCCTAAGCCATCGACGCATGGAATCAGAGAAGGGAAATTTCAACGTGTTGTATATAAGCAGTGTATACACACGCCAGTCACCGAGAGAACTCAATTCATTTCTGAAGAGTCACGCATATATATATATATATATATATATATATATATATATATATATATATATATATATATATATATATATATAGCCTTGCGATGCTTGTTGCATTCCGGACACCCCTCAATCATTGCAAGAAAGTTCTAGAAAATGTAAAGAGGAGCTATGGGCAGTCAGTTCAAAGTACGGTTAAAAAAAACTTAATTCTTGTGAGTTCTGGAAAATCGGCAGAAACATGTTCAGTAGAGTCAAAGCCTCAGTCCTGTCTATCATCAATGGCCTGAACTTATTACATCCTCATTTGACAAGGCAATACTATTTGCACTGTACTTTGTTTCTAATTCTACCTTAAATGATGAGAACCATCCATCACTTGTCTTCCTTCTTTTCGCAAAGCATAAAGTTTGCAATTGGTATATCACAGCTCGGAAAATTTCGAAACTTACCAAAAGCTTTAATTCAGCTTTTTAATAAAATCTCAGTGGTTGTTCTTAAGAATATTGGCTTAGAGTTATCCCCAATCTTCTCAGCTGTACCTGGAGGAAAAATGCTTCCCAAGTCTATGGAATGAATCAACTGTTCGTCCCATTTGTAAGAATTTTGGTGAGCAACATTCTTTACATTTGCGATATTGATTTATTTCCTGCATAGTGTCATCATGGATGTGCGTTGTGGTACAGTGGATATCGCCTTGGAACGAGAAATCGGGGAGCCGAGTTCGAATTCCAGTTGAATCCATTGTATTCACTTACGCGCAAATACCCTTGGGAAAGGTATTAATCCGTCTCTTCCTTCCAGTTATGGGTTAAATAGCAGGACAGATTGGGTTCTGTAGCCTTGGTCGGCAACCAGTCTACCGCAGAAAGCAATGGCAACCTACTGCGGGATAATCTTCTGCCCAGTCAGTCATGTCTCTTAAGAGACATGATCGCCCAAGCGTGATACACGTATGGCACTTAACTAACTGACTGAGTGTCATCAAAATATTGTTTGAATCTATAATCAATAAGAATGTTGTTAAACACTTCAAAAGAGACAACTTCCTGAGAAATAAACAGTATGGATTTCGCACTGTTGTGGTTGTAACTTTCAACTACAGAATCATAATCACTAGACAATAAATTAATCACGATGGCTATCGCCTTAGATATATCATAGGTCCTTAACAAGGTGTGGCTCCTGGGGTTGCTAGATAACCAGTCATGAAATAACTCGAAGAGCTTTATCAGTTGTCAGTTCCTTTCTATCAGATGAGTCCAGGAAAGCCGTTGTTAACGGCCAGTCATCGGAAGCCCATGAGATCAATATTGTCCCCGCCTCGGGGTTATCGTCTCGGTTTTATCCTCTTTCTGTTCTATGTTTACAAGAACTCAAGCGAGCCTAACTATACTAAGACTTATTAGTCTTTTAATTTTTAGCTACTTGAGGCTCTAATCAACTCTGAATTGGTTATGAATCTTACCACGCAAGGTCTTCTTTCACATAAGCAATATGACTTTCGTTTCTCTTGTTTAACTTGTAATGTGTCAAGCTTTAGATAAAAAATGGTTAAAATCGGATTGTTGCTTTGGATCTTGCTAAGGAATTTAACTGGATTTGGTTGAAAGTTGAAAGTTTATGCTAGTGAAGAGTGAATTTATGATCTATTTCAGTCTTTCATATCAAATCGGGAAATGAAAGATGAACGGACAATCTTCTAGATATATTTGCATTGATGTAAGTATTTTCCTTAGAACTACATTGTTCCTAATTTTCATCAACGACCTTCCTGATTTTATCAACTCAGAGTATCTATGCTTCTAACACAGATATTGTCGAAATGTTAAGTCTGATTGGTTCGATAAGGTCAAATTAGCAGCTGATCTAAAATATGACTTACAATCTTTTTTTTAACTGGGACAAGGAATGTCTTGTTAATTTAACGTCTCCAAAATAAAGCTGCTTTCTTTTAATCGTCTGTTGCTAAACTCAAGGAAAGTGACTCATTGTGTCTTCTTGGCCGAACGTTTTCCGCTGATATGATGTGGAAAGATAGTATTTAATCAATTGCTTGGTTTGTTCACCGTGCCTTTATCGAAAATATTTCTCTCCATTTTTTTTTATTTATACACATTTATAAATCTGTCATTCGTTTATTCATTTAATATTGCGTTTATATTTAGTCTAGTGTTTCTGCTATGTATTTTGATGGAATCTGATGAAGGTGCAATAATATCGGTTCTAACCTGGGATCTCGGTTTCAGTCCCTTTTTTTTTCTCACCGCTGTAATGTAGCTTCCCTAACCTTTTTCTATAAATATTTTAATGGTTTCTAGAATGGATTATCTTCCCTCTTTACTTTATGAATTTCGGCCTATTACTAAATTAGAGGCAAGTTGTCATCATTTTAAGTTTGAAATATCTAGATATAAGCACAAATCTTATGCTAATATTTTTTCTCTCTTGCACTTCTCGATTGTGGAACTCACCACCCGTTTCTTGCTTTCCACTCAACTTTGATCTTCAAAATATAAATGCAATGTCAATCCTTATCTTCTAAATTCCTTTTCTCTCTCCTTAATGATATTTTATTTTCCTCGTGTGCTCTCATACTCGGTAATCCCTTACGCCTTAGTAGATTTATTGCCTTACTTGGGGTAAAATATGAAGAACATACTCCAATCCTTATTTAGAATTTGTGCGGATGACGTCTTTCAAGTGATTAATAGAAAGGAGTTTCGCCTTGGAGGTGTTAAAATTAACAAGGCACTCCCTGAAATTTAAGGTTGCTTTTGGGATCAACTTATGATTTCATCTTATCGAACTTATCAGATTTATTATCAAAACAGGAGTAAATGCCTGATATTAACAGTGATACCAAGTTGAGAACTGATATCATCAGAAAAATCGTTGATGAAAATAAGAACAACATAGGTCTAAGGATAAAAGTTTGGGGGGAACACCTGCATTATTACAAAATGATATAGAAGAGTGACCATTCAAGAGAACTTTTAGTTCACGATTAAATAATAAAGATTGTGTTATTTAAAAATTATTTCCAGAAATACTGTATAGTTTCATATTGTAGAGAAGACAAGTAGTGTCAAACACTGTCAAGCGATTTCAGGATGTACAATGAAGCACCTTGAGCTTCAGTAGTCTATCTAAAGGTTAATAAATATACGTACTTATTTCGTCCTCAGAAAGATTTTATCAAATTAAGTGCAAAAATTTTATTTCGCAACATGTATTTCTAAAAAGAAGTAAAAATATCAATAGATTACAAAATTATTAAATTTAAGAAGACTCAAAGTATTTTAAAAGCTAACTGTGAAAGTAAAGTTAAACTATGGAGGAGGTTAAGTGATGTAATTTAATGTCTAATATGCGAAAGTGAGTAAATGTTGTCATTGTTGTTGCAGATTTTTTATTGGCTGATTATATATATAATCCCGTGGCCCAGGGTAGAGTCGCCGACTGACGCCAAATCGGTCGGGTTTCGAGCCTGGGTTATGTAGCAATCGGAGTCTAACCGTACTGAAGAGCTGTGATACAGCGAAACAGATCTGTCTGCGGATGACAATAATATATATATATATATATATATATATATATATAAAAGTAAATAAGTAAGAATAAATCTAACATAGAGCCAACAGACCTACCTAGGTTTCACCTAACGGATCTTCAGGGTAAGTCGGCAAATAAGGTAGTAATAAAGCGGTAATTTATAGATACTTAATAACCACATGACTAAAACATAGAAGACACCAAAAGCACATGGAGGGGGGGAATTCATTTTATTGACAAAAAAAAACCCCTAAATACTAAGATTATAACCACATCAAACGTAAAAAGAACTAAGCAAGAAGCCAATTTTTTCGAGACGTATTGAAATATATTATAACAATTATTATTATCATTATTATTATTATTATTATTATTGTTATATATATATATATATATATATATATATATATATATATACGGTTATTATTTAAAATTCCAATTTAATTTTCTGAATCTTTTATGTATTTATTGATTGTAGTGTTGTAGAGCAGCTAACACCCCTCAACCGCTCTTAAGAATAGGATGGTCTAAGGACCCAGGTAGCAATAAAATATAGACTAATTGCAATCAGCAATGAGAATTCGGTGTGTCATTGGTGATTACTATCGGACTGTGCTCTCTGCAACTCAACCTCTCCTCTCTTATACTTTTTGTTATTCTATCTTATGCTAGAAACAATAGAATAACGACAAAACAAATCTATATACAACAGATTTGGCTACGTAGATTTAAAACAAGCAATTCTATAATAACAGATTTGGCGTCAAAACCTCGAACAGCAGTTTTGACCCAAAATATTCGTACACATTTACTGACGATAATGGAGAGGTTGATGCCAAGTTTTAAATAATCAGGAACCGCATCAAATTTAAAAATGAAGGATTTCCAGAAATTTTTCTTTGAATTTTTAAACAACAAAACTTAGCACAAAAATGGCAAGAAATACTTGCTCAAGAACAGTAAGAAAAGCAAGTTACTATACTGTTGGAAATTTTCTCAAAAACAAAAACAAGTCCTGAGAAACCAGATACATTTTCTCGGGCTACATTGTTTAAATCAGTTGGAAATTTTGCATATAACCCTGAAGAAGAGGTTACATTTAATCCTCATTATCGCAGGTTTGAGGAGATATTATATCAGACTGCTCGATTTGCACAGACGATAATAAAATTCGGTTAATAATAAGTTTGGTTATTCGGAACACAAAAAATACAGAAACTATATTCTATTAAAACAACCTGTTGAAATTACTTTTAAAGAAACTATGCTGATATTGTCTAAAAGTTTTGAAGAACTTATTTTTTTTATTCAAAACGCGATGGCGTTGCATAATAAAGACTACACAACATACGCAAGTATAGGGAATAAGGAGTGTGAAAAGTTCCGACTGAATGAATTAAGCAGTGATATGTTCAAGTGTTTAATTTTTGTACAAGGATTAACCTCACCAAGCAAAACAGATGTAAGAGCGAAATTCTTAACAAAGTTGGAATTAGACCAGGAAATAACACTACAAAATTGGCTGAGGAATGACAAAGATTTGTAAACGTAAAAAAAAAGATGCCTCAAATATTGACAAACGGGAGATATCACATATTAAAAAAGCAAAACTACAAAGTAGGAACGTTAAAAAAAATCCATGCTACGGTTGTGTTCAGTTATATCTATATAAGAATTGCCTATTCAAAAATAAAAAAAATGCTTCAGTTGTTATTATAAGGGTCATAAAAGTTTTTATTTTTTTCAAAAGAAAACCAAAAATATGGTTCGTTATACCATGGGTGAAAAAGTCGCAGGAAAAGAAAATTCATAAACGCCGATTGAATGACACGAAAGTAAAAATGCAAATCGACACAGGGTCAGTACCTGAAAATTATTAATGCGGATACATGGAATAAAATTAGTAGACCGGCATTATGCAGATCTAAACAAATTGGCAGGGGCATATCAGGCAAAAAGATTGAATTTCTTGGTGAAATTTATTTAAACGTTGGTTTTGCTGGAAAAGAGAGAAAATTACTAGCCTGTCATGCAGTAAACGCAGAATCTCTTCGGTACTGATTGGATCGGGGAGTTTGATTTATTCAATATTCTTATCAACACATTTCCAGTTGTTGGATCATCTAATTACACAAAAAAATTTAAATGAGATTTAAAGACAAGATTTCCAGATATTTTTCTGAAAACCTAGGATTTTGTTTAAGGTTAAAACAAAACTTGAGTAAAGTTAACTCTAGTGTTTCGACCTAAGCGACCAGTACCATTCGCAGTACTAGAAGACATAGACAAAGAGTTTGAACATCTAAAAAAATTAGGCGCTATAGAAAAACAAATTACAGTCAATGGGCAAGCCTAACAGTATACATAAGAAAATAATTAAATAAAACCAGTGTCTGCACCGATTACTCCACAGGATTAAATAAATGCTTGAAACAGTATAATTGCACTTTACCTTCAGCATAAGATATATTTGCAAAGCTGAACAGGGGACAAATATTTTCTAGATTAGACTTGTCATAGTATATTTATTTACAAATTTCGATGAACGAGGAGTGCAGAAAATATTAACTATAAATACGCACAAGAGTCTGTTTAAGTTTAACAGATTATCGTTCAGAGTAAAAGTAGAAACTGCAATTATTTTAACAAGCAATGGACACAATACTAAGGGTTTGGGATTACGTTATGGCATATATCGACGATGCGATAATTAAAAGCATAGACCGTATTGAACATGCGAAGCGCGTAAACGAGGTGTCTAAAAGGATAAAAGATTACGATTTTAAGCTCAATATTGAGGACTGTTAGTTCTTTCTACCAAACATTAAGTATTTAGATCAACTTATTGATGACAAAAGCTGAAGGCAGGATCCTACAGAATAAGTGATATAAAAACAAGCTAGCACCTAAAAATATTGCATCCTTACAAGCATACTATTAGCGAACTACTACAGTAAGTACATTCCTAATATGAATGAGCTTCCGGCACCCTTTAATAAATTGTTGACAAAAGATGAAAAATGGGTATGGTCTGAAAAATGCGAGAAAGCATTTGAAAAATTGAAAGCAGCTTAACGAAAGGTATTCCAACCCACACTTCAAACAAACTGCTAAGATGGGCGACTATCTTACTTAACTATTCCTCTAAAATAGAGTATTTAAAAAGATAGCGCACGCTGACGGATTATCGAGATTCCGAGAATGACGGAACCACTGGAAAAAACAGTAATAGCTTTACTGGTTTATGAGTCAAAAATAAAAAATGTTATGTATAACTGAAAGTTATACATAACATACATAACCTGTCACAGTTAACGACATTAGAACTAAAGCGAAGTTTGACAAATTCATAACTAAAAAAAAGAGTTATTGGAAAATGTCTCGTCCAGTAGACGAAACATTTCAGGATGGAGGTGTTGTAGAGCAGCTAGCACCCCTCTAGCGTTCTCAAGAATGGAATGGTCTGTGGATCAAGGCAGCTATAAAAATACAGCCTAATAGCAGTCACCAATAATAATTCGGTGTGTCATTGGTGATTACTATCGGACTCTAAAGACTTACCTCTCCTCTCTTATACGATCTGTTATTCTGTCTTCTGGTGTTAATCTTAATTGTATTAATATTCTTTAGCTGTAGATACTCAGCCCACATCTTCTGGGTCCTGCTACCTCGGCGATACAACATATAGATAAAGCTATTCTCTATTTTATTTAAAAGAAAAATCCTATACTAATGTACGTTCTCTTGGGAAAGAGGTATTTCTTTTTGAAAAAAAATCCCGGACTCGTTAATTTTTAAGAAAGATTTTATAACAACACTCAAAAGAAATTTCCATCTTATTAAAAGAGAAATTAATTTACAAAGTGTGGCAATCTTCATCTTTGATCCAAAGAATATTACACTGGAGTTTGCGTCGAATATTTCGGACTCATATAAAAATAGAAAATGTATATTGAATATTGACTACATATATGTCAAAAACGATTTCGGAATATTTTATCCTCCCTTAAGTAAACATAAATTATGATTATTTAATAGAGAGAAGCTTTCTCCCACCCCACTCACAAAAGCATGTTTGCAAGTGAATATACATTTAAATACAAGTATCACCCCAACTTATTCTTGCGCAAACAATTTTCTTTCATCCAGGAACCTAATTAGGGCTAATGACGATATCAGTCAAGCAAAGCCTATTTTTCCTAGAGTATATTTTTTATTCTGCATCGAAACGTTTTCCGTTTCGATGTTAAATGTTCGATTAAGTGAGAGTATAATCAATATTTCGCATGAAGTAGTTGTCCGGGAATTTCATGTCACGATGGTCTTTGATAAAAAAAGAGCTAATGAAGTAATTATTGCAATTATTAACTAACGCTTATTTTTTGCCAATAATTTTGAGAGATAACATTAAATCTTCACTATTAAAAAGAGAATCTTTCTTTATCTTTCATTTATTTTCCCCCTCTCTTTCATTTACTCTTTCTTTAATTATATTTGTGTATGTATATCTGTTTCATTTTTTATGATATGTCACTTGTTTGTTAGTTATTTATTTTTATAACCCCGCCATTTTCAAATATTTATTAGGACCGACTAACAAGATGCAGCCGTGAGAAATTTTATGGAGTTGTAGAGGTTTGTTAACACTCTACAGCACTTATATTAACACAATATGGAGATGGAGAAAGGCGAAACACAAGGCATCTACGAAAATAACATTAACTCATATGTTAACGATTTAACAATGACCAGATATAAAAGCTGGCCTTTCGAACAGGAGAAAATTATGTTTCTTTCTTCCTTGTTTGTCTGCTTCTCTCCCTTACTCGCGGTTGAGATGGAATTATCGGTCGAATTTGGAAAGGACCACCCACGTAAGGATGAAATTGTAATTAACGCTGACAGGTGAATGTATAAAATAAACAAAGTCGTATCTCCAAATCCCCAGAATGACGAAAACCGTAAGCAGGTGATTTAAGCCAAATGCATGATGTTGACGTTGGATTTTTAATGGAGAAACCTTCCGATCTCTTACTATCCCATGCCCTATTAAAACGGTTTTCAACAAAAAGACACTGGATTTGAAAATCATGTCAAAATGTCACAGACAGAACAGAATGTCAGAGAGACGAGAGAACAGCTTGGAACGCGAAGACGCGGAAAGATTCTCCCTCTCTCTCCCACCACGCTAGTAACATATACTCTGCTAATAAGTAGAACTTAAGGAGAGGGTTGCATAAAGACTGTATTACTTCTGACAACAACAGACGTATTAGCAGCGAGCAGTTTGTGAAGTCTGAGAAAAGTTGGATTGTATTTTCTTTTAATTTTTTCTTTTTTACTCTCTCCCTTTTGCTGTACAAAAATTACAATATAATCATTAGTCTACATAGACTGGCCTTCGCTACTGTCTTGTTATTTTTGATCTTGTCTGTTTCCCTTATTTCTGCATTATTCACCCAAACGTCTCTTGATTTTTCAGTTGTCGAGGAATGCCGCATGAAGATGACCGTCCCATATTTTCTCAGACCCGTAGTTCCTCTGAGTAAGGGATTTCGACTGATTATTTGACATCTTCGATCTTGGGGGCGGGACGGAAGAGAACAGCTGCAGACTCAGGTGCGGTTAATTTACGGCCAGTTAACGCACACAACATACATACAAAATTCAGCCTGAGACTGGGTTCGGATGGGTAATACAAAAATGAGAAAGTATATTACAATATTATTGTGTTTATATAAAATTCAAACAGTTCGAGTTTGTGAAAATTTGTGTTAATGTTGTTGACTTACTTTGTGTTCACTGGGTTGTCTTTCTTTGATCAGTTATTTGCCCTTTGGTTGGCTTGTTTTAAAGTAGTTTTCTTAAGTTGAAGAACATATTACAGACCGTGTTTGATGTTAAATTTTTAACGTTTAGTCTTATATGAAAAAGTTACATATGCAATATTAACTTCGGGTTGTAATTTTCCAATCTCCCTCTCTTTTATTCGTTTAAGTGTCGTTAATATAAAAAAAACATGTCTCACGTGATTGGCTGCGATTGACTTGGCGCAAATAGTGTTTTCGTCAGCGTTACAAACGGAATCGGCACAAATCGGAGTTGAAAATACGTAATTTATATTTTTTTATTTTTCTTTAGCCAATCAGAATGCGATGTTGAATGATTTAGTTTGCAGTCTGTTTCAAATATGGTTTTAATAAAGAGATAGGATTTTGAGTTTTGTAACAGTTAAATTACTAATGTAAGAATTGTTTACTCGCCGTCAAGACTGGCATTAGAAATAAATTATTTAACCCGTTTTTTTTTTAAGTTTGCATAAAAATATATAGAAATAGCGTAGATTATATCCAATAGCTACCACCAAAATGGTTGTTTCTTTTCAAAGTTAAAGCCAAAATCGCTACCCAATCTTAAAATATTTACCCAATAATCATGAAATTATCCGATTCATACGAAATGTTTAGCAATTATTTCTTATTAAATAAATAATTTGCTGAATAGTTATTTTTATAAAAGCATTTTTGGGAGGTATGTTTCACCCATACATTTTGATATCTCGTGGGTATCTTTTAATTTGGGGGTGTTCTTTCAAGTATGGGTAATAGTTTTATAAAGAAAAAAATCTGTGAAATACCATTTCAGTAAAAGAAAAAATGATGAAATATCAAGTGTGAAATTCTCTCCACATCTTCCCAAAAGTAATTCAATAAACAATTTCGGGAATTCATATGTACATAATTTCATAAAACGTTTTTTCTTTCAGATCATAGAAAAACAAATCTAAAATATTTACATTGCTCGAACTGTTATCTCCATGTTTATTGTCATATTCACCGGAGCTTACAATGACAGAAACGTCGTGAATATGGCAATAAAGATAAGGATAACAGTCCGAATAATGTAAATACTACCTGATCCCAGAAGTATAGACAAAAACAAATCTACACTTTACAATTATTAAAAAATTACTTGTCAATTTTCATCGCTATTTTGAAATTAACCCCCCCCCACCCTGCTGCTCGTCAGAATGGTTTGAAGATTTAAAAAATGTAATGTTTAATGTATGTCATTTTCGAACGTGAACCATTTTTAAATGAAATTCATTTTATTTTTTCTTTTAGTAACTGTTAGATTATTTTTGGTATAGACATACAAAAAACTACTATTCAATACCGGAAGAGTATTATGATATTAATCTAATTTCATATCTTTTGTTCAGCATTATTTTCTTTTCTGTTTTCGGGCTGGGTTAGAATTATACGATTTCCAATATCTCAGAGACTACAGTGTGTAAAGTAAATGTTATTTTATTTCCCTTTTAAATAAAAACACTTCTAGAAAATTCAGTTAATTAAGTATCAAATTTAATATGAAATTTCGAAACACATCTCTAGGACAAATATTTGATTTTAAGGAAAATTTTTTATTTACATTTTTTGTATAAAATGGCGATTTCGTATATGAATGAGTGAAGAAAAAAAAGGGGAAAAGGTTTAAAAATGCCTAACAAGGTTTATTTATATATAGAAATTATTTTTTTAATCCAGTTTAGTTTAGGACATTGTCTTTCAAAACAGAACCTAAATTTAAATTAGGTGAAAGCATTTAAATTATCTAAAATGTGTTTGTTGTGTTTTGTTCAGAAAGTCCGTGACGCTGCCTAGTATGCAAATATAGATTATACTTAATTAAAAACTTAAAGGATTAAGACAAAGTTAATAGGAATAGTACTTAGATAATTTAAACCTTAAAATATATGCGTTTATTACTTTTATTTATAATTATAGCAATTGCATACGTTTTAATAAAAAAAATCGTATCAATTACTTGTTCTTGAACATTTTATTTGCATAGACCATAGTACAATAATATTATAAAAAAGACTGTAACAATTTTTAAACCTACACAAAAAATTCTCAAGTTTTTATCTTTCAAATATTTACGATTTGGTTTTTGTTTTCTAGAAAAGTAGACACACGAAAATTATTTTTTGCTCACAAGTGAAAGAAGTCTTTGTTATAATTGTAATTAGGGAGTATAGTTGGAACAATTTCTTGCTCTTCTTAATAACCTGTACATCTAAAAATAGAGATCTTATCGATTAAATATACAATCAAATATTGATAATAATTGTAGAATTTCATTGGCGAAATATGTTAAAAATGGAACGTTTACTTAATCAATAGAAGTCTAAAACTAAGGCGAAGTAATGTGTAATTAGTTTCCTTGAATTGAAAAGTGTGACAGTGAGAATTAAATTTTGTTTCTTTACAAGCAGGAAAGAGTTATAACAAAGAAAACAACGAATTCCCTCGATAGCGCAATGTTACGTAGGCTTCCTGTCGATTATTCACGCGCGTAATAATTCAGAACTTGAAGTGCTGCACCGTTCCTTTCGTTTTGTAACAGCTGATGCTAAGCTTAGCAAAACAATTAGTTTAGCCATGGTGTACATTTCTCGCTAGTTCCAAATATCTGCCTTCAAACACAGGTAAAGTTCAAGATTTCTCTCGCTGATTTTCAAGGCACGAATGATTCCTGCAAGCATAAGATTGATGTCACACACATCATCCTCTCAGGATTATGTTTTACGCTTTAATCAGCCATGTGTAATAAACATGAAAATAGTAAATACCTGTATCTTGATTTATGAAACTGTTTTTCACATGAAAAAGAAACTGATTTATCACGAAATGGGAAAATTACTTCTTGTAGCGTTTGTAACGCACACTGTTATATATATATATATATATATATATATATATATATATATATATAGATAGATAGATAGATAGATTAATTGATTGATTGTTTAATTACTTACTTTTTGGTCATAATAAAATTAGGCCAGTACACATTTGTATTAGAAAGTGTTCAATACAATTATATTGTAAAACTTTTTAATATTCTCCATTTGTAAACGAGTTATTACGTGACCTAGGTTTCTACCATGTGGTGTCTTCAGACGATTATGTGCGTGCGTGTGTGTGTGTGTGTGTGTGTGTGTGTGTGTGTGTGTGTGTGTGTGTGTGTGTGTTTGTTTGTGTGCAGCAGATGTTTTGAGCGTGTTTACAATATATTTTACAGTGATTCAAAATTATTTCATTTTAGGACATTATTATAACATATATAATTAATTTTCTAAGCGCCGCTTATACGTGGCACAACGCCAAAAATACCGGATGCCCAGTGAGGATCGAACTCACTACTCAGTTGTAATAGGTTCTAGCGAGACAAGCTTAGTATCCATTACATTACATCACATACACATATATTGAGAAGAAAACTTAACGCATTGTTAGACGGTTATAAACCCAGATTTATTTCGACGATGTAAATTTACATCATCTTATTCAAACCGTTGGAAAATAAATGAATTCACTCAAAATATTAAAAAAAGGTTTTAACAGAGGACGTGAAGCTTGTATTATTTAAGCTGTAAATAAATTGGGAACAGATACGTCAAATCATACAATAACATAATACAGACAAACGCATACGTGTACACACATACACAAGCACGAGTCTTATAAAAATTTTACATACACACAATATTTTGAATTGAACAGATGCAAAAAAAGGGGGATACAGACATGATGTAATTACAATTTAATAACTATTAAAAAAAATGGAAAGAATATATAATCACGCAAAATAAGATAGGAATAGACATTTAAATCCACAGACATAAACGGCTAAAAAGACAAAACAGGGTGCGGAAGAGAAAGAAAAGGAAGAAAATAATAACAAGAAAAATGAAAATGAAAATACAATATAGTCACAAATGAATTTGCACAAAAACTTAAAAGACAAAAACTATCTTTACAGAGATCCTTTCAAAGGATTTTCTTTAAATCTTTCGTTTCTTTTAAAAATTTCTTCAAAATAATTATTAAAATATTCCTAAAACATTTCTGTAAAAAAAAAAAATTTAAAAAGACATTTTTCGCAAGAGAAAATATCATACAGAAAGTATTAATGCATAGATAAAAATGTACATACAAGGGAGTTAATGTGGTTAAAAACATTATAAACCTCGAGTACTCAAAATTGCAAAAATAAAATCAATATTCAGCTGATTTAAATGAAGAGAAAAATATATATAGAGAGAAAATTATATAAAGAAAAAATAAATTGGGAAAAATAAAATAAATAAATTAAAAACATAAATACTAAAATAAAATAAAAAACTTAAAAAATTTTTAATTTAAAAAATAAATAAAATTAATTACAACAATGCAAAAAAGTAACTTCTCCATCTTTACGGGTCTGCAATTCTTATATATATATATATATATATATATATATATATATATATGAAATGATTTGTTTGAACATTATTTTTGGTCGATATTCTGTTCATAATCAAACAGTATTATATAATTATTTCTACTGGCCTGATTATTTGAAATAAATATAGGGGAAGTCACCATGTGATATTTTATGTCGATAGGGGTCGCAGGTTCGAATCTTGCCGAATGACACACATTTTCGTAATAAAACTCGTCCTAAATAATCAAGCCGGTAGAAATAAATATATAATACTGTTTGATTATAAACAGAATATCTACTTAAATACGAGTATTGATCAAAAATAATGTTCAAACAAATCATTTCAAATTGTAAGTTGTTTATAACCAGTTTCGTTAATCTTCGTTATGTATGTATATATATATACATACACACATACATACATACATATATATATATATATATATATATATAAAACGAAATAAGACTACATTTTTTTCATTATAATAACGTTTGAAGAAAATGTTATGATTTAAATAAGAATGGTGCTTGCTGCTCCGACTCTGGGTATCACGGAGCGACATGACATGCTGATTTCCTTGAAAATTAAAAAAAAGTAATCTGAACCTAAAAATAACAATAGTATATTCATACTCAAATGTCCCTTTAAGTCAGATCAAAAATATGAAATGTTGATTTTTTTTGTTTTTAAACAATACTGGGATACAGAGAACGCTAAGACTTAAATCTTAATAATCTTGAAACAAAAATGAATACCTCGCACCGAGGGAGAGCAGACTAGATGGTGGCTCAACTGACTGACGCTTTCCTGTTAAGAGTGAAAGAAGAAAAACTGTATTCCGCAAACATATAAACTATATTTTCAAATTTCAAAAATGAACTTCGTTCTGATTAATTAAACAAAACACACACATAAATTTTTCTGTCTTCTTCCATCCTTATTAACTCTTTAAATAACAAACGTATTGTTTTATACGTGTAAATGTAAAACATTTACTCAACAATAAGTCAACATTGTCTGATAACAAAGTAAAATTTCAAAACATAGAAATTACTGTCACAATGTAAAATTAATTTTAAATAAACATATATATATATATATATATATATATATATATATATATATATATTACTTTGAATCCAAAAGAATAAGAAAGTAGGTAAATCCCAAAATCCGATACTATTAATATTAATTTTATTAATATTAAAACACATTTTTGTAACAGATTTGAATTAATAAAGTTTTTGTTTTTCACCAATACTGATGAAACGAGAATTTTCTCACTGAAATGGCCGTCCAACGAAATTAAATTTTGAAATTTTGTATTGTATATATATTGTTACAAAATATCTAAATTCTTTCCTTATTGTCCAGATATTTTCTGGTACATATTTTTGATGGAATAAAAAACAACTGATTATAATTGACTGAAGTAAGAAATTGAAGTATCGTGATATTATTTAATTACTTGACTCTAGATCAAGTTGTGACGTGATGCAGAAGATGTATAGGTTTTTATGCCTCTCGCAGAATTACTCTTAATATGCAATAATTAAAATTTGTTCTGCTGATTGTCGTTGTGACTGGACAGTCCTAGAAGACAAACTCATTACAAGACGGGTTGGCGAATTAAAGTAGTGGCGATAAAATAAAAGTCAAACAATAAATGTTTTTCCTTCTGTCATTTCATTAAAAATATTATGACTAGAATTATTGGAACTTATCACGTACACATTCCCAATGTGTCGCCCTGCTTATATATATATATATATATATATATATATATATATATATATATATATATATATATATATATATTGTAATAGTTGTTACAATGGTTTATAAATTCATAGTATCACTACACAAAAATTTTCGCGTTTCGAAGCTACCTTTAGGTGCTTCTCATCAGGTGACAATGAGAAGCACCTAAAGGTAGCTTTGAAACGCGAAAGTTTTTGTGTAGTGATACTATAAATTTATGAACCATTGTAACAACTATTACAATATAACGCTCTACGTTTGTATCGAGCACTCTTTATAAAAGTAAATGCATGAAGAGCAGGTTAAAAAACCTACGAGTTCCACAACTTTGTTACAATATATATATATATATATATATATATATATAATGTCTGTACGTATATTTTATATATCTGTTTTTACATATTTATATAAATGCTACTATAACACACGTACAACATCTCTTTCTTTTATTGCCTTTGTTATTAGTAAATGTTTTGGCAGGGGGATCTCTAATTTATTGGCGATTAACTGGTAACTCTCTCTTCAAATCTCAAAATTATCCTCAGTGATCTTGTTGAATTAATTACTGACATTTGAAAAATAGTTTACCAAAAAATCCTACCGCTCTCCTGATTATTGGCATTTACTATAATTAATATCATTTAAAGTGTCGAGTAACAGCAAAACTCCACCATTTTCCACAGTAACATTATTGACATCTGTAATGCTGTAGTGTGCAGAGCGTCAGTAATTCCTGAAATTTTTACCTATTCATTTTTTACCTATTCTTTTTACCTATTCTTTTTATCTATTCTTTTTTTTTAGTGTCGCTGATATTTTTATTTTTGATATTATTGTAATGACTCGATTGAGCACTCCTCGTGAATAAGCACCAATTTTGCATGAGGCCGTTTATTCTGATAAGGGCTTTATGACTCATTGCTTCTGTAGATCTGTGATTAAGTCCTGATATTTTCGAGATTTTCAATTTTGATTTTAATGTAATGACTCAATTCAGCGCTCCTCTGGAATAAGGACCAGTTTTGCACAAGGCCGTTCCTTCATGTTAAAGCTTTACGCCTCATTGCTTCTTTAGATCTCTGATTGTGTCCTGATATTTTCGATACTTTAATTTTTGATATTATCGTAATTACTCGATTCAGCACTGCATCCGAATAAGCACCAATTTTGCACTAGGTCGAATATACTGGTTAAGGCTTCATGCTCCATTGCTTTTAGATCCCTAATCGGATCCTGATATTTCGATATTTCTATTTTTGATATTATCCTAATGACTTGATTTAGCGCTCTTTCCAAATAAATCCTAGATTTGCCTGCACTGGACCGTTTCTGCTGGTTAGGGCTTCATGCCTCATTGCTTTTAGATTTGTGATTTGATCCTGATATTTTTTATATCAATTTTGTTATTGTAATGACGGTTTTTAGCTCTCCTATCGAATAAGCACCAGTTTTGCACATGGCCGTTTATTCAGGTTAGGACTTTATGTTTTATTGCTTCTTAAGATCTCTGATTGTAACTTGATATTTGTTATGTCGTGAGTAAGAATAAATAACTCAACAACAGGAATAGGTTAATTGTTGTATTCCGTGAAAATAGTATTTACAAAGGTTATTAGTATCCAATACAAGATTAAGGGTTAATCGTCTCAACCGTCGTAAGACGTAGTATGAGCAATGGGTACTTCCGGGTCGTCACCGGAAGTCTACGACTGACTTGTCGATCGGCTGCTCGGCACACTCTACTACGTAGATGCCACCATTACTTTACATAGTGATGGAATAGTCCATTATAGCCGAATAGGCGCGGGCGTCCCAACAATATTTTAGACATTTCTATTTCTAATATTATTGTGATGATTTGATTTGATGCACCTCACGAATAAGCACCAGTTTTGCCCAAGAACATTTCTTCTGGTTTAGGTCTTCATGCCTCATTGCCTCTTAATATCTCTGATTGATTTTCCATTTTTCATATTTTAATTTTAGCGCTAAAGCTGAAAAAGCAATGATATTGAAGTAGGCATTTTATTCGGGCTAAGACTTCGTGTCTTATACACTGCGTGCCAGAATTATATGCAAATCGATTTTTTGTTCCAACTCCGACAGTTTCTAATAAAATTTAGTGAAACTTGGCACGTTATATGACAACACTAACACTGGTGCAGATCTAAACTCCGAAGCTAATCTGTGCAATAGTAAACAAATGGTAGCCATTTTGGTGACTTGCAGCCTGTTTCAGCGTGCCAACTTTATATGCAAATTATTGCTAAAGTGTCAAATATGGTGAAGTGGTGACAGAAAATTAGAACATTGATTATTTTAGAAATATGTAATTTGAGAACAACAATAATACAGAACAACCATCTTCAATATGGTTTCATAGTACAATCAATATTGTATATAATTGCCATTTTTATTAACAAGAGAAAAAACCTTTGGTCTATTGAAGATGTCAAACCTTCGATTTCATCTGATAAAATTTCTTTGGCAGCAGTCAGAATGGCATTCCAGAGGTCATCCTTGGAGATGTACTGACTTCTTCCGGAGTAAATCTTACTTTTCAAGATGCTCCACAGATTTTCGATGGGATTTAAATCTGGAGAACAGGTTAGCCATTGCATTATTTTCCCATGTCTGGCAAAACACTCTCCAAATATTCAGTGGTTATCCTTGCAGCATGAGACGGTGCATTATCATGCATGGATACCATCTTTTTCGGAATGACAAACTCTTCTTCTTGTACCAGGATTCGAGGTGTTCCTTAATGAAGTCAGTGTAGAGTTTGGCGGTCATTTTCACTCTATCTGCGACTCTGAATGGTCCTACCAGCTCATTACCAATGATTGCAGCCCAAAACATCACACCACCACCTCCTTGTTGATGCCTGATCTGGTAGGGAATTGGACCCTCATTACAGTACCATTCTTTCCTCAACCCATCGGGTCCATCTAGGGTCGCTCGACACTCATCGGTGAACAAAATTTGAAAATTTACCTTCATGTGATTTTTGCCTACTCCGTCCTCTTTTTCTTGTGGATATCCTTTAATGGAGGGTGAATCTCTGGCTTTCCACATTTTCCAACCGTCCTCAGAATACGACATCGAGTTGATTTGGGCACATCAGGAACGCCAGCATTTTCAAAAACATTTTTGCTATTTTCAAGAGGGTTACGGTGGACTTCTCTTTTGATCCTACTCATGGCTCGATGCAACACAGGTGCTTTCTTATGAATTTTCCCTTTGTCAGAACGTCTGTTGCAATGTTCAGGGCAAGTAACAAATTTTTTAATTGTACGATGATCACGGGCCAATTCTTTGGCTATTTTTAAGATAGATATCTTATTACAAACCCTTTGGACAATTTTAGACTTCTCAGCTTGACTCAAAGTACCTTTACGTCCCATCTTGCATATAAAGTTGGCACGCTGAAACAGGCTACAAGTCACCAAAATGACTGCCATTTGTTTACTATTACACAGATTAGCTTAGAATTTTAGATCTGCACATGGGTCAGTATTGCCATATAACGTGTCAAGTTTCACTAATTTTTATTAAAAACGGTCGGAGTTAGAACAAAAAATTGATTTGCATATAATTCTGGCACGCAGTGTAGATTCTTTAGATTTTTGATTAGGACTTGATATTTTCAATATTTTCATTTTTGATATTATTGTAATGACTTAATTTAGCGATCAATTCTACGAAGCACCATCTTGGCACTAGGCCATTTATTCTGGTTAAATTTTTATGCCTCATTGCTTCTTTAGATTAATAATAGGTCCTGAAATTTTTGATATTTTCATTTTTGATATCACAATATATCGATTTAGCGCCCCTTTCGAATAAGCAAATATTTGGCAGTTGGTCGTTTATTCCGGAGACGGCTTCTTGCCTCCTAGTTTCTTTAGATCTCTGATTGGATCTTAATATTTTCAATATGTCAATTATTGATATAATCGTAATGACTCGATTTTGTGCTCCTCCCGAAGAAGCACTAATTTTGCAATAGGCCGTTTATTCTGGTTAAGATCTCATGCCTTATTGCATCAGAACTCTGACGGGGTTCAGATGTTTTCATTATTTCCATTTTTGATGTTTTCTTAATGACTCAGCTTAGTTTTCCGCCAAATATACACCAATTTTGCAATAGGCCGTTTATTCTGTTTATTCATTAAGCAATGAAGCTTTATGCTTCATTGCTTCTTTAGATCTCTGATTGGGTCCTGATATTTTCGATAATTCAATTTTTGATATTTACGTAACGACTCGATTTAGCGCTACACCCGAATAAGCCCGTACGTGACACTAGGTAGTTAATTATGGTTAAGGATTCATGCCTCATTTCAACTTTAGATCACTAATTGGGTCTTGATATTTTCGACATTTCCATTTTGATATTTTCGGAAAGATTCAATTTAGCGCTCTTCCTGAAAAAGCATCAATTTCGCCCTAGGGTGCTTATTCTGGTTATGTCTTCATGACTTATTTCATCTTTAGTTCTCTTACTGGAATATAGATAGATATTTTTCCCCTTTTGATAATACCCTCATGAATCGTTGCAGCTCTTACCCTGAATAATCACCTAGGCCCTATATTCTGGTTAAGGCTTCATGCATCATAGGTTCTTTATATCTCTGATTGGGTCCTGCAAATTTCGATATTTCAATTTTTGATATTATCGTAATCATTTGATTTAACGCTCCTTCCGAATAAACGACAATTTGAGATGTGATTACTTTTATCTCCGAGGTAAAAAAAACAAAAAAAACAAGTTAATCTAATCAAAAAATTCTCCTACTAACATTTTGACATGATCTCCTGTGGACGCCAAATCGAACATTTATGGTACTTTTGAAATTTTTATTGCCTGAAGTTTAGCAATGGTTTTTTGTGGAACAACGTATCCTGAATAAAGGACTTTCCTCAGCACTTTTTTTTTACTGTTAGTATTTAGTGGAAGGTTTCGATTTGATCTTCTTTTTTCAGTTTTTCCGATCATTTTTCAAGGCCCTTCGAAAAAAAGAAAGAAAAAGAAAACAAAAGAAATTTTGAGACCCCAGATTCATAATTATTAATGACCTATAACAACGCGGGAAACAAAAATAACAATTCATATCTAGAAACAGTCAGTACATAATATGTACTTGGTGAATACATAGTGCATCAAACTCCGAGTCGTGCTATAGATGTAGGAGATGTATATTTATTAATATATACTTGCTTTGTTTACATTGAGCAGTGTTCTATTAACATCAGAAAAATATGTATTTATATATGTGTATGTACCTGCGTACCCATATGTATATTTATTGATATTCATTGTACGTATGTTGCATATATATATATATATATATATATATATATATATATATATATATGCGTAATGCATTTTTCAGCAAAACAACAGAGATCGACGTGTTTGAGAATATTCAACTGCACACACACGCACCCACACACACACACACACTCCCAAAACACACACACACACACACACACACACACACACACACATATATATATATATATATACAGTACTGTGCAAAGTATTAGGTAGGACAAGAACCATTTTATCTTTTATGAGGCATCAAAATAAAGTTTAAGATCACCCCTGTCCTAACACTTTTGCACACCACCGCTAGTGTGCAAAAGTATTAGGGCAGGGGTGATTTTCCTAAAAACCTCACTGAATTTCCAATACAGGGTGAAAAGCCAAACCTTTGTAAGAATTTTTTTTAACTAAAAGGAAAGAGGAAGGAAGGCTTCGGAATTTGAATTGGCCCCCAAAATGCTCTGATCTCAACCCTATTGAACATCTATGGGATATTTTGGATAAAATAATTGATAAATCTAATGGTAATTTGTAAGGCGCACTTTGGATAAAAATACAAGCTGCTTGACAGGAGATACCATTAGATACAATGAAGAAGCTTGTGATGTCAATGCCTGACAGAATGAAGGCTGTGATCGAAGCAAAAGGCTATTATACTAAATATTAAATTTATTTTGTAACAAGTATTTTTTTCTTTTTAAAGCATTTGTTGAATAAATCAAATAAACTTATTTCTATGAAATTATTTATTTTCTGTCAATATGCCTCATAAAAGATAAAATGTTTCTTGTCCTAATACTTTTGCACAGTACTATATATATATATATATATATATATATATATATATATATATATATATATACAGTGTGGGCGACAAAGCTAACCTTGCAGCCAAGCTTGGAAAGGACCTCCAATCCGTAGTGGACTGGGGGTAAGAAATGGCTCGTAAATTTTAATGCTTCTAAAACGAAGCTACTATCAATTAATCATCATAGACAATCGCACCTACCTCCTATTAGCAGGGACCAGGCTTGCCTCCCAGAGAGTAAAACACGACGCCTCCTTGGTATCACACTTTCAGAGGACCTCAAGTGGAATGACTATATCGAATCCATTGCTAAATCCGCTGCTATGAAAGTCGGTTCTCTGTGCAGGGCTCGGAGGTTTTTTCCGTCTGAATCTATCCTGAACATTTATAATCTACCATCCGCCCGTGCATTGAATACTGTTGCTATATCTGGTCGGGTGCCCCTGCTACTCTCCTTGGGCTTCTAGACAAGGTACAGCGGGGGTCTGTAATGTGATAGATACCGACTTAGCAGACCGCCTGCAGTCTCTCTCTCACCGGCACGACGTGGCTTCCCTGTCTCTCTTCTATAAATACTTTCACGGCTTCTGCTCCGATGAACTTAGATCACTGGTGCCCCCTAGGTTCAAATTTGCACGAAATACTAGATTAGCAACTAGATCCCACCCTTTTACAGTGAAACCGATAAAATGCAACCGCAACTACTACTCCAACAGTTTCTTTTCTCGCACTTCCCGACTGCGGAATTCCCTTCCGCAGTGGGACTGCTTCCCCGACGGCTACAATCTCCAGGAGTTTAAATGTAAGGTCAATAGACACCTCCTAACAAATTAACTCGCTTCAGTTCTTTCAAACACTCTTCCCACCCACCCAACTATCTCTCACCCCCTTCTGACATTTTCTATATCTGACCACTCTTTCTATTTACCTTCCCCTATATAGCCCCAAACGCAATAGTGGCAGTGGAATGCCTTGCATGGGGTGAAATGATTACTGATGTCGATCTTTTAAATATTTTCAATATTTTAAGCTCTTCCCTTAATTAAACTTCCACTTATGCATTCTGAACGTACGTGTTATGGGTTTCCAAAAGCGTTAAATGATCAGTTAAAACGCCTGAAGATATCGAAAGATTCAAAACAAGGTTGCGTAGTCAGCAGACATTCGAATATATATATATATATATATACACTCCTGATCAAAAGTTTAAGACCACTTAAAAATCTTTAAAAATAATTTTTTTTTATGGATAGATTTTAAACTCCTCCCACTTAAGGTTAGCAATACTACAATCTAAAAGTTTATGGCAACAAAAAGCTACATTCCAAACATTTTATTTAGAAATTTACATTTTTATAAAATGAGGCGATTTAGACATGATCAAAACTATAAGACCAGAGACAAAAATTCTATATATATATATATATATATATAGTCATCCGCAGACAGATCTGTTTCGCTGTATTACAGCTCATCAGTACGGCTTATATATATATATATATATATATATATATATATATATATATATATATATATATATACTAGCATCATAGCCCGGCATTGCCCGTGCAACTCAGAACATTTTAGTAGTAGAAGAAGATGCCAATGAGAACAGTAAATGGAAATCATTTTATTGCTGTTTCAAAATTGTTCAAAAATTCAATTAAAAAAATCTATTTTCTTTTGTTTTGCGTAAACGTGATATGATGTTTTGTGTGACATTGTAAACAACATTGCGCTTGTTTTTGTTTCAAAATTACTGAGGAAAATGTTTACAATTTCTTTTGACTAAATGAATTTAACATAAAAATAAAAATTATTTATTTTGTTTTATTGAAATTGGAAATATAAAAACTATTACATTCTCAGTTTTGAAATTTTCGACGAATATTTAAAAATGTAGACATTTAATTTTAGACGAAAAAGTTACATTAATGCCACACGAATTACAGACAGTTGATTTCCTGCATGAAATATTTAGAGAAAAAAGCTTTATTTTTTAATTTTATTTTCTGAAGTATGAAATATTAAATCTGAAAAAAAAGAAAAAACTGAAATAATTAAATTAATCATTGGCACTTTTTTACATATTTTGTTTTTGTTTGAAAAAACACTTTTGTTTTACTAAAAATATTTTAGTCGCTTTTGACACGTGTGATTTGATTTCTGTGACGTAATTTAGCAACCATCTTAGATCTTAGTTGTTTTACTGAGCAAATGTAAACGATCGACTCCATTGGCCAAAAAAGTGTGAAAGGGAAAATTGCTGAAGTTAAACTCAAAATGTATGTCTCGACCTGGCTTCCCTGTAGATATGTGTCTCTAGAAAGTTTGAATGGCGTAGCTTAAAGAATGTAGGCGTGCATAGAGAACGGTCACACACAGATTCACAGATTGTTTTATATATATATATTGTTTTTTTTTTTTTTTAAACACTTCGATCCATGGAGATTTACTGAAAAAATGCTTGTCTTGAACACCATAGAATTCTAAAATAAATTCTGTCAATTATGCGTTTGGGATGAGAACTTTTCAACATCATCACGTCTCTCTAGTTCTAAGTATTTGTTATTTTGTTGCCTGCTTCTGGATGTTCGCTGCAAACTGATATATTTGCAATTCATTTTCTTTGCTATATTTTCATAAGATTTTGACAGTGTAAAATATACTGATTGATTCTATCTTTTATAAGATGAACAGGAAATGGTCATGCAAAAATTTCTTCTGGTTGAGACATGATAGCGAAAGGAAATTTAGTTCACTGCGTCTCGCTAGACAATTTTTCTCTCCAATATATATCTTATATATTTGTAAGTCTACCTTCCGTACATGCTTTGAATACGGCTGCCACATATGGTCTGATGCACCTGTTATACACGTAAAGATTTTTTATGAAATCTAAAGAATCTGCAATGTATTTAATCCTGTTCTGCCATCTCGGCTTGAGTCACTATCCCACTGCCGTAATGTAGCTGTCCTGTCCGTTTTCTATAAATATTTTCATGTTAATTGTTCTGATGAAATTTCCTCAATGGTACCTGGACTTTATTGATGTAAGCATAAAACTAGATATGTCAAAGTTTTATAATTTTAGGGTTGAATGGCTAGATGTAACCGTATGTTCTATGCTAACAGTTTCTTCTATACCTTGTGAAGCTCTGTTCCAGTGAAATTTGCATTTAAAATTTTGAAAATCAATGTCAGTGTCTTCTCTCTCTTTAATTTTGTTCTTTTATTATTTTCTCTCCTTAATAGTATTTGTTCTTCTCTCAGTCTAACACTCTTTCACCCCTTACATCTTAGTGGTTTTATTGTTCTGCTTGGGGTGAACTTATTTGTAAAAATGTTTTTATTCAACATTAGTTTAAATTAGAGAAAAATGTTCATCTCTAAATTAAATATGCGTCAAATATAATTATGCTACATTAATTGATGTCATATAAATTATCCTGTAAAAAGATAAAGAAAACTAAACAAAATAAAGGATTGCGCTGAAAAACACAGCAATTGTATTTGGCAAATATAAATGTAAATCATCAAATGTTTTCTACACATTCACCTCACATGAAAAAAACAAGTACAACATCATGCTTTACTGTACAAAAGAGACAACAGTAATTATTCATTGGCTGTGCAGCAAATTCAATAAAACAAGTTTTTGAGCAATCAATTATTACTAGAAATACAGGCACATATATTTGTAGATGAAATAAATACAGTCATTATTTATGCATGAAAAGTGCAAATACAAATTTGAATTTGGAGACAATAACAAAATTCATGAGAGAAAACTTAGATGAATATCAGCACGCGCACATGTCGCAGTTAACGTCAAAAACAGAAAAGACTTGTTAAAATGAAATCTCCAAGATTTATTTTATATATACCTGCAAAGAAGTGTTGAAGGAATAACACTTTTGCATGCGTTTTACGTACACAGACACAGACACAGGCACACACACACATGTCACATTGTCAGAGAGTTAGTAAGGATATAGACTCATTACTCGGATTTACTTCTTCACTACAAGATTGTATATATTGATTCCTACTAACAGTATTCCTAGTTTTCCTGAATTGACTAACCCGTGTTCCAGTTTGTATATTTTTGTTCAATATAACTTACATTTTATATCTCCATATCTGCTTTTGTTATTTATTATTTTCTGTGGTTTCTCAACAAGAATCCACGACACTTTAAAACTAAATACCTCTACTAATTCAGTAAATGCAATATTAAAAACGAATTTTTAAAAATGAAAAAGCTTTCTGGAAGCTTTCATTCTAGCTTTAATTGGAAGCTAAATGATTTAAAATTTACAATTTCTAGTAAGCAAAATGCTGTATGGTGTATTTCAAACAGAAATTATATTGATCGGAATGGATTTTTTTTCCAGGAAAATTGATAAAATCTGTCTTTTTAACAAATTTTTAAACAAAAGGTAATTCTTGTTTTTAAAAATTAAACAAAAAATAAATTATTTCTGAAATAATGTTTGAGGAAAATTAACAAATTTAACTTAAATTAATCTGATCTGAGTAAAAAAATATTACTTATAGCTTGAAATGTTGTATACCAGCATTTCTTAACCACGGTGTCTTGTTTTTCTGAAGTGTTCATCAATTTATTGACAGAGGATTTCCTGACGCATTCGTTCATAATTAAATATGGTAAAGTAGATGATAAAATTTATATGAAAGGTTTTTTCTGTAAGCTTTGCGGTCAAACCTTAAACCACCTGACTTTTAAATGATAATGTTAGTTTTGAACATTCATACTTAGAAATTCTGCTCGTATATACACATACTAACACAAATTGAAATTCTTTTAAAGATATTCGGGGTCGTCAGATTGTAATAATCTTTAGGATATATAATTAGTAAATATAGTTTTACTTCGTAATATTTTCCACTGAAACTAAATTTTAAGAGATTTAAAAACTTTAGAAATTATTCAATTAAAAATTGTAAAAAATGAAAACAAATCATGTAAAAATTCATTTTTCATTGAAAATATTTTTTCTTTTAACTAAATTTTCATTATATATTATTCTTAAAAGGAATTAAAAGCTTTCTATTTAAATAACGTTTCAGTTTTATTGGATTTTTACTTTTTTATTCAGAACAGTTTTTTGGTAAGACGTGTCCGCTGTTGGGGAAAAAAAAATTGGTGATTTAAATTCTTCGAAGAATTCTGATTTTAACTAAAATAGTCACTAAAAACTTTCAAGTTAAATTTCTCAAGTGCTCATAAATGCATGAAGCACCCGTAAAAAATTACTAAGATTTTCTAATAAAAAATTCCAAAAATGATTTAAGTCTTTTGACAATAAGCTCTGAAAATTTCTTTAAATTCCGAAAATTATTTGATTTTTTGCAAGAATTTCCAAATTAATATATCTGTCATTAAAAAAAAAAGTGAAAAATGTTCTAAAAAGAAGTAAAAGATTTCTTTAAATATTCAAAAGATACTTTGATTCTTCCTCTTAATAATAACATAAATTTTAAAACTATGTTTTTATTACGATATGCTGATTCTTTAGCGATTTTGTTGGGATGCCTATTTAAAACTATATTTTTGTCATATATATATATATATATACATTATACGCTAAAAATTTTGCCTATTTCTGTCGTGCGCCGTAGCTCAGCGGTAGAATCGCCGACTGACGCCAATTCAGTTGGGTTTCAATGATGGGTTAAAAAGCACTCGGACGTCTACCTGTACTGATGAGCTGAGATACAACAAAACAGATCTGTCTGCGGATCACTATATAGATTTAAAACTATATTTTTGTCTCTCTCTCTCTCTCTCTCTCTCTCTCTCTCTCACACACACACACACACACATATATATATATTTATATATATATATATTCAAATGAATAAGAACGAATAATATAATTGCAACGTTCAAAACATTAATTTAAAACCGTAGTCAATATAGAAATAGAGCAATAAATATTTACAAAATATACATTTTGTTTCGACATTAAAAAAAACAATGTCTCATTAGCTAGTTATTAATGATGGTAACAAACGTTTTGTTGAAAAAAACCTCTTTCCTTTATTTTTGGAATTTCTTTTTTGTACGAGTTAAAAAGATATTAAATTATTTTTTATTTTTTGTTATTATTTGTTATTATTTATTATTATTCTTTTTTATATTTATTATTATTATATTTTTATTTTCATTATTGTTATTTATTATTTTGTTTTATATTTTGTATCTCTTATTATTATTTTCATAATATGTTTTATTTATTTTATAATATATGTTTTATTTATTTTTTATAATATATGTTTTATTTTGTTTATTTTATTTTATTTTTATACTATATTATATTATTTAACTTAGTTTTAATATTAATTTGTTAAATTAATTTTTATTTTTATTTCAATTTAAAATTTAAAATTAAAATTAAAATTTTGAATTATAATTTATTTTACTTTATATAATTTATTATATTAGGTCTGATTAATTTATATCATCGTGCTATGTTTTTTAAATATCCTTTATTTTACGTTTTATGAAAAACAAAATCTGTTTGTGTATCTGATTTCATCATTTTTTTTAAATGTCAAAAGATTTAAGTTGAAACAATGTAACCGATGTCTATATCTGTCTGCAATTCACTTCTGGAGATAATTTCAAATTTCTCTCTGTGGCCATTTCCATTGCCTCTTCCCTTTCTGTATCTTTCATCTTCCTCTTTCTTTTCTTTTTTTTTTATAGAAGTACAATCTCTTTTTTTAAATGTCAAAAGATTTGAGCCCAGACACGGTATAACCGATCTCAATATCTGTTTGCAATTCATTTCCAGCCAAAATTAAACATTTCTTTCTCTTAGCCGTTTCCATTGGCTCTTTCCTCTCTACATTTTCTCACTTATTTTCCTCTTCACTTTCTATTTCTTTTGTGTCTTTTCCTCTCCTCTTTCATTTCCTTTTCTTGATTACCCATCTTGTTTTTTGATCTTTTCTTTCGTCTTTCTTTTCCGCCCTTTTTAAAATATCCTTTTACCTCGTAAAAAAGAAATAATCCAAAAATAAAGGAAAGTTGTGTTTATTAAATTTCTTTTCAATAAAATATTTATTACCATCATTAGTAACTACCTGATGAGACATTGTTCTTTTAATATTGGAACAAAACGAACAAAAGTTTTTAGTAGTTTGTAGTTTGCGAATGTTCTAAAGTAATAATCAATAATATATATATATATATATATATATATATATATATATATTTATATATCGAGGCAGCAAGTAATTTTCTAGACATATGCTATTAAATATAAGAGACAATGAATGTCTATTATGTTTAATCATGAGCCGTTCTAAACGTCGTATTTTTGCTTTAATTTCAGTTGAAAATAAAGACAAAAATTCTCCAACATTTAGATAATTATTTATTGGTTTTCTTCTAAGCAAGCTTTCGGCTCACATGAGCCATCTTCAGAGAGGTAGTTTAAACTGAAATATTATAAAATCCACCATCACCGACGATTTTATTTTGTGTTGACATAAAACTCCGCTTGGCAACGGCAATAGTTACCAAAAATAATAAACGCAGTTCTTAAGTTTGCGATGCGGTTTTATGACGTCACACCGCGGGATAGCGCGAAATGACAACAAAACCATCTAGTCAAATGCAATGTAATATGTTATTTCCTGTCTTAAAGTTGATTTTATTGAGTGTTGGTTGTTTTGATTTGATGTACATGGCCTCCAATATCTGCAGGTTCCTCTTACTGTGTGTATGAGTAAGGATCACCGTATTGTTGACCAAAATCTGTCTGATATTACCTACATGTTTATGTTTTTCAGAGAAATGTTGTTTAATAGTACTCTGATCAGAAAGATGACATGTAAGTCTACGGGAGAGCGTGGTTGTGGTAAAACCAATATATGTACTAGGTTTTTGAGTAGTATCAGAGATGCAATCTCTGAATGGGCATGTAAATTGGTACACTACATTGGTTTTTTGTAAAGAATTTAGTTTAGTGCCTGTTGGGTTATTATAAACTATGAGGTCAATTGTTTTAAACTTTTTATAATATATAATGAGTTTAATTTGATTATTACTTTCGACTGGTTTAACATTTCTACGTATTATGTTTTTGAGAGTTTTTTCATCTTGTTTATAATTATTATGTATTTGGTTGCAATAGTATAAGTTAATAGTGTTATGTTTATTTTGATGTAAACCATTATTATTAATATTATCATTATTGTTAGAGCTATTGTTAAGTTTGTTGAGATATATATATATAAAATCCAAAAGGATGATCAGATAGGTAAATTGCAAAAACCCAAATCTCTTTGGTAAATTTTTCAATCGTTTTTTTTTTCAACATTGATGTCAGCAGTTTTCTTTTGTTTCTAAGCGAAAATCTTTTCATATCTCACTTCCCAGTCAACCTCTCCTTGGCCCTTTCTCTCCTTTTTGTTCCCCCTACCACTTCTATCCCTCTGACATGGCTAACTTTTAATTTTTAAACTCTTGACTCTTGTATGGGGGAGGGGTATGTCTTCTAATGTGAGGCATAGATATCTGTCTGCTTTCTCCTTCTTACTTCCTTACATTCAAAAATTGTTAATCCGACCCCATTTTATTTTCCTGTGAATGGAAATTTTGTAAAATCTTGTAACACATTTGAATTTGAGTAAATAAAATTTTGGTTTTGTCGTTGCTGAAGAAGCGAAGATTTCCCCGTAGAAATGACTATCTAATGGATTTAAATATCGAATTTTTTGTTTTATTATATATATATATATATATATATATATATATATATATATATATATATATTATAAATAAAAAAAAACGGCTAAGAGGTAAATCTCAAAGGATCCTATTAATATTAAATATTAACACTAATTTAGCTAGAAGGCTCAATGTAATTAATTTTTTTATTAAACGAGCCAATATTTATTACATGTAAAGAAAAAAGTAAAAGAAAACGGAGAAACGGAACAGATCCTTGCTACTGGAACCTGCCACTTTGGTGACAGAAGAGAAAAGAAATACTTCTGATAGCAAGAATCTACCTCGTTTTTCGTTTTTCTTTTTTCTTTTTCTCTACTCTTATTTCTGTTTTTTACATTCACACAAACAATTAATCTATTTTTCCATAACGATTTGTTCTCGATGATGAAACAGTGGTTAAATTTACTCGTTGAAATAGCCATACGATTTTGAAAATTTTGAATTCATATATATATATATATATATATATATATATATATATATATATATATGAATTCATATGACCTGCTTTAAACAGCTCAGCTACGTAAAGGCCGCCTGAAAAAAAAAAAAAAAGAAAGTCCACACAATGCTTTTAAATACACATTTTTCCCAATTCCTAAAATATACATATCTGCTCTCATTCATATCCTAAGACAATAAAGAAAAATAAATTTACTATGATAAAGAAAAATATTTTTAGGAAATGGATTGAATCTGACATATTTTTATTTTGTTTGCTTAAACATTATTTTTAATTGACGCTCATATTCGAGTAAATGATCAGTCTTTGTTATTAAACAGTAGATTTATTTGTTTGCATCTACTGGATTCAATACTGAATATTTGAGAAATCATGTTGGAAAAATATCCTGCCTAGAGACGTACACACACACACAAACATACACGCACACACACATGTGGATGACATATATATATATATATATATATATATATATATATATATATGTCATCCACATCCCAGTCGGGTTTCGAGCCTGGTTTAGGAAGCAATCGGAGTCTCACCGTACTGATGAGCTGTGATACAGCAAAACAGATCGAAGGACAATATAGATATATATATATATATATATATATGCGTCTTCAGGTATAGGTAAATACAACGGAAATAAGCATTGCAAAAAGACAATGAAAAGGAAGAAGGAATGGAAGGAACGGAAGAAAGGTAAAAAAAGAGAAAAAGAAGTTGCTTCATTTTGGATATATATATATATATATATATATATATATATATGTGTGTGTGTGTGTGTGTGTGTGTGTGTGTGTGTGTGTATCAAGTTCTGAGTTTAAGTTTATTTCATCCAATTTTATTTCCGTAGTTTTAATTATTATTTCTACTTTGCGTCTCTAAGAAACCAAGTTACATGAAAACATCGTTGTTAGGAAATAATTGTGTCTGCCTGTTTTGTCTTAAAATATTCTGAATAATCTAAACTTCAACCCATGATCGAGAATATTGTATCGTGGCCTCACAAAGACTCCAACCTTTCCTGAGAGTGTCTTTGTCGAGATGACGAAATGGCGGTTAAGTCTGTTTCCTTCAACTTCGATAATTGCATGCATCAATAAATAGGTTGAGTAGATATGGGTAGTGCGCTGGCTCCTCTGATGGCCATCATTTTTGTTGCCTTTCATGAGAAACTGCTCTTTGATGAGATTGATAAGCCCAATTATTACTTCCGTTAAGTTGATGATATGTGTGCATCGTTTCCTAATAGTAATAAAGCAGAAGAATTCTTTTCACATTTGAATAACCTCCATCCTGTGTTAAAATATACTATGGAGGTAGAAGAGAACAATCGGTTACTTTTCCTGGATGTTCTAGTAGAAAGAACAATCCCATGCTTTCTAACTAATGTTTATCGTAAACCATCTTTTTCTGAGCTTTACTTAATTTGGGACTCTCTTGCTTCCAAAGCCAAGAAAATTAATCTTATTAGCTGTTTTACCTATCGGGTTCTGATGTTATGTTCTGAGTGCAAACTCGATGCTGAGCTAAAGAAAATTAAACAACTATTCTTTATGAATGGCTATTCCGAATGTGTTATTACATCTGCCATTGAACGAAAAATTGCTAAGTTTAATTAGGCTAACATGTGTAGGCCATCTGAATGTCCTGTAGATGTCAGATTACCGCAGATTGGTCCCGTTAGTTGGATGTACGCCGATAAAATATCTATTATCATTAAGCAGTGTTTCAATGCCGTTATGGTCTGAAGCATTTTTACAACTAAAAAGGCTTTCGCTCTTTGCCGTAAGAATGTTACCTGCCTATCAAAGCAATTAAGTTGTATATCAATATAAGTCTCGTTGCGAGGTTGACTATGTCGACAAAACTATCCAGAGGTTGTAAGTTAGAACCCCCGCCCAACATGTCCCGGTGAAGGTGCGTAGACATGAGCCGGTGACATCCGGGTGTTTGCAGACGCATGCCTCCGCAATTGGCGACCATTTATTAAATTCTGCTGCTTGAATTGTTTTTTAAAATTCTGCTGCTGAATTTTTCTCTGTATTGCAAAGGGCACGGAACAGACTCCACTTGGATTAATTGGAGTCTCTGATTATTAACATGCAGAGACTTGCCATGTGCATGCAACCAGAATTAAAACATGAATTGACCTTCTTCGGAGAAGCCATTACCTAACGGAAGATATTTTTTCCCACTTAACTTTGGTCGATAATAAAAATTTTCTTATTAGCAACTCAGTCATAATTTATCGACGAGTTTTGATCTGAAGGAGAGTCGGTCGAAAGGCGTTTAGCAATAGCAAATTTTAAACGTTGTGATACTTCTGTGTGTATATATATATATATATATATATATATATATATATATATACATTTTAGAACATGTACATAAAAGGTACATTTGTTTCGACATTGAAACTTCAATGTCTCATCAGGCGGTATGGATAGGAATGAAAAGCCTCTTTTCTTATATTTGGTCAGTTGTGTGTGGGATGTTGTTGGGGGTTAGTGATAAGGAAACAAGTCACGTGTATTGACCGTTGGAACTTTGAAGAAAGTGGTGAGGGTAGTTAAATGGTTGATTAATGAGATATTCACAGCTCTATATATTATATATCGAGCACTGTTTTAATGTTTTGGACGTTGCCAACATTCTTTCTTCGTTTTGTATTCACTCAGATATATATATATATATATATATATATATATATATGACATAATCGAAATTATATACGTTTGTGTTACTCATTTTACTCAGTTTTTGGAAGTTCAAATATTTTATACTTATCAAAGAGAACAATATTAATCCCTTAATCGATTCTGCTGTCACACGCCTAGAATAAATCCCTAACCAAAACAACCTATGAAGCGAATATTCTCCATACACCGCGGAAAAAATAAAAACGATGTTGTTACGAAAAGAGTAATGTTCTCAATTCTTGATGATAAATGGAGGGTTTAATTCTTGTGATTCTTAAAAGTTTCCGTTTTTCGAATTTATTAAATGTTCAATTCTCGATACACTTTTTTTTCTTCAGAAATAAAGCTGATGCTTACTGGTTGAAGTTTCTAAAAATTGATGTTTAAGATTGATTGAAGATTTCCGGATGAATGTATGAGAAACATTTGCTCTTTGCAAAGAAAACAAGCACTTCTAGGTGAATTGTCATGAATAAAACATAAATTTAAAGAAGAGGCAATCGCCAAATCATAACATATTCTTCAAATGAGTAGAAGGATTTTTTTTTAATCGTATCACCCCGAACAAGGCGGTAACGCCACTGATGTTCAGGAGGTTACATAATAGTGAAAATATTGGAAAAGAGAAAGCCGGAAACCACATCCTAAACAGGGAACAAGGGATGAGCCCCTTAACCTGTTCAATAGACGTGGGTGGAGGGGACACCTCAAGCAAGGCGGTGACGCCACTGATGCGCATGGGGCTACTTAAGAGTAAAATGATTGGAAAAGAGAAAGCCGGAAACCACATCCTAAACAGATAACAAGGGATGAGCTCCTTAACCTGTTCAATAGACGTGGGTGGAGGGGACACCTCAAGCAAGGCGCTGACGCCACTGATGCGTATGGGGCTACTTAAGAGTAAAATGATTGGAAAAGAGAAAGCCGGGAGTCACATCCTAAACATTGTTTCTAAAATCTGGTTATCGTGGAGATAAAATAGAAAGAGAAATATTTATTTTTTTGTGTAAAGAAATTTTTTTCAATCTTTTATCAGCGTTAATTTTAAATGAATTAGTTTTATTTAGGAATTATAATTAATTGAAAATCAAATTTTAATTATGTAGACAACTAATACGTGTTTTTTATTTTATTTTAGTTTTCATTTAATATGATATGCTACTTTACAAGATCACATCGAAATAATTAAACATTCACAGCATTTACGATATTTTTTAGTGCATTGCTTGTCGTAGAATTGAAAAAAACTTGTCAGGAGACAAGAAACAATCATTATAACTTTAACAAATAAAATACTATTATGTTTTGTTTTAGCTTTACGAATACTAAACAATACTAAACAACAAATAACAATTTTTTTCAAGTTTTTTTATGTTTTCTTTTGCATTTTGTGATGCTTAAAAGACACTAAAAGACAAAATGAAAAATTGACTGTCAACTTTTGACATTCAGTAATAGTCAAATCGATTGCGTATTAATAGGATAAAGAAGGCATAAATCGAAGTTAACTCTACGGTGGATCGCAACGCGCGCAGAAAAGAATTCGAAATAACTAATGGAAAATTGTGGTCTCGTCAGATATTTCAATAGCTACAGTTAATAACCATTACTGGTGTCTTTGTGGATATCTTCCTTTACCGCATCTCTGTGACAGCGTATTGATGACTAAACTTGTAAGAGGATAAAAAATAGTTCTCAGACCAGCCAAGAGGAGCCCTCCCCAACACTCAAATATAATCTAAGTCTTCTGGTCCAATTTTCGGAGATGTTGAGCAGATCGAGAACTGTTCTGTACCACTTTAAATGTTATATATACGTACAAAATTTTGTGTGTGTATATATGTATGGGTATCATTATATGTGTGTATATAGATACGTATAAATAATTTTCAACACAAAGATAATATTTCATTCACAATATGCTTCATTATTTGCATGCATCATCCTCGTAGCTAACACACTTTTATGTGAGTCGGCTGTAACTATTCCAGAATCCCTCTCTTTCACTTTTTCGATCTCTCACTCACACATACACACACAGTTATTTACACACACACACACACACACACACACACACACACACACACACACACACACACACATATATATATATATAAACTGATATATCCTAGTTACTATATATTAATATTACTTCAAACGTTATTATAGTGGATACTTCATATTTGAAATAGATGTGTATTGGATGAAACAGTGATAAAGTTGAAAAAAGAGGGCAATTTCATCAAAATAATTGAGTGAAAGTTAAAATTAAGAAGAAAGAAACAGACAAACGAAGAGAAAGAGGGTGAAAGCAAGAACGATAAATAAATATAGAATGAAGAACGAAAGGGAATTTCCTTGAAGATCTCAGTCTGCTAGTCTTGCATTTTTTTAAAACTATCCACAATAATAAGATTTGAAATAATGAAAATATCGAATTCAAAAACTTCTTTAATTCTTCAGAAATATAATATATATGATCCAAACTTGTAATCAATTGCATCTAGAAACAGTCAGTTAAGTGCCATACGTGATACACGCTTGGGAGATCATGTCTCAAAAGAGACATGACTGACTGATCAGAAGATTTTCCCGCTGTAGGTTGCCATTGCTTTCTGTGGTAAACTAGTTGTCAGCCAAGGCTATAGAAGCGAATCTGTCCTGTTATTTAACCCATAACTGGAGGGAAGAGATGGAATAATACCTTTTCCAAGGGTATTTACAAAGGTTTGGCTTTTCACCCTGTATTGGAATTTCAGTGAGGTTTTTAGGAAAATCACCCCTGCCCTAATACTTTTGCACATTAGCAGTAGTGTGCAAAAGTGTTAGGACAGGGGTGATCTTAAACTTTATTTTGATGCCTCATAAAAGATAAAATGGTTCTTGTCCTACCTAATACTTTGCACAGTACTATATATATATATATATATATATATATATATATATATATATGTGTGTGTGTGTGTGTGTGTGTGTGTGTGTGTTGGGAGTGTATGTGTGTGCGTGTGTGAAATATATATATACTTACAAGGTGCGATTTGTAAATTGTTGCCATTCTATATTTTTAATTTCGCGAATGCGCTTTTGTTTTCGATTTTGTCGAATGTACTGTATAGTAGGGTCACTTTGGAACCGTCTGTGAGATCCGAAAAGAGTTGAATGAATCTAATGATGATTACAAAGCCACAGTAGCCCGTAAAACTCACTCTAATCATTCTGATAAAAAAATGTGCTCCAGAATTTGTTGGTTAGAGCTTCAAACTCAACATGAAAGCCTACATTAAGTGCCTTGAGAAGGTATTACTGCCTTGGATCAAGTATGTTGCTGTTGGAAAACCCTGTATCTGGTAACATGATTTTGCACCATACCACACAAGCACGAGAACCCCACCATGGCTATCAGACAATTTCCGCGATGGCATCCCCATTACATCTGGCCACTTAACTCCCCAGACTGCAATCCCCTTGATTAATATGTGTGTGGCGCAGGTGAGAGAGAGAGAGAGACCAAGAAAAGTCTTTGTAACACCAAAGATTAAAAGTATGGATTATGGTAGCATTTACCAACTTAACAAGGATATCGTCCAGAAGAGTTACGGGGGATTCCAAACTCGTCTGGAGGTCGTGATTGAAGTCATTGGTAATTTTATTGAATAACTTTACTCTCTCTATATATATCCATGCTATATATTGCATAATTATATATTTTACAATTCTAATAAGATATATATATATATATATATATATACAAAGATTCACGCACATATATTAACTAACGCAAATGAATATATGTGTATATGTGTTGATACAAAATATATGTAGAGATATTTGTAAGTAAATATATGAATATTTACTTTGTGTGTGCGCGTGGGAAATGGTATCTAGTTTTGCTGTTTACCTGATTTTTGATTTTATTTTCGCAGTCTCTTAACTAATCTACTTGAGCGATCTTCTTTTTGTTTAGAAATAACCCTGTGTCTTCAATTTTATATATTTGTTCTGGACATTGACCGGAATATATGGACAGCTGTTTCAACAAGAAGCGCATGATGGATCGGAATATTCGTAAGGAATTTGAGCGAAGAAAAGTGATTCAAAGGATATGTACGAGGATTGAAATGATACGATGTCTTTCTTTGTTGATAATTTATGAGGTTTGCAAGTGCGCTTTCATAATTCTCTCTCGATTTCTTTCTTTTAATTTGTGTTATCTCTCTAATTCTCCTCTCTCTGAAACTCACTTTCCACTCTCCACCCTATCTCTCTTACGCACACAAAGAAAGGCAGTCTTTTCAAGAAAAGAAATTAATGGGATGTAATGAAATTACAAAGTGCCTGAAAATGATTCTATTTTGGTGATGACTGGTAGGCTAAATTTCTTTTGATCTTTGAGATTAGGGAAAATCGAGAGAAAGAAAAAAAAATTTCCTCGTGGAAATGAGTATGCCCAGAAAAGAAGGTGCAGTTAAACCGGTTAAAATAAATATCGGATGTGCAGAATAATCACTAGTACTACAAAAGTAATTTACTTTGTCAACTGGAAATAATTCTTGGGGCTTTTGTGAGTTGCTTCTCTTGTAGTCTATAGCAGACCCTGTTGTATAAACATTACTTTAGTCGTAGTAAATGACAATCTGTCATCAAAATGTACAAAATATATTTCAGTTTAGTCATTCAAATAAAGAGAAAGTGAACATGATGAATAAAATGTTCAGAAGGTATAAAAACTTAAGGGAATTTCATCAGTAAAGGTTGGGGGATGAGAAACAAATAGATTGTTATGATTAATCATTAATTTTACAAACACAGACAATACTTGAATATATAATTGAACATATAATTATCACAACCATATATATATATATATATATATATATATATATATATATATATATATATGTATATATATACTATCAGTATAGCCCGGCGTTGTTTGGGTGTAATGAAAGCTTTAAAACTAATACATGGTCCTGAGCTCAGACTCAGCATAAAGAATATTTGTGAAGTTTGGTGAGAATCGGATAAAAATTGTGGATTTGTATAAAGGACATACAGACAGATAAACAGACACAGACACACACACACACAAATCTTGCCTTTTTTATATTATCAATTTTCTGCACTATTGTAAGAACTGCAACCTTGAAACTTCTGAATATCATTTCTTATGTTTTTGTCTATGAGTGTATCAAGTTTGATTAAAATCGGAGCACTCCTTCTATAACCCGATGTTTTCGATTATCGATTTTCCATATTTATCGGGGGTACCTCGACACAAAACCTAGCTAAGAACACTCGCAGATATAGTACAACTGTAAATTTTCAAGAAAATCGGTTCAGCCATTTCGGAGTCTATAGGTAACGGATAAACACACAGACACGCACACACAGACAAAGTTCCATTCATAAATAAGTTTATATATATATATATATATATATATATATATATATATATATATATATATATATATTCGTGAGTTATGATAATATTTATCGCCAAGATTGTTGTTTTTTTCAGTAGTTTTATGACAAAAGATATTTTGACAATCAGTTTTATTTTTCATCGTAGAATGCTCGATATCGGGGTGGAAATAAACCGTTCATAATTTGACTGGGTAGGTCCATGCCGACCTTGAAGTTTCAGGAGAATACCATGACTCATCG
Source organism: Ascarosepion bandense (assembly GCA_037127315.1). Lineage (NCBI taxonomy): Eukaryota > Metazoa > Mollusca > Cephalopoda > Sepiida > Sepiidae > Ascarosepion > Ascarosepion bandense. Next base: position 9,351,101 of record JBBBDQ010000191.1, read on the forward strand.
CGGCTCGGTTTCTTGAAATGACCTCCCAACTGAAGCTGGATGCGATACAAAGTCATTTTAGAGTGGGAATAAACCCAAGCAAAAATTTCCTTTAGACTTTGCACCATAAAGGTTTGGGCACATGTCTAATTTCCCAAGGCGAGTCTCTGCACTTCGTCTGGGTTCCTCTCCGCTCGGAGGCAGAGAGTCTGACGAGGTAGTCTTCGGGTTGAAGACTTTCCCTGAACTCTGAACTCTTTATTTAAGGCGTCTTGTCTAGCTCACTTGTGTCAAGAACTAGTTTTTCTCTGAACTCTGAACTCTTTATTTAAGGCGTCTTGTCTAGCTCACTTCTTTTATCGGGGGTATTTTATTTACTCCGCAACAGCTCCACTTTGGAGATTTTATATTTTCTTAAATATTTTATTTTATTTCTTAGTTTTCCTCCTTCCTTTTTCTGGTGTTTGCCATGTAATGAATTTTGTAATTCTTTCGTTTTGTGTCAAGCACTAGTTTTTCCGTACGTTTCCCTTTTCTTTATTCATACTTGAACATTTGAACAAATTCTTGGGGTGTTAGGTCGTCAAAGGTATCATCCAGAACTTATATGGTTATTCCTTTCTTCAGTAAATTTTTCCTTTAACTGATACCGATGCCTTTTATGTTCCCATTTTTTCTTTTCACCGTACTTTTTCCTTCTTTTTTTTCTCGGTCTCTGTGTATTTTAAATTCTTTTATACCCATATTTGCAAACATGTCCCCGAAAGATCTTGCATTAAAAAATGTTTCCATCTTTAGTTTTGCTAAAATTTTCTCTGTACTTGTTAATGGGCAGTTATGTGATTCTAAGCATTTGTTTAACACAGTCAAAAATTCAACGCAGACACGAATTTTATTATTTTCTTTACATTCAGTGTTAGTGCTGCCCAGTGTGATAGGTTAATTTTTTTCAATTACACACATGTTTTTCAAGTCTCCTTCTTCGTTGACGTGATCTAAGACTGCGAACGGTACCCTGCCGGAAAACAGAGTTCTTGAATGGCAGCTCTAAGTTCGAGTGGACCACTTAGTATTTACCAGAAACCTTTCCACTGAGGCCACATATAGAACAAGACCAATTTTTAATGTGGGAATTTCTAACCCTAAAAGCTCGGATAAAAATTCGCATAGACACTGCATAAGGCAGGTTTGGGCACTTATTTAACTTTACCCAGATGTGACTACCCTACGGCAAAGCCTCGTCTGGGTTCCTTTCCTCCCAGGAGCAGAGAATCTTACGAGATTAACATTCCGCTTGGTACTCTTCGTATTTATCTGCCACGGAAGCGGAATATGGCCCATAGTTTTTTGAAAGTGAAATCTCCGAACCATTAAGCTCGGTCCAAAATATCTCGCAGAGTTTCCGATCAGGTTGAGTTTGAGCGGAAGTATTACGCTGAACTCTCATTGAGGTCTTTATTTATGGTATCTTGCTTTGTTTATTTGTGTTACCGGGGTGTCTTATTTACTGTACAACCCCCCCCCCACACACACACACCAAAATACACACACACTATATATATATATATATATATATATATATATATATATATACTACCGGTCATAATTATTAGACCACTTTAGTTTAAAAAATAATGATAGATTTCATACTATTTTTAGTATTTATTGCCAAGTGGATAATTCTCAATAAAATTGAATGGTTCTTTTTTTAATAATGCAAAATAACATGAGCATCGAATGAACTGTTTTAGTGTCCAGTTTTTATATTCTCTTCCCCATACCCCTATTCTTATTGGATAGACGAAGCAATGACTTCCTGGCTACCTTGTAAAATTTTGCAAAGTAATAATAGCAAAAGAACTATTTAATTTTCATTTAGAATTATTCACTTGGCAATAAATACTAAAAATAGTATGAAATAAAAAAAAAAAAAACTGGGGTGGGCTAATAATTATGCCCGGTAGTGCATGTCTGTCTATCTATCTATCTATCTATCTATCTATCTATCTATATATATATATATATATATATATATATATATATATACATATATATATATATGTATAATGTGTGTATGTGTGTGCAGAATTATATACCTGTATATAAATACTTATTTTAATACATAAAAACATTAATATAAACATATATAAATGAAAATATTTATGCTTATGCATTAAGTATATTTTATATAGGTAAATGTATATAAACGTAAGCAAAAGAATGACGAATCGGCCAGAATTGTGTATTCTATAGTTTAACAAATCTGTATTCATAAAGCAAAATTTAAAATTATCCCAGTTCTCGTTAACGTCAATATTTTGACAATCGATATAGTGTTAAGCAAACTATTTCAGTAAAAAAACATATATTTTAAATTTCGAACCATATAAAAAAAATTACCGTTGACCAAAAGATAAACAATATATTTTAACTTTATTGAATAATAGAAACACAATTTTCGAAATTGCGAAAAAGTTGAATAAAGACCACGGATGAATATGAAAAACAGTCGACCAAAAAGCACAGAGGAAACTGGAAAAAGTTGAACAAAAAAGCAAAGATGCAATATGCAACAGATCGACCATCAAAAACGTCTTTGAAAAAACATCTTTTTCGAAAAATGTCACCTTTTTATTAAATATAACAATAAGAATCGTGTGCAATGGCGAAGACGTATATGGAAACTTATTTCACAGTTGTAATTTTTAATGATATTGGAGGGACGCAAGGCTAAACTAGAAGTGAGAGGTCAGTCATAGAAATTTTAGATTTGAGATAGTTTTGTTGATATTAAAATTTAAGTTTATTTTCTTGATTATGATTAACATACATTCTGGATTATGACGTTAATATACATACAAAATATTTTATACGTTCTTGGATAAATCTTTTAGTAGAACAGGTTGCAACAAGAATCTTTAAGCTAACGAGTATAGTCATGCAAGATTTTACATATTTCAAAGTAGATTATGGCTCTCTTTGTCAAAGAAGATTTCAAAAACACGAAATTAATGAAATGTCTTCTACTGATATTAATCAAACAGCATTAAAATGTTGTATAAAAGAATAGAAAACTAATTTACAAGCAAAATGTTTATAAAATACAAAGTGCTGACAAAAATTAATTATACAGTGATAACGTCTATAGAATGTCAATAAGACAATATTAACAATTAAAGTGTTAAAAATGTATTCAACAATGTGTGATATTGTGTTAAATCTATCTATATGGGCCTGTGTTTTGAATTGATTCATAAATAAAAAGCTACTATCCTGACACTCCCGAAACATTTTATACAATTATTATTATATTATTTTAATAAGAATATATGATATAACTTCCGTTATATAATGCTTGTATAAATATAAGCATATTAGAAAATTCTACCTCCATTAATTTTTCATATAAAGTTTAGACAATTATTGACTTGCATAATAAAATTTAACCTAATTCATCGAAAAATTACAACGGCAAAGGACATAACATTTTCATGTGCCTGATATTTTGGGATAGAAAATATGCTAACATTCGATTCCCGTTTCTAAATAGCCCAGACATTGGGGATAGAATATTTTATTAAATATCTTTCTATTCCTTCACACTATCTATCTATCTATCTATCTATCTATCTATCTATCTATCTATCTATCTATCTATCTATCTATCTATCTATCTATCTAATTCTCTATATTTCTATTGGATACTTATATAGAATTTCATATAAGACCATCAAATAGCATTTCCATTAGCTATCAATACTTGATATTCTGTCTTTTCAGCTGATGGAGTTTATAAATAAGTTATCAAAAATTCAATCAAGAAAAAATGAAAGCAAACGAAAAACATGTAGAAGTGTCAGAGAAGTATCGATTCCAGTTTTAACAGCAATGAAAATAAGTTTATATATATATATATATATATATATATATATATATGAAATTAACATTGAAAATCGTTAATGAAGATTTGATTATCAAACAGATAATTATTAAAAATTTCTATTTGACAAAAGAAAACTGACGAGAGAGAGAGAGAGAGAGAGAGAGAGAGAGAGAGAGAGATCGTACCAAGAATAACGAAATTAATTACACATTTCTGTTTGTTAATCAAAATTTTATTCTAATCTCTTTCTGCAGTTTTGGGATTTTGTTCCTTCTTGTTTAAAGACGCAAGCACGCATACACTTCTCTCTCTCTCTCTTTCTTTCTCTTTTTCTCTCTCTCCCTCCCTCTTTCTCTCTTCCTCTCTCTCTCTATATATATATATGTGTGTGTATATATATATATATATATATGTATCAGTGATATATAAGGGCCGAGTAGGAATTCCGGTTTAGTTAGATGTATTCACTTTTTTGCAAATACCCATGGGGAAATGACTAATCTGTCTATTCCCCTAATTTTTTTCAATAATGATTTTCCTATTGTAATCAATTCCCAAGTTGCCATCTATGCAGATGACACCACCATTTACGACCGTCTCTTCATGAAGTCTGCCAAGGCTGACAAAGTAAACCTGCCTCCTGCACTTCAAAAGGACTTCCAATTTGTGATTGAATGGGGTAGGAAATGGCTTGTAAATTTTAATGCCGCCAAAACGAAGCTGCTCTTATTTAACTACCCGTAGAGAATCGTTCTTGCCTACCATTAGAATGGATGACGGTAGTCTCTTAAAGAGCAACGCACTGTACCTCCTTGGCCTCATTCTCTCAAATGACCTCAAATGGAATGACTACATTGAATCCATATCTGCATCTACTACTAGGAAGATTGGTTCACTGTTTCAGGCTAGGAAGTTTTGATCCATTTTGAACATTTATAAATCTACCATTCGTCTGTGCATTGAATACTTTTATCATATCTGGTCCTGTGCTCCTGGTATTTATCTTGAGATTCTCGACAAAATTAAAAAAGGATATGCAATATAATCAATTCTGACTTGGTAGCCCGCTTTCAGTCACTTTCTCACCGAAGTGATGTGGCTTCCCTCTGTCTTTTCTACAAACATTTTCATGGAAACTGATCTGATGAGCTTTTTTCCCTGGTACCCAAACCACGTGTATTTACTTGTATTTACTAGAGTACCATGAAGTTCAAACCACTGCAGGAATACATAAATTTAACCGTCTCTTCTACTCTAATAATTTCTTTTCTCGCATTTCCCGTTTGTGGAACTCCCTACTGTTTGGTTGTTTCCCTGATAGCTACAACCTCCAAAAGTTTAAACGCAACGTCAATTGTCACATTTTATCTAATTGATTCTCATCCATCTCTTATCTTTTCTTTGAAATCCCCTGTACATTTTTCTCTCACTGTAATCTCCTGTGCACCAGGGGCATTTCTGTCTTGCTGAAGAGTGAAATTATTATACAAAAAAAACAAAAAAAAAAAAACAACTATTGGTTAAATTGCAGAGCAGAAAGTTGTTTTTAGTCTTGGTTGGCAACTAGTCTAAGAGTATGACAACTCTAAATTCAAAGCCTTCGTTCCACATTGGGCATGTTTCTGATCAGTTCTTTCAAAATGTGTGGTGCTGCACAAACCTCCACCGTTAGGATCAAATCATGTGCGCAATTATTTAGCGGTTTGAATCTACTAACCGAACAGAACAATCATACGTCCTGGCACCTGAAATATATAAATTTGCTATCTATCTATTGATGTAATGAATATATAATAAATATGCATACACCTTGGTTCCCCCTCACAGTAATGTTATTGGATGGTGTCAGTCATAAATACAGACGAAGGCGAGGACGCATAGAGGTCTACAGGTCTTCGACTAGAGATCTACGTTCATAGGTCTACGACTATTGGTCTACGTCTACTAACTACGCCTACTACTGGATATTGCAGACGATGAGTACCGTCCATTACGTCTACTTACAAGATTGATTTACCCAGTTGCATTTGCCTAAACCGCTTAACTACCTCGAATGATATATATATATATATATATCCCTGTCCAGGACATATTATCTATCTATCTATCTATCTATCTATCTATCTATCTATCTATCTATCTATCTATCTAGGTAGGTAGGTAGGTAGGTAGGTAGGTAGCTAGCTAGCTATCTACCTATCTAGCTATCTACCTCTCTAACTTAACTGAAACAAAAAGTTATAATAATCGGTTATCTTTTGAGAATCGAATACAGTGATTTTTGAGGAGACTTGTTGACAGTCTATGGTTATATATATATATATATATATATATATATATATATATATATATATACCTAAAATACAAGCACGTAGGTAAGTAAGCTAATCATTAAACCGTGGAAATTACAAGGAGGTACGTGCTGACTACTTGATCTTGAGACATTTTGATTAACATGGGCCCTGAAGTTTGGTAAACCTTGGGGATATCATGCACATAACTTACTTTCGCTGAGGATATAAAAATATTCGTAGCCATTTCTTTACCAAAACGTTATATGTAAAAGGAAGCATTTAATTCACTAAAGTTATGAGATTAACCCATTGACCCCATAACAACTACTAACCTGTCAAAAATTAACTTTTTTATGATGTCTTAATAATGAGTTGGAGGACATTGAAACCGATCAAAAGAAAAAGCATTCTGTATGCTCCTGAGTAAACTTGTTTAATGCGTGATTTTCGATTTCGGAAAAACGTCTTTATATAAAACATAAAACAGCGCTTCTATTCTTGAAGTTTGTCACTCCTGCAACCCCACCTGTAAAATCTGATCTTCTGCAAAGCTAATATGTCAGGTGAAAAAAAAAAAGAAAAGAGATTTCAGACCGTGGGCGTGATTAGACTGCTGAGGGTGATTAAACAGTTGATGGCGTCTCTAAAATTGTATTTTGCAGTTTGTTTAAAAGATGAAAAGAAAGTTAGAAAATGTTCCAGGTGCCAAGCTACCATTGCCCTAGGTTGGTTACTCTTTCGTTCCTAATAAGAGGCGAGATTCCCATTTCGACATGACACTAAAACGCCATTGGAAACATAAATACTGTTAAGAGAATGAAACAAATGAAAAGTGAATGGTCTTCATCCAGATATTCTTTCGTTGACGCCAAAATTAAGCAATATGGCTGATGAAGTCAGTTGTTGTAGAAACCTGTTACAGAGCCGTCCGTTTACTAACATTCGATGATCTAACATGTAAAATATAGCACAAAAACCCAGCAAAACCCGACTGAGTTTTTTTAACTTCTTGTCGGCGAGCCTTGAAATCACTAAAATTAAAATAAATGCTTTTTTTGGTTTACTATTTACTAGAAAAGTTGATCTTTTTATTCCCTTTATTTATCTTTATAATATGTTTTTCGTCGCACATGTGACATTAAGCACAGAGCCATTCTCACAAAAATTATACACACATAAACATACTCACACTCAATCCCATAAAAATACACACGCAGATATTCTCGAAAGACACACATAGAATATAAAATATGCATTTGCCTAAAAATTACACACATTCTAACAAAATTACACACGCAAACATTCCGATATACCGGCAACAATGTGTTTCTCATAAGAATTGCGCAAAAATGCCCGCGCAGATATTGTTTATACATACACACATATTATCCCAAAATTACACACAGGGGCATTTTTGCAAAACTGCACACACAAACATTCATAGAAAAAGCATAGACAAACCTTCTCTTAAAATTGCTCACACATTCTTAAAGTAATGCTTACACAAGAAGTATTATAGAAACACACACACACACATTGTTAGAGAGATGCATACATGATAATTGTTAGGCATTTACACACGCACATACATTCATATAGAAATGTACGCACAAGATATTTTAGGGAAATGCACGCACAAGCCTTGGTGGGAAAATGCACAAAACATTCTCAGCGAAACGAACACACACGACACGTGAAAAACTGATGAACACATCGACCTGAGATAATAACAACATAAACATATCAGTTTATTCATTGAATTGTGGAGTCCTTCTAAAATACATAGTCTTTTTCGTGTTATGATTGACGACTTTGTATACGACACAACTCATTTTTCAGAAAGGAATAAACAATGTCCAGTAGTCATAAGAATGACTAAGAGTTGGCTCCTAGAGGCATGGTTTTGCACCCTCTTTGATTTGGAAGATAAATTAAGCCGATCGGTTTCTCCACGTACTGAAAATCTGGATGTCATTTCCAGTTCGTAAATAAACATATCAAAATGTTCTATTCCTTATACTTACACATATGAATACATATTTGCAGAGACATAACAATGCAAATGGCGGAATCAAATAAAGATATTCACTCACTCATATTCGTATAAATGACAGTTTTCGTCCTTAAAAAACTACATCAGCCTTTGAGAATACAAATAGACTTTAATTGTAATAATATAAAAAAAAAACACGAGAATCATTACAGTCCCTACAAAAAATATTTTCTATTGTTTTCTTTTTTATTCTTATTTTATTTATTTATGAGAAATGTTCTGACAAGAAATAAACAAAAAACTTTAGCTATATTTAAAATCAATCTCAAAAGCTTCCTGAAATCACGCCTTCATTTTGTATAAATAAACCTTTACTGACTGTCTTTAATTTATATCTTATTTTCAGAATTAAAAAGCAATGACTTATAAAATATCTATTAATTGATTACTGACAAGGGTGGAAATAAGTAAAAATTTTATCATATTTTCCATTGACCTTTTCCTGAAAATAACCGTATAGAATTTGATCTATATTTTGTTTCAAATTTCTTTATTATTTATCAGCTTTTTCTAATAGAATAGAACTTTCTTTCATCTAATCTTTTCGCGTCTTTCTTTGAAAAATCTCAACGACCAAATAACAACAAAACAGAGAGTAAATATTTATGGGATTTTTCAATAGTAAGGATACTCATTCTTTTTTCCTTCTTCTCCTCCCCCTTCTGTTATTATTGTTCTCTTTTTTCTTTTCTTTCTTTATTCCTTTTGAATACTTCTAGCGATTTTCTTACCTCCGAATATCGCAAACAAATGTTGAAATTTAAAAACAAAACAATGAACGACCCCTCAGAAAACAGACAAAAACACCACAACAAAAGCGCTGTTTTTACATTCGTTAATCACGAATCATTGTTCTTGTATTATATATATATATATATATATATATATATATATATATATATATATATATATATTCTCCCTTTTAAAATGAAATTGTAGCTATATATATATATATATATATATATATGTATGTGTGTGTGTGTGTGTGTGTGTGTGAGTGTCTGTGTGTGTTTATGTTCGTATCCGTTTTGCATCATTTAAGCCATCATTATCGTTGCTAATTTTCGTCAAATGGTAAACTGTGAGAATTCTGAGCAGTTGTCCTTGATTGCGTCTATCTCTGCCTCTGCATTGTCGTTGAATGGGGCAGAAAATCGTGGGTGGGGGAAGAAATGGTCACAAATTTACAGAAGTGTTACTCCAGTTGTATTTGTCCTGTAAAAAAAAATAAGAAGAATTAGTCAAACGGCAATATTAAATCAATGATAAAAGTTTTCACAGTCCGAAATTTGGAAAAATGTTAAAATGTTTTAGAATTTTTACTACTTCGTATAAGGTAGTTATTATCTGTTTAAATTATGTTTTTGACAATATTTTTTTTTATCAAAAACAGTTTTTACATGTATAAATATAAAATGTATGTGTTGCAAAATGTTTGAAATCAGTGAAGTCGTTTGCTACACGATATAAGGATTCCTCATTTTTAGAAGGATATCTGTAAAATGTCAAGCGAGACACGGGAAACGTTGTATAAACTGATAAATAAACACATTCATAAATCTTTTCAAACCCACAAAATCTTTGGCAGCATCTACCATAACAAGATCATTGACTTTCCTTCCTGCACACACACACACTCACACACACACACACACACACACACACACACACACACACACACACTTTGGAATATTTCGAATATCTAATGAGTTGTTTGTATTTCTCGTTGTGTATGTATTAAAAGAAACTCTCTTACAGCATTCAGTTAGTCAGTTAAGCTCCATACTTAATTCACGATTGAGCGATCATGTCTCAAAACAGACATGACTTACTGGGCAAAAGATTTTCCCGCAGTATGTTGCTATTACTTTCTGCGCAAGACTCATTGCCAACCAGTTATACAGTCCGATATGTCCTGCTATTTAACCCATAGTAGCAGGAAAAAGAGACGGATTAATATCTTTCCCAATATTATTCGGGCGTAAGTGAATGCAACAAATTTAACTGGAATTTGAACTCTGCTTTCTGATTTCTCGTTCCACTGCATCGATAAAAGAAGTATTAGAGTCAAGAGTATAAAGAGTATAAAGAGTATAAAAGAAGTATTAGAGTCAAGAGGATAAGAAATGGCAATTGATGTTGCATTTAAACTCTTGGGGATTGTAACTATCAGGAAAGCAAGTATACAGAAATTAATTCCACAGGTGGGAAGTGAGAGAAAAAAAGCCGAGAAAGTAGAAGTGGCTGCTGCATTTGATTGCTTTGACTGTAAAAGGGTGGGACTTTGTTGCCAGTCTGGTTGCTCGAGTAAATTCCTGTAGAGGGAGCACCAGGAAGTAATCTCGTCGTAGTAGAAGCCATAAAACTATTTGTAAAAGAGACAGATGGAAGCCACATCCCATCAGTGAGAAAGTGGCTGGAGTCCAGCTGCCAGGTCGGGATCGATTACTTTGCAGATTCTCTTCTGGAGCCTGTCGAGAACCTGGAGATGACTAGCTGGGGCGTCTGACCAAATATGACAACAGTATTCAATGGTTGATTTGTGTATGTGCAAGATATACTCAGGCGAGAGAAACATCGTAGCCCGAAACAGTAACCCAAACTTCCTAGCGATAGATTTAGTTATTGATTCAATGTAGCCGTTCCACTTGAGGTCGGCTGAGAGTGTGAGGCAGAGGAACCGCAGTGTATTGTTTTCAGGGAAACTAGCTAGATCCATGCTAATGGTGGGGGAATCAGGGACTGTCTATGGGGATTGACGGATAGCCGCTTCGTTTTGGAAGCATTAAAGTTTACAATCCATTTTAGTCCACGACAGATTAGAGGCATTTCTCAAGATCAGCAGCGAGGTTAAATGGTGGTGTTTTCAGCGTAAATGCCTACTTGGGATTTGATCACATCAGAGATATGATCCGACGATGGAGCCCTGTGGGATACCCGTGTTAGAGTGATAGACATTCCCGTTTAAGACGACCTTTATTATGCGGTTTGATAGGAACGATTAGATCAAACGAAGCAAGCCTCTAGTGATACCATAGCCTGCAGTTATCCAGGGCAACAGCTCGAGCTTCGCCGTTCTTATCGATATATGTGCTCGGTAATGATCGTTAGCAAATCAGCAGTAGACCTGACAAACTGGAAGCCATACTGTGTGTTCGACAATGACCTGGAATCCGTCGCCTCCGCTTGCTTTATGGGAGTCAAGTTTTGAAATTATGTTACAGGCCAGAGAGGCGGTTATGTAAACATCCCTCAGTTGAACCTTATTTCTAAGCGGGAAGTCGGGTGCGGATACTCCAGATGAGTCAAATGTGAAGTAGGAAGAAAATCTGCGAGGAAAACAGCGAGGACCTCAAATTTATTGATTAAAGGAGGGATGGAGGATTTGCTGTTGTTCAGCACACACTTGCAGAGCCGCCAGTAGTCTGCGGGCAGCTATACGCTGCATCATTTTTAAGCAAACAACAGCTTAGTGTCATTTAAGATCTTACAGTCATTACGACCAGAGGGAAATAGGCGCCTATTATGGTCAGATATGTGGCTCCGATATAGCAGGAAGAAGTGATTTCTGTGGGCAATGGTTGCAGAGCAGGCATAAAACAAACCAGAGAGACAAATAAAGTGTAGAGCTAGATTTCATACAAGAGGATACCTCAGAGGCGCAGTCCTCAACGGCTAAACATCTTTCCCCAAATGACGTCACATAGAAATTCTCTGAACGATGTCACATAGAAAATCTCTGAACGACGTCACATAGAAAATCTCTGAACGACATCACATAGAAAATCTATGAACGAATCCCGTCAGTTCTTTGGTAGCAGTAAGAAATTATGTTGTCAGGAAGTTCATGGTGGAAGAGTGAGTGGAGAGAAATATTAATGGAAACGACAGCATGATCAGAGTTTCCAAGAGGGTAAAACTGCAAGGTTTGGCAGGAGTCAGGGACAAACGTGAAGGAGAGATCTAACAGAGAAACGTGTTTTGTAGGGATACTGGGGAGGCGCGTGGTTAAATCCACCATTTGCGTAAGAGATTGAGTAATTGCAAAGTTCATGGCTTGAATATATTAATATATACATATATATATATATATATATATATTTATACTGTGTCAGTTTATATATATATATATATATATATATATATATATATATATATATATATACACACATAACAGGGACCGAATATCTGAGCAACGACGAAATCTTAGAGAAAATAAAAATACAAAGGAAAGTTATGCTTAACATCAGGAAGAGAGAAGTGAAAATTTTAGGTCACGTAACGAGGAAAGAGGACTGGGGAAGCTTGAAGTTGAGACTGACAGAGAAACTAACGCATAAGCTACGCAGCTTGAGTAAATGGATGGCAGACCAAATTTTAGGGGAGATAAGAAAAAGACAATATTTACTAAGAACTAGAAAGAACAGGGAAATTGTGGTGAGTCATGATCGCGAACGCTCTTAAATGGCACGGTTGCGAACTGGTTACTAGCCGAGATTATTTTCTTCTCTGTCATTATCAAAGATTAGCTTAGTTGTTGGCAGTTAACAGCTTCTCCGAATATTTGGGTAACACAGTTTTCCTATTTACAATCCTTTTGCTCTACCTGCAATTCAGTCAGTTAATTGCCATACGTGATACAAGCTTTGGGCGATTATGTCTCGAAATAGACATGACTGACTGGGCAGAAGGTTATCCCGCAGTAGGTTACCATTGCTTTCTGCGGTAGATTGGTTGCTAGCCAAGGCTATACAACCCAATCTGTCCTATTATTTAACCCATAACTGGAGGGAAGAGACGGATTAATACCTTTCCCAAGGGTATTTGTGCATAAGTGAAAGCAATGAATTCAGCTGGAATTCGAACTCGATTTCCCGATTTCTCGTTTCGAGCCGATATCCACTGCACCACAAATCTTTCTAAAATTCTATTATGTCTTTGATTCATAAGAGTATATAAATCTATAGCAATGTTTGAACTGGTGTATCCGATGCCGGTCGTACAGGTGAGGTGGTCTTGGTTCAGATTTTTGCCGAAACATTTATTGTTTATTCTACATGGTTAAGAATTTCTCGCACTATTTTCCTCGCTTAGGAAATATCGCATATTGTTAGAGATTGTTAAGACTTTTCTTCACTACCCAAACCACAAAATGGACTCCCAACTCTCTGGGAATTATATATGTTTTAACAATTATTTTAATCCGCTAACCCATGCATTTCTTGCATAAATTTTCAATTATTTCCTTTACTTTTCAACCTTTAACTTGTTTAACCGTGTTAGGCTAAACTGAACTGAGTAAATATTTTACTTTTCTAGTTAAAAGTTGACAAAATGAAACATGTAGACACTTTAGATTTAATAAGATTTTTATGTTTAGTAAATTGAAAATTAAATCTGAAATTCCCCACATAGAATGCAAGATTCCAATGATTCTTGTTTGAGATGGACTTAAATCGGTGTTTGCCATATGATTTCTATTTAGGAACAATTTCTTTTGCTCCCGTGCGAAGTTGTCACTCATGAAATATTATATTTTACATTCATCTGTTCGTCTTATCAAAATGATGTACTTTGTATTCTTTCAAAATGTAATTTGGCTATTCTACTGATGTTCACGACATTCTCGATGTTCAGTCTACCCGTGTCATATGTTTTTTCTTTGGTGTGGATCTTCGTTTAAATTGGAACAGAAAGGAAAATTCCACTTCGATGATGTTAATATTCACTGTGCGCCAAGGAAGATATTTTATTCAGAAACGAACTTTTGTTGTTTTAGAAACTTTGAGATTTCGATATTTTATTGATGTTTTTTTTATTTCCATTTCAATGCAATAGAAAAACATTTTGACAAATTCTCTGCAAAAATAATCAGAAACTACATCACTTCAATGTTTTTTTTCTTCTATTAAATCAATGGAAAATACATGTTTTGATAAAAAAAAAGATGGCTGACTGTTATTAAAACAGTTCTGTTTTTTCTTTAAGATCAAACATAAGTGGAACAACTTATTAAAACTCTAATGTGGATGCTACGTAACTGATAACGCTAAGTGCAAAAAAATTACAAAGTTATTTTCTATTTAAAATAAAGTGTTTTTCTTTCCGGCGTTTAATGTACAAACTAATATATTAATAAAAGTAACAATTATAAGAACAAAAACGTTATGTGCAAATCAAATGAGAAAAAAGTTCCCGTGATCTTTGTATTAATTTCTTTGGCTTCTATATTTGCAAAATAAATGATTACATAGAAAACATAAATAATTATTTAGGAACTGTTTTATTTACAAATCATCTTCGTGATAAAAAGAGCATTTTTTTAAACACATTTAAAAAATTCAGTTGTTCATTTGGCCTTTCAATAACTGCATCAATTCAAAGACATTTAGGTCAGACATTTTCCATAAAATGGGTAAATGTTTTGAACATGTGTCTATGCGTGTTTGAAAACAAATCATTTTCAATGATATCATCTGCATTGATCACATGGAGAACATTTCTAGAATTCAATAAAATCACAGCTGTTGTTTTTATAACAGTGATTTCTTTCTACTGAGAATTGGCGTTCAATACAATGGCACCAAGAATATAACAACGCAATGTTTGAATGATGTTCTTAATTTTATGCTTTTAATTCGTTGAGTACATAACCGTTCAATAATATTACCCTGAACATAAATATATAAACTTATTTATAAATGGAACTTTATCTGTGTGTGTGTGTGTGTGTGTGTGTGTGTGTGTGTGTGTGTGTGTGTGTGTCTGTGTGTGTCCATTACTGATAGACTCCGAAACGGCTGAACCGATTTTCTTGAAAATTTACACAGTTGTACTATAAGCGTCTGCGAGTGTTCTTAGCTAGGTTTTGTGTCGAGGTAACCCGATAAATATCGAAAATCGATAATCGAAAAAATCGGGTTATTGAAGGAGTGGTTTGATTTAATCAAATTTGATACACTCATAGACAAAGACGTAAGGAACGATTTCAGAAGTTTCAAGGTTGCAGTTTGTACAATAGTGCAGAAAATCGATAATATATAAAAGCAAGATGTTTGTGTGTGTGTGTGTCTGGAAGTAGTTATCTGTAGTACTCGTTTTTAAGAACACTGGTGAATCCTTTCACTTTTCTAACTATCGCTTTGCTAGCATCTTACCGCTTTTCGGCAGAGAATTCGAGGCTTTAATTGATGCTGAAGTGGTTAATCATCTCACTTCTCAAGGCCTACTCAATATGGCTTCAACTTCGCAAGGTCTACCGATGACGTGCTAACAGCCATAATTAAATATCTATACCAGGCTCTTGATAATAATAATGAAGATCGACCTGTGGCACTAGGTATCTCGAAGCCGTTTGAAGCGTTTGCATGCGGGCCTTCCACGCACACCCAAGTCTACGGTATTACAGGACGTTAGTTTGATTTAATCCAACCGTTCTTATTGAATCGTGAAAGAAAAGTCGTTTTGAACTGGCACATTTTTGATCGCTTCACACGAACGCGAGTGTCTCTCAAGGCTCTAACTTAGGTCCTACGCTGTTTCTGATCTTCATCATTGATCTTATTGATGTAAACAGTTACGACGTTGGCACTTATGCAGATGACACTACCATATACTCCCGTCTCAATAGAATATCCGTCAAAGCAGAAAAAGTAAATCTCGCCGCTTCACTTGAAAAAGACCTGCAATTAGTGGTTAACTGAGGCAGGAATTTGCCCCGAATTACCCGAGGACATGAATTGGCATTCAGTTTCCACCTTTTTTATCGTTAAAATAGTTAAATATAACCACCACTTCTACTGGAACAATTTATTTTCTTGCACTTTTCGCCTGTGGAACTCCATTTTACTTGCTTCCTTGATAACTACAATTTCCAACAGCTGAAATGCAACTTCAGTTGCCATCTTCTATTTTCTTGAAACCCGTTTATGTTTTATTCTTTCCTCAATGTCGATTGTATAAAGTCTTTTTCTCACTGCAATCCCGTGCGTACTAGTGGCAGTCACGCCTTGCTTGGGGTGAAATGATTAAAAAAAGAAAAAAATTAACGAACGATCAGAAAATTTATGTTTTTGAGTTGACTATAAAGTTTTTCAACATTAAGAAAAAATGAAAAGATTTACATTATATCACTTTAGTAGAGACTTAAAATTGATGAACTTTGTTGTTTTAAAATCAAAATTATTTTATTGCCAGTTTCTAGCAGAAGGCCAAGATTAAACTAATTCAGCGTAAACTGTATTTTTCTTTTGTGCAAGCAAATTCTATGAACAAATACAGTTAAGCAAGAAACCTAGAACTGACTAAGCTTAGATTTTATAAAGCCGGAAGCTGCACATGATACCGATGCAAGATTCAGTCAGTCAGTTAAGTACTATACGTAATACACATTTGGGCAGATAGTTTTCCCCTCAGTAAGTTAACATTGCTTTCTTTGGTAGATTCGTTGTCAAATTTGTGATGCTGTTTAATCCATAACTCAAGGGAGCTGCGAATGATTAATAATTTTTCCAAGGGTATTTGCGTGTAAGTGAATGCGACGAATTCAACTGTAGTTTGAACTCTGATTTCTTTTTCCGAGCTGGTATCCTTTGCCTCACGCCACACATCTTTACATAGAAGATTACGAAAGAAGAAAAAATAATTTCGAAAATCAAAGTGTTTCGCACAGCACACACATCAATATACGCACATTCGAAAACAGTCATATGTTGAGATGCACATATATACAAAATTATATTAATGCACAGAAGCACATAAACACTCTTTTTCTTACACACATACATACTTTACTTATGCATACTATAAGGTAGGGGCATACATGTTCAGGGTAAGGTTTTTCCTGTTTGAAATTTCTTTGCAAGAAAAGAGTTGAATGTCTTATTCTATCGATTTGTGCGAGATACAATCTTGTAACATGATTACGGCGTTTATTTCCAATTAAAAAAGATTGCGCCTTGAATATGTCAGAATAAAAATACTGTCGACCCAGATTGTAAAGAAAAAAATCTACTTGACATAAAATATTTATTTTACACAAAGAAAAGTGAGAAGAAATAGGATAAAACGAAGAAGATATTGATTGTGCATTAGCAGCAAATCCAGAATTTCTTTGTCGATTAAAGAAAATCTGCTCACGTCTCTACAGGTAGAACAGGTAAAATTGCACTAACCTAAATATATCCTAATTTGCTAAGGAGGAAATATCCAGGTAATTGAACTGGTTTTGTAGTAAATAAATCCATATATAGATCAATATGTATCAGTCAGTCAGTTAAGTGCCATACGTGATACATAAAGAGACATGACTGACTGGGCAAAAGATTTTCCCCTGGTAGATTGCCATTACTTCCTGCAGTAGACTGGTTGCCAACCAAGGCTCTAAAACACAATATGTCCTGCTATATTTAACCCATAGCTAGAAAGATTAGACGGATTAGTACCTTTCCCAAGGGTATTTGCGCGTAAATGAATGCAACGAATTCAACTGGAATTCGAACTCGGCTCTACTGTTTTCTCGTTCCGAGCTGATATCTACTGCACCACAATGCACATCAATTGATTCCAAAATAAGGGGCCTATCAAATGTACTTATACTTCGTAATTTATACTGTGTATCCTTATATATGGTCGTTAAGACAAGACCGTGCTCTCGTGTGGATACCACTGTAGACATGGCGAATATCATTCTGCGGTATACTATTCTACGTGTTTTGCATAGGTGGGCTCACTACGGTATTTTTATCGTACACTAAATGAGTCACAGGCATCATCTTATATTCCGTGTGTTGTAATAGTGCTAGTCATTTGTTGAGCATGTTGAGTAACATGAGCATCAGTTGGATGGTCATGATGCAGCTGGAATAATATTAAATTTACGTTGCTTGAATGGTTTACATGTATATAACTCTAGTGAACATTCTTCCCACAAGCATCTAAGACGAACAAGTTTTGTAAGCCCACCTCTATCCGATGTTTTGGGGTACAATCAGTCAACTATAAAAAGAACACATCACTATTTGCGGTGATTCCCCCAAAAATCCTCATTCATACAAACTAGAAGGTGAAATTGGATGTTACCCACTGATGAGGTTATGTCGGTCGTTCTATACGTCTCGCTCATGAAGTTCTAACGATAAAGATATCTCGAGTCTTTTAATCTAATTGATTCCGAACCAGGCAAAAAGTCCAGTATTTTGGCAAAGACTACGAAAAAGAATTCTTTTTAATAATATAAGATATTACTTGTGAAGACTGAGTATAAATTCCTTAAATAATTTAAAATTGTAATATAATTTTTTAAAAAGATAGATAGTTCCTCTTTTAGCATTTATTGAATGATTTTTACACGGAAGTATGATTTATTAACTTTAATTTTTATTTCTCTGTCATTGTAAAAAAAACATGAAAATTAGCAAAACAATTTGGCTTTCCAATCCAGAAACGTAATTATTGATTTCTTGTTCAATTGAATTTAATTTAAGAAGAAAACACTTGAAAGTGAAACAACATAAAACATTGAGAACTGCGCATCTAATGCATGGTAAAGAGATAATATGGGAATAAAGAAATAATGTAACGGAATATATGTATTCATTGTTAATCGATAAAAAATACATTTGTCACAAAAGATGAATCTTGAGAAATCATCTGGAAATGAGCAAATGAATATATTAAGGCCGCCATATTGAACAGGAAGGAAATGAAGCAATATTCGCTCTTGTCGGCACGATTTTCTTCTCATTGCTCATGATCGGGATTTTCTTCGCAACTTTAAGAACACAGAAACAGAAATCGATAAATGCGAGTTTTTAGCTGATAGGTACTTTGCATAAATCAAACAGCATTAAATATACGGGTAGAAAAATAAGTTAGGATACGCAGTACCATTTCTGTGGAGACGAAGCACAAAGTCAAAAAGTAAGGGGAAAATCTCACTCAGACATTTTTCCCAAGAACTGCTATTTTGTAGAACAGACACCCGCATGAGTGCTTCCCTTATTTCGACAAGCATAATATTTTCAATTCAATTGTTATTCTTTATCTTTCATCATTCAGGAACGGATTTATGCCAGCGAATGCGCTGCAAGGCACACGGTTAGAGATTACAAAATTATTCTCATTACGTCCACTTAATGATTTGTTAAATTATCCAAAGACCTTATTATATTATGTCGCGTGAACAGAGACTCTCTCACACACACGTACGCGCGCGTAGGACATCGGGTAATGGTTAACGAGATAAACCCGTTAGCCATTGTTCATAGTTTCAAGTTTCAACGTATGTCCCCCGATTGTGATCTTCCACTAGATTAAACTGTGGTTATTGATAGTCTCAGGTGACAGATGTAATACAATGGTTAGCAAGTGACTTTTGAAGACAATGAACTAAGGCCATGAGCTTGATCTTTCTGCGTGATTATATCTCTTTCTTAGCCTAAGCCGAATGTAGTTACGCCCCACCACAGAGATAAAAATCATACACACACACACACACACACACACACACACACACACACACACACACGTACACGCATACACAAACGGAAGAACATCAATAGAGAGTCGCACATTTAAATAAACTTTCTTCTCTATAAGAAAGCATATTTAAGTTAAGAAAATTCCTTAATTGTGAGAAGGACAGGTAAAGGAAACTAAAAAATTCGTAGCATGAATGTAGCATGAATGTAGAATGAATGTAGCAAAAGAACGTGAGAAGAATGGACTAAGCAAATTACAAGAAAACTGAAAAGAGGAGTCCAAAATGTCAGCAACAATTTGGGAGTACGGAAATCAAGCAGGTACAGAAATTTAAATACTTGGGAAATGTTTTAACAGAGGACAGAAAGTGTGACACTGAAATTCGAACGCGTATTGGGCTTGCCAAAAACGCATTCCAAATGCTAAGCAGAATATTGAGAAACAGGGAAATTTCGTTCAAAACAAAGAAAAAAGTGCCGCGCTGTTACGCTGTTATCTGCTCTCCTACATGGCAGCAAGTGCTGGACAATCTCCTCAAAAAGAAGAGGCTCGAAGCAACAGAAATGTGGTACTACAGAAGGATGCTGAGAATACCATGGACTGAACGTGTAATCAACGACAAGATTTCGGAGAGAATGGCAACGAAAAGAAAACTTATACTTAACATAAGAAAGAGAGGGTTGATTTTTCTGGAACACGTAATGAGGAAAGAGGACTTGGAAAATCTAATACTCATAGAACCGATAGAAATAAAAGACATGAAAAAACAGTGCATGGTATACCTGATGGGTAGAGCAGGGTTTGGGAGAAATCATCATCATCAGCATCATCAGTTATCCATCACACTTTGTTGCCGTTTCTATAAAAAACTGTTTTTTACGGGGCAGGGTCGTTAGCTCTGCACCCAACCCCCAAACCCCAAACCTGAAGGACCGGTGGACCATTCTTGGTACTTACGTTTACAGCACCTGGTATTCCCAAATGGTCACCCATTTAAGTACTGACCAGGCTTGGTGTTGCTTAACTTCGGTGATTGGACGGGAACCGGTGTATTCAACAAGATACAGCCGTAGACTTTTAGGAGAAATAACAAGACAAAATTTACAAAGAGCTACAAGGGACAGGAATATGTGGCGGGCCATGATCACCTACATCCTGAAGAGACACAGCACATCAAAGATGAGAATAGGAAATACATCAAGACATGAGTAAGCGTTGATTCCTAGAGTAAATGACATGACTAATAAGAGAAACTGGGTATCGGTGGTTACGAAGATTCCATTCGAAAAATATTTCAAAATCAACAGCATACAACAATACATCATCTCGTGATAGAGATTTTATAAGCGTTAATCCTATAATAAACGAATGCATAAAGTGAGCTGAAAATATGATTTTATCAAACAAAGCTATAATATTACTCAAGACAGAAACTGTTTCTTAGATTAGAAAAATAGGATTATTCGGGAATTTGAAATTCAAAAGAAATCTTGCTCATAAGAAGAGATGACGCTCTTGCTAACAAAAAAAAAGAAAATGTTCAGAAAATTTGTTTTTTTCAAGCAGAAACGTTTGGTGGGAAAACAGGAAAATCTTTTATATGACGATGGCTGGCAGATTCAGTCACATCAAAGCTTTTCCAACTATGTCGAAGAATTACATCTGGAATTCTGAGGAGAAAAGAGAAACTATCTAGAAGATACCATTGCTATATTCAACTGGAAAAGAGAGGAAAACACTGGCCTATTGAAAAGACACCTGATCTCGAAAAAAGCCAGAAATATTGTCAGGGAAACGCAGGACATTCAATCGGCTCTACATCGTATTGATTAGATTGGCAATCTATAGGGAAGAGAAAGTCTCATCGCTACCGCAAACTCGATCCAAATAAGCAAAATCTGATTTAAAATTCAACAGGACGGCTTGGAAGAGTGTAACAAAGAGGAAATTAGATAAACGCCAGAATCGTGAGAAGAGTAACAAAGAAAGATGTAAGTAGAAAGATAACAGACGGATAATCATGTGCATCATTCCATAGAAGAGAGATGAAAAGAAAAACTTTATGTCGAATAAATGCAAACCAGTACAAACATATGAAAAGTAATTCTACCAAAGCGAATCTAGAAAAGAGACTGCAAATACCACCAATACAGACTACATGTAATTACTGTCAGTGCAGCGCAGTAATTTGACTCTGAAAGAATACAAAAACAGTCATGAAAAGAGTAGGTAAATTTAATTGCGTAAGAACTTGGATCCGGCCCTTTAAACAATTGGCTTCAGTAAAGACAAGATGCATTACGAGAAAATAAAAAAGGAATGTAATTTGGGACATTGATGTTATGATCCACTCTTCCACAAATAAAATCCCTAAAGTCGACTATCGTGGCAGCGAGCCAAAAAGTAAAAACGAGGAAAATTTGAAAAAAAAAGACCATATTTCTAAGAAAGAGGAAAGTAAAGAATTTTACTGAAAGTCGATTGACCAAACATTCATTTTAAAACACAGTCTGAAATAAGTGTAGAGTCTTCGGTTTTCAATATATTATATTTCCTTATAAATAGCTTTCTCGAATTAATATAATCCTCATCTTCCCAGTCGTTTTAGTAATTTTTTATTACAATAATAAAAAGGATTATCAATCAATATCGTTATATACACTTACACAACAGTTTCATTTTCATTGGTCGCTTTGTTCACCGGTATCAACGTGTGCCCATTAACACTATTACGTGCATTAACCGCTTTCGAGTTGTTGTCCCGTAGACTGGTGAAAAGCGTTGTGTACTCACTCGGCCGATGAGTACTGAGTTTTGAGCATAAGACGCTCATGACCAACTTTTCCAATTCCTTGCGGAACTGTTTTCCAGTAATCAGGTAGATATAAAAATTGCACACAAAATGTGTGAGTCCTATCTCGTTGACAATTGTCTTTGCGAAGACATAATTGAAATGGCGCTGCCACTTGGGGTCAGCGCGCATAGCCTCCTCAGACATATTAGTGTCTCCCATTGGGAACTTGGTAAATAAAGATACAGTCAATGTGACTGGCAGCACAGTAAAGATAAGGTAGAACGAGACGCTAAGAAGCATAATGGTGGTGGCTGAGGTCCGGTGTTCGTTTCCGTGGAGCTGGGTTTTTTCCACCTTTGACAGGTGGTTGACCTCTAAAATAACGAGAATGTTAAAAATAAGTACCAGAACGGGCACCAATAAAAAGATAAGAAGTTCTACGATCCATGTCCATGCGGTCCAAAATGATGTTTCCAATATCCATTGTCGCGGCCTGCAATTTTTGCATTTTGTGTCGTAGGTCCAAAAGTAAGCCTGAATCGCCGACAGGCTGAATGAGAACAAAACCAGTGATATAATAACTATTTTAGCACGTTTTGTCGTGCAGTATCGCTCCCGATGGAACGGGTGACATACTGAAATATACCTCTCGACAGTAAAGCCAAGCACCAGTAATGGTGGTAGGTACTGACAAGTTAGGAATAATACAGGATAACCCTCACACAATACAGGGAAATCAAGAAGGCTTAAAAACCAGGCATTTTGTAGTTCGTACACAATTTGAAGCGCCAAAAAGAAAATGTCCGAGAGAGCAATGGCGGCTAAATAATAGCCTGAAGAATGACGCATGCGCCGTTGTATCCAGATGATGAAGGATAAAATGTTTCCTGGGAAGCCAATGATGTAAAGAATCGGCGTTGTGTATCTGTCCACATACAGACTTTTCGGGACGAATTTTTCCAGGATTTGCTGCATAAGGACGTCAGTGGAACACTCTGTATCGTTGCTGCTCGAGTTTGTCAGGTCCATCCCAGTAATTAATTCGGGAAATGTTGTATTAATCTGTAAATAGATAAAGAAGTCGTTCAGTAAAATTTCTGTGATAATTGGAGAGAATAATATTTTAATACAGTAAATATAGAAAAAATGCAAACATGGCGATTTTACATTCTTGTAAAATCATCTTAAGAACGAATTGTATTTGTTCTCACGTTTTTATCAGTTTTATATTGCAGATACACTTGGAAACATTTGCTACATACTTACCAAACCGTAGGACAAAGCAATGAGTAGTTTAAACAATGACAACTAAATGCACTAATTTGTTTTGATAGACTGTAAGGCCAGCGTCCAAAACAGTATCCTGGAAAACTTATCTACAAAAAAAACTGCCAAATAATGTCGAAAATATATTTTCTATAAGCTCAGAACAGCAGCTTTAATATTCTACGAAGCAATATAAATGTTGCGCAGTAACCTCTCTCAATTTTTTCTGCATTGCCCTTAAATGCAAAATCCATTCTACTGATTACACAAAAATAAAGACTCTGATATTTTTCATGACAAATTCTTAATGAAATAGTACTATTACACTAAATTCAATATATATGTATATATATATATATATATATATAACCTAATAGCTCAAGTGGCTCTTCGGCTTTGTAAAGAGTGAACATTTTTGTAAACAAATATCCTTTAATGATTAGAACACCAATTAAAATGAGTTAACAGCAAAAACAATAAGTTTGAATAGGATTTTGGCAAGTAAATTCTCAATTTGTGGATTTATTTTTTAATGTAAGCTACAATTCTTCAACAACCTAGAGACGATGACCCTTCTGCCTGCTTTGGATAATATCACCTTTTTTATCGAACACACAAATAACTTATATGTATTTTTATTTTAACATTCTCCAGTCTTTCTTACAAATTGCACAGAGACTTTGAAAACGAAATTCGCTTTTATACAAATTTACTTTTTTTTTTACTGGAGGTGCTGATTTCCTTAAAAAATTGGATTATATCTAAAATAAAATGCCTTCCTTATTCAATTCTAGGCCGCGTTTGTATGCAAATCTATGTAATTATCTTGAATTTGATTACAACTCTGATACAGTTTTTAGCTTTATGTGCCGCATCCTAAAATTCAACGGTCAAGATGAAATATGTCGAAAGTAGTTGCGTCAAAGAGTATTAAAGCTTGTAATATTCTTGTTGCGCAGCAATTTAATCAACGGGTTGTTGATGATACAACAAAATAAATTTATCTAACATAACCGACTGATTAGATAAGCATAGTAGGCTATATATTCATAGAGGATTTCATTACCTTTATCCTGTTCTAGGTAAGTAATAATTAAATATGGTGTGTAAATAAAGGAACTACTATATTGGAAATCAACAATAGAAAATAAATCAAAACTGAATAAAAAAGAAAATATTTTCTAGGGCAGGAAACATGCCAAAAAAGAAATTGGTAAATTTCAGCCGTAACCATATTTGGACACTGTTGTCATCTTCAGGTGTTCTTATATGACATCTTGAGATATTTTTTTTTGTAAAAGTGAGAATACTGTTTACAATAGAAAATTCTAACATATCAGTATTTCAAGAATTTTATTGAACAAAAGGTTGGTTAGTCAACATGTTTTTGATGTAAAATATTTTTTAAATTATCGTTTGATTTCTTCCTATAACCTCTTCCTTTATATTCCATTTGCTTCTATTCTCTTTAGGATTTCAAATATGGCAGCTATTTGGTTTACACTCTGTATGTTGCTGTATGAAATTGAGATAGGTTGAAGATATAATAAATTCCTCAGAATATATTGACAACTTTTGAAGTGTTTGTTTTATTCAAGGTATCCTTTTTGTTCTATTCTTTAAGGACTATTTGACGACAAACATTAAACAATATTTCATCGAGCTACCCTTCCATTAACATTTAACAGAATCACTACCTTCTTTCACTTCTTTCCACGTCTTTCTTGTCGTTCTATATTTTTATTTGAGTATTATGCAAACAGGGTTATTTTACTTATGCCAAAAATAATATCGAACTAAAATAATATTTACTGTAGGATCTCTTTTATGGCTCTTTTGTTCTGGCTAACCATCAAGAAAGGAATTCTGCATAAATACTTTTAATGCATCGATGTTTTACATCTTTTCATTGTCTCTTATTATCTACATAGTAATCTTCTATTTTTTTTTCTCGAAATCCTCTCTTCACTATAAATGTTTATATTTTCAGTGATTTTTCCCTTTCTGCTGGTTTGCTTTCTTTTGTTTTCTATCTTTCTGACCTTGCAACTTTCCTTCTTGACACACGCTTTTTCCAATTGCTTATATGTCGCCTTCTCTGTCGGAAATCGTAAATGATTCCATATTGTGTAGAACGGAGTATTGTGTAGATTTAGCACTGATCCTTGAAAGAAAATCCTATAGGCCCTATATACGGGATAATATTGAAACTTCTTTGAAACTAAGAGTTTACTTCACAATCCAAAATAGCGTAAAGTGAAGAAGCAAATACCACTATTTTAAACGGGACAAATGTTGAGTGTTCCTTCACAATGAAAATAAAATGTTGAGTGTTCCTTCACAATGAAAATAAAATGTTGAGTGTTCCTTCACAATGAAAATAAAATGTTGAGTGTTCCTTCACAATGAAAATAAAATGTTGAGTGTTCCTTCACAATGAAAATAAAATGTTGAGTGTTCCTTCACAATGAAAATAAAATGTTGAGTGTTCCTTCACAATGAAAACAAAAAATAATGATAAACTGTGTTGCACTAAGTTTAAAAAGGTAAGATTTACTGAATGATCTTTTTACCCATAAATTGTGGGAGACAAAGTGCGTCGGGCTAAGCATATTGTCTCATTTCAATCTTTTTTACATCAACCACAGCAACAGTTTACAACATTGAGACATAAACTTAAGAAATGCTTCATATACATCCTATGTGATTTAATAACAATGTCTGTCTCTGCTCGATGCCAAAGACTGTCGTAGCGTCTTGGTTTTACGCCATTTTTATCTGTTGATACAGGATTTTGATGTAACGTTGTGGCGCAGTGGTTATCGGCTCGGAACGAGAAATCGGGGACCCGAGTTCGAATTTCAGTTGAATTCGTTGCACTCACACACGCAAATACACTTGGAAAATGTAATAATCTATCTCTTCCCTCTAATTATGGATTAAATAACAGGACAGATCAGGTTCTATAGTCTTGGTCGGTAACAAGTCTACCGCAGAAGATAATGGCAACCTACTGCATGATAATCTTCTGCCCAGTCAGTCATGTGTCTTTCGAGACATGATTGCCCAAGCGTGTATCATAAATGGCACTTAACTGGCTGACTGATACAAGTCAACAGAATTTTCAAAAATTGAAAAATTGCTTCTTTCAAAGGTTCGAATATGGCAAATTATATGTT
Organism: Ascarosepion bandense; assembly: GCA_037127315.1. Classification (NCBI taxonomy): domain Eukaryota; kingdom Metazoa; phylum Mollusca; class Cephalopoda; order Sepiida; family Sepiidae; genus Ascarosepion; species Ascarosepion bandense. The sequence goes on from JBBBDQ010000191.1 coordinate 9,378,030, forward strand.
GCCCTAAATCAATTAGAACAATATATCTAGCAATGGCATTATATAATTTAATTTTATATTTTATTATATCAGTAAGTTAAGTGCCACACGTGATACACACTTGGGCGATGATGTCTCGAAAGAGACATGACTAACTTGGCAGAAGATTTTTCTACAGTAGGTTGGCATTATTTTCTGCTGTAGATTGGTTGCTCACCTAATCTGTCCTGCTAATCAACCCATAGCTGGTGGGAGAAGTGACGGATAAATACCTTTCCCAAGGATATTTGCGCGTAATTGAATGCTACGAATTCAACTAGATTTCGATCTCGACTCTCTGATTTCTCGTTCCGAGCCGAGATACACTGCGCCACAAAGCACATCCCATCTTTTATTGTTTTGTATACAAATTTATAATGCCTGGTTCTCAATCGATTTTCCGTAAACAAGATGTTTTGTAAACTTCACTGGCGCTTTCAACTGAGGCAAGAACAACGGAAATAGTTAACACACAACGGTCTCTGTTGTAGGAATTTAGATCCCTTTCAATTCGGAAATATTATTCAAGTAACATTATTTTTTGCATGTCATTGATTTATATCACAGCTAACTGCTAACTCTAAGCAAGCTGATGTCCTTTGCGTAATAGATTGGTGCAACTACATCACAGATAACTGCTAAATCTAGGCAAGTTGATGTCCCTTGCGTAACAGATTGGTGCAACTTCTATTTTCTTCCATCTACAAGGAGTCCGACTTCGTATCAGTGAAATTTAATTAATATCAGTAAGTATTTCAATATATGATTATATCGAGAAAAATATGCAGTAAAAGCTCACTCAATAACTCCCGGGCCTGACATATAGATGGCGCTATTAATAAAAAATCCGTATGATTTTTATGAAATACTAACCTTCAAATGTCACGTGACAAAATTTGGGCCCAATCGGATTATCAGTTTACAAATTACAATTATTTAAGTGAAGCTACAAATTTTCCAAAACACTGGGAAAACCTGAATTTTGTGTGTTGATAAAACATTGTTTTCTGATGGGAAAATACTGTTCAAGCAAAGCAATGATTTGATAAATATTATGTGGACTATGATCCATCGGAAATAACGTGGTATGCTGACTTTAAACACGGTATTACAGATACAAAGGATGCTGAACGCTCAGGTCACCCCAAATCGGCAAATGTCCTGGAAAATACACACACAAAAAGAAATCTACAAACTCGTTTTGGTCTATGGTAAATTGAAGTGAGATAGCAGAGTTGAACATATTAGAAGGCACTGTATTCACCAGTTTACATGAACATTTGTCGATGAGAAAGCTGTGTCCAAAGTGGGTGCCGTGTTTGCTCACAGTTGATCAAAAACAACAACGCGTCGATGATTGTTTGCTACTATTTCAAAACAACAATAAGGAGCTTTTGCGTAAATATATAACAATGAATGAAACGTGGTTTCATCATTTCACTTCGGAGTCAAATCAGCAGTTAGCTGAGTGGACAGCAGAAGGTGCAAGCCGTCCAAAGGAATCAATGACGCAAATATCGGCAGGCAAGGTTTTAGCCTCTTTTTTGGGGATGCGCAAAGTATTTTGTTGAAAAATTATCTTGAGAGAGGAAAGACCATCAATAGCAATTATTATATAGCACTATTGGTGCATTTGAAAGATGAAATTGCCAAAAAAACGGCCACAAATGAAAAAGAAAAATGTTATTTTTTCCCAAGACAACGCATCGTGTCACTAGTCGATCGCAACGATGGCAAAACTACATAAATTGCACTTTCAATTGCTTATGCATCCACCTTATTCTCCGGAATCTGGCCTCTAGCGACTATTGGCTGTTTGCAGACCTCAAAAGAAGGGAAAGAGATTTGGCTCTAATAAAGAAATGATATCTATAACTGAGGTGTATTTTGAGGCCAAAAACAAATAGTTCTACAAAAAGCCACATCAAATTTTTAGAGTAGCGGTGGAATCAGTGTACCATCTTAGAAGAAGACTATGTTGATAAATAAAGTTGAACTTTGCCTAAAAGTTGTTGTTTTATTAGTTAGGGATTTATTGAGTGATATGTTAAAAAAATTATGTTTAGCGCAACCAGATTTTGCCTTTTAGTGTTTTAATTATTGTCTAGCATATAATTCCCACCAGGAAATACTAGGGGTTTGAATCAAATTTAATGCACATCGGGAACGTTAATCTAACGTATTTGTTATCTTAGTATGTGCTGGGATTATTTCAATATATATCGAAGTAAGTTTTGTAATCCTTGTTATCTTAGAACGGTAAACACATAGGAGACCCTGGAGTTGACCTAGAAGGTATCCCTAAAGCCTCTAAGTGCAGAATTGAGCTGTAAATGATGAAGGTGGATGAAGCAACAAATTTAAGACGGGAAGCCAATTGAAGTTAGAATATACACAGACAAGACAACTGAGTAACAGCAAGTAATACAAACATACGACCTACGAGAAGAGAAACTGAATTCCTTCCATCATTGCAAGAAGTGGATCGAACGTTCGAAGAAAGAGTTGAAATTATATAAACTCGATTTAGTCGATGTTAATTTAACGGAAACCCGAAGTGAATAAATAATGATTTTGCGCATTAAAAATTGTCTCGTATTCTTGTCAAAGGTTACAAACGTAAGTCTATACGTTACATATCTATTTCACTATTTCGTTGAGCATGTGGTGAAATAAAAATATGCTATTAAAAGCAGATGAACGTGTAGAAAAGACTGACTTTATTTTGAACATGATTTCATTTTATATAATTAAATGTTGATCAGCCTTAGAAAACGTCAAATTTATTTTCTTATTTAAAGAATCTATATTAACCTGAAACTGTCTGGATGTAGAAAGTACCTCAGTGGGGCAACAGAGAGAGGGAGAGAGAGAGAGAGAGAGAGAGAGAGAGAGAGAGAGATAAAAACAAAAAAGTAAAAACGCATAGTCTTGAAATTAAACAAAGAAACAACTATAGTTGGGGTGCAGTCACATGTCTAACAGCCAATATTTACCTTAATAAACAAAATACTGTAAAATAAGTGATGTTCATCTCAGTTTTTGTTTTGAATTTTTTTAATCATAAAGCGACAATCTGTAATTCGGTTTGCTTGTTTTTCAAGTTAAAATGACTTTCTTGAAGAGATCAAAAGCAAAGTAAATAATTTATGCTCCTACCTACGCTTTCTTGTTTGTGGTTTTTGTTCTTTTCAATGCTAATGATTTCAAACATTCCAGACTGTCGCTTTCCCTGTTACTCGTTATTGAATACAAACTGTCAAAATAATTCATACATAAAATAGCACATGCATCATAGCTATATATCGTGTGTCGAGCTACAGATCGTTACTGATATTCAAATCCAGTTCGATTTCATCACGGCCTGTCGCCATATTACAGAGATAACCAAAATAAAGGCCTGAATATTTCACTTAATAAAGCACCTTTGCGGCTATAAAATGACATCGGGTTCATGACAACCTTTATGATCGCCTCTTTTTATATAACTTTGAATTTGTTGTTCTATATAAATTGACTATAATTTTCCAATCCTCAAATCAGGACAGGTTTCAATTTTTATATTAGCTTTATTTTTCTTGTACAATAATGTGTTTATGCCTTAATTCGTTACATGTACGGCTGAAGCACACACACACACACACACACACACACACACGCGCACGCACACACACACACGCACACACACACACACACACATATATATACTACCGGTCATAATTATTAGGTAACCCCAGTTTTTTAAAAGAAGTCATGTATTTCAGACTATTTTCAGTATTTATTGCCAATTGGATAATTCTAAATGAAAATAGAACGGTTCTTTTGCTAACATTGCAAAATTTTACAAAGCAAGGAAGCAAAGATGAACTCGTTCGAATCACCCTAATTTTTTTCATTCTTTCATTGACGAAATGGCAAAATAGGTAACCATTAAATATTTATAAATTCACTTGATGCATATGCTATTATGCAGTATTAACAAAAGAACCATTCTATTTTCATTTAAAAATATTCACTTGGCAATAAATACTAAAAATAGTATGAAATACATCATTTTTTTAAACACTGGTGTGGTATAATAATTATGGCCAGTAGTATATATATATATATATATATATATATATATATATATATATATATATATATTGATCCTTTTTAGGATATTATCTGAACAAACAAATATTTTATAACATTAAAATTATAACGTGACATTTTTACGAACTTCATGCTTCAATGACATCTAAAATAAACACTTATTGGAAAAAGTTTTATTCTTTGAATGATGTCACACATTTATCAATGCAGTAAGACAAAAACCGTTCTATGTAGACGCAAACAGAAGACAACCATTTGTAAAAAGGTTCAGAATTTCGAAATAAACTTATAAACGTAACTGGCTGAGCTTATGAGTCCTGGAAAAATAAATTACCGTCTTCGGCAAAATAGTTAGAAAATTGCCGCTGATGAGATGTTAGATTGGCGTAACATAATCTTGCTCGCCTGATTTGATTTCAGGACGGGGCTGAGATCTTGCCTAGTGGGTTTGAACGCAGAGTGCACCAAAATTTAAGCAAATTATTTTATTTTCGGCTTACTATCGGAATTTTCCATGTGAATGATCATTAAATTAAACGAAAATTGTGAAGTATTTGTAGAAAAAGCTTCAAACTGTTTATCTTTGAACGTATATTAGCAAATTATGTAGCCAATCATATCACAAGTAGGATTTCTTAAACAGTTTCAAGTTGGCTTTATGAAATCGAGACAGAATTGTGAATTATTCATGCAATCCCCACCCCAGCCATTGTGAGTTGGTGCAGCCCAAAATTAAACTTAGTAAATAGCCAGAACAAAATAATCTCCCTGTTTTCTCACTGATATCTTTGTGTAATTCTTAACACCGCCAATGACTGGAGATGGTGTTCAGATTAACGCCTCATATATATTGGTGGCTTTCACAGAACTGGCTTGTTTTTATTTTTATTTGTATTGTTTTTTTGTTTTTTTTTAGTCTCTCGTCATTTTAAAGAGCGATTAGTGTCAAAATTATTTATCTCCAGATTTCCTTTTACTTGTCAATGCACCATAATACGATAATTTTATTAAATATGGTTGGGGGATAAAATAACTTTCTGCATAATAAAACTAGTTATTGGACATTACAGAGATGAATGAAGGATGCGATTTGTAAATTGTCGCTATTGTATACTTTTAAAATTTTGCGCATGCGCGTTATTTTGATTTTGTGGACTGCACAATACCTTAGGGTCAGTTGGTTATCGTCTGTGAGAAAAAGAGCACCATGACGTAATTCACTCCTCCAAGAATTCGGAAACGGAATACTATATTGCTTAGCAATCGTGCTGGATACTCCATTACGAATATTTCAGAATGCTTAAGTGTTAATATTAGGATAGTGCAGAGGTTTTGGAAAGAGTTGGACGAGTATAATGGTGATTACGAAGGTACGACAGCTCTAAAATCTCACTCCGATCTTTTTTATAATAAAAGTAATCCTGATTTTTTTGGTGAGGGCCTTACATTCAACACGGAGTACTACATCAAGTGTCTTGAAGAGTTAGTGCTGTCCTCGGTCAAGCAGGCAGCTGCTTGAAAACTATGTCTGGCAACAGGACTCTGTACTATGCCATAAAAGCAGGAGATGGCTTTCAGACAATTTCTGTTACCACATCACGCATTATATATCTCCACATATCTCCATAGATTTGCAACCCTCTTGATTATTATGAGTGGGGCTCAGTTGGGCGAGAATCCAACCAAACTCTTTGTAACACCAGAGTTGCAGGAGATTCCAAATTTTTCTAGAGGCAGTGCTTAAAGCCAGTGGCGATTTTATTAAATAAATTTAATCTTTATTATTTGAAGATATTTTTGCGTAATTTTGGTAAACATTTCTTTTAAAATGAGGTATCAGGATTATTTTAATTTTTGCGTCATTTAAACAAAATATATTTATCGCACCCTGTTTTCTTGTCACTCTGTTCTAGAAGGTGTTTTCATATTTATTATTAAGCTTAACTTCGTATGTGTTAAATGCATAAAGATTAGATGCTGACATTGTTTCAAGACTGTCTAATGAAACAAAATAAATTCAGCCTTTGATATCAGATTTTACTTGCCCTTCTATCAGTTAGTTAAGTGCCATTCATGCTACACGCTTGGAAGATCATGTCTCGAAAGAGACATGACTTACTGGGCAGAAAGTTTTCCCGCTGTAGGTTGCCATTACTTTCTTCTGTAGACTAGCTGCCAACCACGTCTATAGAACCCAATCTGCTCTGTTATTTAACCTATAGCTGAAGGGTATTTGCGCGTAAGTGAATTCATATTAAATTTGAAATCGGCTCTTCGATTTCTTGCTCCGAGCCGATATCCACTGCACCACAAACACCGATACGAACTCAACAACTGAACTTCAAAGCAGGTCACAAGCTGAAATTTATCCCAAACCGATCATCGACGAACAGTGCCAATAAGACATTTTTGTTTGTCTTTTGATAAATTTCATTTTATCAGTTTTCAGACTTGAAATTGCTTTCTGTGAAAACTTATTGATGAACATTCTGTAGCCATTGATTATGGTGGTAACAGCTTTTTGCTGTTCCTGCTTGAACATGTCAGGTGAGTTTTGGAGAGTGGTTTGTCTAAATATTCAATCAGCCACTCTTAACTGATTCCGTTTTTCGTATATATAACCGTTACGGGGCACGGATCCTGTAATCCTCTGATTAAGATTGTTGGTTTGTTTTAAAATTTAGATTCTGGAAAATTGACGTATGGGGCATCCAGTGAGAAACGAACTTACTACTCACTCAGTAGCCAGAAAAAATCCTTGAACCTTACGCCACGTTGCGCTATCCGAGAAAGATATTATACCCCACTTCCCTGATAGGATGGATTGATTTAGTAATTCAGTATTCAACCTGGTCTCAAATACTGACCACTAGCACTTAATCTAGTACGCCCGCAATGAACCCAAAAATTCATCAGTGCATAAAAAAACTGAAAAGTATATATATGTATATATTGTCGATGGCACGACAAGGTATTTTATGCGTTACTGTTTAATAATATATTTGAATTGAAATTTACTCGATATTCATGAAAGTTAAATCTTATAGAGTTAGGTTACTGTTTTTTAGTAAATCAAAAGTAGCATTTCATAGACAAAGGTTGCCTGTGGATCAAAAATTAAAATTTTAAAATTAAATTTTGAAAACTGAAAAGAATTTTGAAGATGAAGGGAGATTAAATCAAACGAGCTTTATCCATAATTATTAATAGTAATATTTGCGGGGGGGGGAGGGAAAATAAAGGAGTGAAAAAGAAAGAGACAAATGTATAGAGGAATTTGCATTAATTAGGGTCTAAGAAATTATGTAAGTATTTATCTATGGCAGCTTGTGGTCATTAAATCATTTTTTGATAAGTAGATTAGGGTTATTTATATCGTTTAAAGTGACAAGTTTTTCTGAAAAGCATAAATTGCATATGTCGCCTTTTCCAGTAAGATTTGGTTTTAGCGACGATATTCCAGGTAACAACTGTTTTCTTTTATTTTTTTAAATTTCCAATAATATATGGATAAAGCAATACTTTTACTGTATTAACTGTGGCTATTAAAGCGAAATTTCCAAATGTTAGCAGTTTATCCAAATTAAAATTTAAAATCATCATCATCCGAATGAATGCGAGTTCTATACAAAATATTTTCAGACATACATTTTCGGACATACATTGAACATTCAATTTATTTTCTGTAGGTGCAATTAATTTTAAAGGTGTCATCATTATTTGTAGTAGTGTTACTGATATTATTAAGGTAGAACAAGTATTTATTTGACATCATAGTAAAATGTTGTGAAATATATTTATCTCTGTTCCCCACGCAACTATAAATGGCTTTAACATTGTCTTTCATAAATTTTTAGTGTGGGTAAAAGTAAAAATATTAAATTTAGGAAGAATTTTCCAATTTTTGTTTGGTCACTACAGCTGAAGGGTACGTCAAACCAAAGAATGCTACGTTTAGATGGTTTATGCATATTTTTGCCTACTTTATTTTTAACATAGTCTTCTAAACTAGTGTTGAGTTTACTTTTTTTTGCTAAAGCATTAATGTATTTAATTTTTAAGTTGTTAAAACTTTCTTATTGCAAGAATTGATACTTAAACCTAATTGAATTGATTTAAATAGGTTATTAGTAATTCTATAATCATAAATACAACAATAGGGAATCAAATCATTTCCATAGAATTATAGCCATGGTCAGACTTTATTGAGCTCTGTTTTTTATTAACACCTATATATATATATATATATATATATATATATATATATATATATATATATAATCAAATATGATTTTAATATATTCTATACTTATGGGTTAAAGTGGGAAAAAAGCGTATATAATTATAAAAGTGGATATTGATGTCAACATCCAGAGGCAAGACTCTGTTTCATGCTAAACGTAATCACCAGGCCTGATTGGGCTCAATGACTTTATATTTATATACGCTCTGTTCCTGCTATTGAGCACTTTCACCCATGAGTATATCATACCGTAAAACACACACACACACACACACACACACACACATATATATATATATATATATAGATATCATCAGGTGCAGATTATGAAATGATCTTCCGAGATGTGAATTTCTGGTTCTTCCTATGTTAGATTAGTTATATATTATAATACTGGAATTTTCAATTGTTTTAAAATTAACAAGCTTTTTTCTAAATGGCATAAATTACATCTATTCTCTTTTGTGTTATAAGATTTAGTTTTCGCAATGATATCCAAAATTTTTAGTGTTGTTTTTTAATTGCCTGAAATATTTTGAAAGGGCAGTGCTGTTACTGTATTTAATATTGATCATTTGATGGTGATAGAAACGGGATTTTCATTAGTTCTCAGTTGAATCAAAATAGAATTTAGCATCGCCATCAAAATGGATACCAGCTCTGTAAATTATACTTTCGGTCATGCACTGGTTGTTTAGTGGGCATGTCTTTTTTTCGACAATTTTATTTATTATTAGTAAAGCTAATTTAATTTTTTAGATTGTACAGCTCTTTGTCTCATATCATATTTTAATATTGTCATATTATAATGTATGTTTATCGTTTTTTTTTTATCAAAACTATAGCTAACCTTAACATTGGTTTTGTTAAAAATCTGATGAATTAAATTTAAGAAAATTCTTCCTGTGTTTGTTTGAACATTATGACTAAAAGGTGGGTTAAAACATATGGTTTACGTATATGGTATTTATATAAGTATTCTAAATTTACATTATGCTTATTTTTCTAAGGATTTTATATATTTAATATTGTTATTTTCAAATATTTTCTTATTACTTGAGTTGGTTGATAATCTAAACTGGACTGATTTATGTAAGTTGTCTAGAATTATATCGTGGTGGTTAACTTCTTTGTTGACGTATCTATGGTTATATGAATCTTTGGTATGTGGTTTATACTGGTCATAATTCCAGTCATTTAGGCTTGAGAGGTGGTGGTAATATTTACTACGTGTTCATTTAAAATGTATCAAGTCCTTTCTCAGCCTTTCTATTTACTGTGGACCTGCTTTACGTTGTCTTTATACTGTCCAATGGTTTTCTTTTATGTCGAAGATGATGAACCTTAGTCTCCATACTTCTAACCATTCACAAGCCCTGCAGAGTCATATGTGCCCATAAAAATGTAGAAGCCTTAGTCATTTCTCTTAGTTTACTAGGTAACTATCATGAAATATTATAGGATTTTTGTACCGGTTTTATGATATTATATCGCTAATGAGGCAGTCATTTTGTGCTCAATTTATAACAGCTGTTAGCTGTTCTTCCATGATTAACTGGCAAAGGTTACAAATATCAAACTGTATGAATTTCCATTCCTTCATTTTTATTTTAGAGAACTATTCTACAGTTTTGGCATGTTTCGCCACTGATCGATTCCAGAAGCATTGTTTGTGTATTTACATGCTCTTTCCAGGTTGGAATGGGTTTGTTGATTTTAACGATATTGTTTTCACATGAAATGAGTAATCGGCATTGGAGTTTGTTTGGGAAACTTTCTTTGTGGTTTTTAACCATGATGAATACCTGTTGATTGTGTAAGTTCTGGATTCTGTCATCGATTTTAAGTTCATTAGCTATTTTTTGACTTCACTGTTAATAGATGGCACGTTTTTTATAACTCTTATTGACTTTTCTGTTAATGGCTTCATGGCATACTTTCACGTCGATATAGTGATGGTTGCCCATCTTATCTGATTTGATAATTACCTTATCAGATTGGTTGTTTATTATTTGTTTTCCCCTAAGCTTAACAAAAGCAAGTAATCTGCCTTGATTCATATACATAAAACATATAGCCACTTATCTCAAAATAGTTTCCCTACGAGAACCAAAAATTCAAATTCCGGAGCGTCAGTTCATAATACGCACCTGATGATGGCATAGTACATGAAAATCCGAATCGTGCTATACGCGTTGGATAATATGTGTATTTATTATTTACTTTATAGCTCTGCTATATTACATTGAATATTGTTATATATATATATATATATATATATATATATATATATATATATATATATATATAAGTAAACTACAAATGTTTACTAATACATTCTGATTTTAGTTCTACATACTCACGAAGAAAGAAAGAAAAATACTGGATTTTAAAATTAAATACATACAGGCTAGGGTTAAATAGGGACTTAGGTGTTTTGAATCTTTATAAATATTTCAATAATTAAACATTTTTTAGATACACTTAAAAAATTTTCCTTTAAAACAACATTTATAAGTATTATTAAAGATAGGTTTGCGTTTACAAATATTAAAAAAATCTGTCGCTTTCTGCGTCACGTGATGTAAACAATCTCTCGGACGAACGCTCCTCGCGAAAACGTTTCTAATTTAAATTTTAAAATCATTTGTTTCTGATGAAAGGCCGTGGACAGTCTGAAATATCAAATATAATAATAGAAATAAATAAATACTGTCAAAAAATACATCTTTAAACTTACAACTTTTTAGTAGTTTATATATATATACTGGAAATAATATACTTCGGCAAGCATCTTTTGTTTTACCTTAATAGAATAGCAAAAATATAATTAATAAATATTCAACTTCTGAAGAATGGCATAAAATTCGTTAAATACTACAAAAACTTTAAAAACTTAACCAAGTGATTATTAACAATCAGTCAGTTGAGTGTCATACGTGATACACGTTTAGGCGATCATGTCTCTTTCGAGACATGACTGACTGGGCAGAAGATTATCCCGCAGTAGGTTGCCATTGCTTTCTGCGGTTGACTGGTTGCCCGCCAAGGCTATAGAACCTAATCTGTACTATTATTTAACCCATAACTAGAGGGAAGAAATGGATTAATACCTTTCCCAGGGCATTTGTGCGTAAGTGAATGCAAGGAATTCAAATGGAATTCGATCTCGGCTCCCCGATTTATCGTTCAGAGTCGATATTCACTGCACCACAACGCACATCAAAATGTCATAAAAATATTCAGAACAAAACAACGGCATCCCTACCAACTTCTGGTAGATTATGATTGACAAAGCTGAACGAAACAAAAACAAAAACGATTAAGTAATTCAGGGTATCTTCACATTGAACGGCACAGTCCTCCATCAATCTTGTTTGAATTTTAATCTCACGTGTCAAAAAGCTTTTGACACGTAAATTCACACCAGCACCATAGAACCTTTCGTACACACACACACACACACACACACACACACACACATATATATATATATATATATATATATATATATATACATACACATATATATGTATATTTATATTAGTAGAGTATTAGATTAAATGACAAAACTTAAGAGAAAGAATAGGATAAAAAGACATCATTTTTTTCCATCCGGAATATTTTCTTCCTTTTCTTTCGTTTCAGCCGTTGTTCCGGCCGGTTTTTATCTGGTATTTTGCGATCCGCGTAGCCTTCAGGAAATTTAGAATGATTTGATCTACGACGCCAGAGATCGTTCTTGTTCTACTTTAAATATTTAGGGGCATATCATCATTTAGTATCGTTCATTTACTGCACCTTCAGTTTTGACTGTGTCTAACTCTTAGAGAAAACCCTGTGGAATGAAACAGAAGAGAACACAGGACAGTCAGACATATGAAAGCATCAGCGCACATGATAGGCTAGGATGTCCTTCTTAGTTGGCCTAGATTAGACCTGAATACCATATGGGCGCCATTAATAAGGAGAAACTGCAGTACGGCTTCAGAAGTAGAAGCAGCAATAAGAAAAGATAAGCGGCGGCCAATGCAGTCAAGTGTGACAGAATCAAGAGTGTCAAAAATCGAGAGAAATTTGGTATAAGCTCCAGGTTTTTAGTTCAAGATGATCCCATGAGATAGTGAACTAAAGCTTTAATTTCTGAATTCGGTTACATAGCATTTGTGAGTTCGTTCCTTAGTAGTACAGCCTTAGTCACAATGAAAACAGGGCGAACAATAACAGTGCCGTACTAAAAATAGAAGAGATGTCGTTAGACATAGACAGTAGAACGAGAACAATCTACACACGTAAATTAGCTAAATTATTTATTTCGAATTCCCTGGAGCTTATCAGGGTTGAATGACATAAAAAATAAGCCGGAGTTCAATGTTGTGATAATAAAAGATGATGGTGACGGTATTTCTAGTATTAGCAATGTAAATACGAAAAAAGAAGAGTTTTCAGGTCAGTTTTAAAAAATATACATTATTTTCAGGCTCAAGAAATTAACTTCAGTCTCACTTGACAGCATTTCGACATGGACGAGTAAAGGCGAATATCGGAAAGCAAGAATCTATTAGTGTACAATACAATTCTAGTGGTTCATGAATTAGCCAGCTGCCCTTTTGATATGCGACTTTTCATTTGATGTTTATTTGCTTTACGCATCTCCTTCGGATTATTTACAAGACAGCAAATGGGGGCTGAATTTCTCCAATGCAATGTATAGAAGTTACAATTTATTGATGGATGTTCTTGCTGAGTAGCAAAAGGATTGCAGCTGCCAGTTACCGTCTGCTATTTTTGTCTCAGTTCATGATACTATATTTAATAGAAATGGAAAACTTTGCTTGCTTATACATAAGGGTGTCGAAGGGTATCGTTGTTATCAAGTGTACTTTTTATTTGTGAAAAATACCAGTCTGTAATTTCAATCGCACCAAATCATTGCGGAGTACATTGGATATAAATCTTTCTTTAAAAATACTTTTTAGTTTAATTAGTTTTTTTTTCATACGTGCGAAAATAAAAATGTTCTTGTCGATAAAAAAAAAAAACCTATCACTGCTGTGTCTACTAAAAATGCCATTTGATTGAAGAGTATCACAATCTATTTTGTTAGCCCGGCTGCACTGCACGTAACTAAGAATGAGGCTGCCTGGGTTTAGTCTTTTCATGAAGTTGTAAATTAAAAAAAAAACTACTCATGACTCATGTGGAGTAGCCGCTCTGGTAGACTTTTCGCTCTTGCAATGAATTCGATTTTCTCTGGATGCCACACTATCATAGCAATGTAAATCTAAACCAGGTTTTTAAAATACTTAAAATAGAATATAAAATCTGTACATGTCCGAACAATGTGTGCAACTGCTCTGACTCAACCACCTTGAAAAGGTCAGTTTTTGTGTCCTACCAACAATGATTTATTACAAATAGTTGATTTAAGGTCACAGGTAAAGTTATTAACGAGACTAATCGCAGCGGCTCTCACACAAACTTAAATACGCCAAATGAATAACATACAAATTAGAAAATAAAAAAAGAACTGATTGTTTAGTACAAACTGATTTGAGAACAAGCGACAACATACTGAAAAAACTGTTCTTAGAACTATTATCTTCTGAAATATGCATTGATCACCGTAAATCAGTCAGTTAAGTGCCATACGTGATTCACGCATTGAGCGATCATGTCTCGAAAGAGGCATGACTCACTGGGCAAAAGATTATCCCGAAGTAGGTGGCCATTGCTTTCTGCAATAGACTGGTTGCCAGCCAAGGCTCTAGAACCCAATCTGTCCTATTATTTAACCCATAACTGAAGGGAAGAGATGGACCAATACCTTTCCCAAGGGTATTTGTGCGAAAGTGAATGCAAATAATTTAACTGGAATTCGAACTCGGCTCCTCGATTTGTCGTTCCGTGTCGATATCCATTGCACCACAACTCACATCCTATCGAAACATTCATCGTAAATAGAAAGCTTAAGAAGGTTATTACGCGTTAAATCATATATAAGTCATTTTAATGTTTATACGCATTGGAATAGTGTTTCTCAAGGTGGCGTGCATTTGATTTGAATTATATTTAATCAAGCCAGAGGAAAAAAATGGATCCAGGCATGAATCATTTCTGTTTAATAAACACGTGCATTTTCATGAATATTCCTTTCTGCATTTCTTTCATTTTTTTTTCTCTGTTATATTTGTATTTCTTCTATTTTCTTTTTTTTCTTTTCTCTCTTTTAATTTTCTTCGGTGTTTACCAACCCACGTCTTACACATTTTCTAAATTCTTTTCGTTATACTAAAGAACGCCATTGATTGAGTTTAAATAGAGTATCTTTATTCTTGAACACAGAACCGTTCATATGGCCATTATCCTGGCTGAGATAGCGGCATATATCCCACTTGTCCAGGAGGTGGATGTTCAATTCCAGTTAAAAAACAAACAGGACTGTAAAAACAGACAAGTCCTTTGGATTAGAAATCTAAGTACGAAGGTATTTATTGACCTTCACTTGACCCGGTATAAGATTAAACTGATTAATAAGTACCAAGAATCATATATTCTTATTTTGCTTGTTTAATAATAACTTTTTTCCGTTTATGCAATTCTCCAAAGTCTATACTAACAAATTAAAAAAAGAATTATTTACCAACATAAACTGAATCAAACGCAAAGAAACTCGGGTGAAGGAACCGTTGAAATTAAAATTTCTCACGCATTAGTTATGGCGTCTCTGATTAATCTCGCTAACAATTAACTCACGGAACACACTTGATGTGTTTTACATATCTCCTAAGGCTTACGGCCATATCACGTTGAATACACCGGTTCTCGCTCGATCACCGAAGTTAAGCAATGTTGAGCCTGGTCAGTACTTAGATGGGTGACCGCTTGGGAATACCAGGTGCTGTAAGCGTTTAGTGATGGATGTGCGTTGTGGTGCAGTGGGCTCGGAAAGAGAAATCGGTGAGTCGAGTTTGAATTCCAGTTGAATACCCTGCATTCACTTAAGCACTCGTACCCTTGGGAAAGATATTAATCCGTCCATTCCCTCCAGTTATAGGTTAAATAACAAGGGTAGGACTTGGGGACCTTGCCCTTAAAAACAAATCCCAATGAATCTTGATACTCGAAAAGTAAAAAGTATTACTAGACACAAAACTTATATAAAAACAACAATAAATTGTTGAAAGAAAAAGGTATTACCAGCAATAAATAAATAAAATTTAGTTGGCAATAAATGACCCGCTGAGGTTGATATGCCATAAAGACAAAACACCCAACCAACAACATATCTCCGATCAGAGTATGAACAACGCAACAAGATTGAAGTGTTCGGCGGTGATCAAAAACATTTGGGATATTCTACGAAACCTGATCGCCAGACACCTGACACTCAAAATTACCGGATGTGACCTATAAGAGAAGAAGCCCGAAAAAACAGAGACAGAACAATAGACTGATATGCGACATTAACATTCTCTTCCGGAATTCAGAGCATGAGAAGTTGTGAAGTGCCAGGATAAAGATTTATTAAAAAATATTAGCTAGCGGACAAGGCTGAATGCTTTGCTCGCATGTTCTCCACCAATTCGTGACTAGATTCGTCTGGAGTATCTACACCTAAAACTGAGGCCCAACTGAATTACATCCTCATTACACCCTCGCTGGTCTCTAAGATAATTTCAAACCTTGACCCTCATAAAGCGACCGGAGGGGACGGAATCCCAATCATAGTTTTGAAGAAATGTGCCCCTGAACTCTCCTCTGTCCTCTCTAAGCTCTACAACTACTGCCTATCTGCTTCCTGCTTTCCTGCCTGTTAGAAATCTTCCTCTGTAGTTCCTATATTTAAGAAGTCTGGAGAACCCTCGGTCCTCGCTAATTACCGTCATATCAGCCTCCTACCGATCTTTGGCAAAGTATTCGAAGCCATTATCAACGCCGAGGTGGTTCAGCATCTCACAGCCCATAGACTCTTCTTGGACAAACAGTATGGTTTCCGCTTCACCAGGTCTACTGCTGATATACTAACGACCATCACTGAGTATATATACCAGACCCTCGACAAGAATGGTGAAGCTCGAACTGTTGCCCTGAATATTTCCAAAGCGTTTGGTAGAGACTGGCATGATGGCCTTCTACACAAGCTACGGAGTTATGATATAACAAGACAGTTGTTAGACTTAATCCAGTCATTCCTCTCTAATCGCACAATGAAGGTAGTATTAAACGGACATGCCTCCCAAAACTACCATACGAACGCGGGTGTCCCTCGAGGCTCTATTCTATGTCCTACGCTCTTTCTGATCTACATTAATGATCTCTCCGACGTAATAGGATCCCAAGTAGGCATGTACGCCGATGACACCACCGTTTACTCTCGCCTCGACCAAAAATCTGCTGAGGTTGACAAAGCGAACCTCGCTATCGAGCTCGAGAAGGACCTCCAATCAGTGGTGGACTGGGTAAGAAATAACATATATAAATCTACCATCCGCCCGTGTATTGAATACTGCTGTCACATCTGGTTGGGTGCCCCTGCTATTCTCCTTGGGCTTCTCAACAAAATATAACGAAGAATCTGTAATGTGATCGATACCAACTTGGCAGCTCGGCTGCAGTCGCTATCTCACCGGCGTGACGTGGCTTTCCTGTACCTTTTCTATAAATACTTTCACGGCTTCTGCTCCAATGAACTGGTGCCTCCTAGGTATGAATTTACACGAGCTACTAGATTAACAACTAGGTCCCACCCTTTTACAGTGAAACCGATAAAATTTAACCGCAATTTCTACTCTAACAGCTTCTTTTATCGCACCTCCTTCTTGTGGAATTCCCTTCCATATAGCTGCTTCTCCGACAGCTACAATCTCCAGGAATTTCAATTTAAGGTCAATAGACATCTCCTATCCCACTAACTCGCATTCATTCTCTCAATCTCTTTTTTTCCTCTACTCCACCCCTATTCTCGGGATTCTCATCCGTCTATTACCCTCCTCCTGACATTTCCCATAACTAACCCCCTTTCTCATCACTTTCCTCTATGTAACCCCTGCGCAACAGTGGCAGTAAAACGCTTTGCTTGGGGTGAGAAGATTAAAACAATAAAAAAAAAATCAATCAAGACAAAACTACAACAAGTTATTTCAATAGACTGATGTTTAGTAAAAAATATATAGTATGAAAGTGAATGATTATTTTTCATGAATTTGGTAGACAGATGATTATATTAAATAACATTTTAAAATATCAATTTCCTGATGATATGGTCAAAATATCTCCCGGTTCTGATATACGAACTTGACGTATGTTAAAGCCCATATTTAGTCAGATGTAATATTTCTATCAATATCAAGTTTAATATTAAGTCTAAATAAACGTGTCTTGTGTTATATGAGCTTGGTAGTTTTATCTCTTTAATCTAAGAATTTCCCTTCGAGATAACTAATTATAATTCAATTAATAACTAATTATAATTTAATTAAAAACTGATGTAACGCACCTGTCGTAGTAAACCGAGAGCTCAACATTTTTGGAAGTGTAATTAAGACTAAGCAAATGATTAAAAAATTTGGTAACGTGTGAAGGTCACTTCTAAGGTCAAATATATTTTATCTATTTTAAATTTCCTTCTCAGTATTTGAAATCGCATAAATTTTTATGTGATTGGTAATCACCACTGGGCCATAATAGTTTAGTATAAGTAAGATATATAACAATACACTGAATAAAGTAATGAAATAAAAAAATAACATTTGATAAGTGAATTAAAAATAGAAAAGATATATATTAATAAGGCGTTTAGATCTGAGACGGAAAATTTTCTGAGTAATAAAAGTTTCATTGATGTAATTAGTCCGATTTATAAAGCCGGGTGAATAGCGAAAAGCAACAGACACCGGTTAGAATTTACATCGAACCGGGACTGGGGAGATAGTAAGAAGACAAATACTATTTCGAGTTGCAAAGGATAGGAAGTTATAGAGAGTGATGATCACCTACATTCTGCTATGACATCGCACAGAAGAAAAAGACACAAGTTTATCGCAGGCAACTTATCAATGTAAATTACATTCAGTCTATTCGATGACATGATAATATGGATGTCAATAGTGTAAATATAGATGTCGATGTTTGTGGAGTAACTGTTATCAAGCTAGTCGGGTTGACCAATACGGCAGCGTAGTAAATTGGATTCTGATTGAGTGGCGAATAAATAACTATAGCATTAAACATATTGTAGAAAATGTGCTCATCTAGAATAATAAAAGTCGACTATATCTTGAAATCCGCTGCTTGTATTAATTGTGTAGAAATATTTTTAGGGCCATCTTTTTTTAAAAACTAGAACCAGAACATAGAAACCATTTTCCTTTTTAATTATTAATAAAGACGTTCCAAACTTTTTTTTAAAGACCCCTGATAAATTCGAACCAACTTTGTCCGTTCATCCACGATATCGACTTATAAGAACTGTGATTCCGCTGGATACGACAAATCATGTATGACTAGATTGTCCTTGCGCTAAAAGGTTAAACCTAATGAATATTAACGTGTCATGTTTCAAAAGATGAATTTTTAGTTATTTTCTATTTTAATTTTCATATACAGGCAATTAGGTCTAATCAATAAACATTTTAATACACGTTAACTCATTCCCTCGGATTTCATTGGTAAGGAGGGAGTCCTATTTTTATTTTATATTTTTTTATGTATTCCCGTTACTTTGTGAAACAGACTCCTGAGAGAATACTTATCTGATCACTACGATTTTAACCTTGTCAAATCTGGTCAACTTTTATCAATGCTACATAACCTCATAATGTGTACTTATTACTCTGTCCCCGTATCCACTTACATAAATCTCATTCAGTAGCCCTCTTCCTTGAGTAGCTCACAGGCCGTGTATTGACTGAGCAATAGTATATAAAAATAAAATCAATGAATTTACTTTAACTTTTTTCAGAAATAAAATTTATTTTCTTCTAACATTTAAATTGTTTGTTTTGTCTTTTTAATAACTTCAAAGAAGAAAAATTAATCGTATTAAAAAATATATTTCAAATTATAAATATGAATATAGAAAGAGTAATCATTATCCAATAAAAATTAAAAATGGCTTAATATTTCTCGATAAATGAGAAGTGTAATGCAGTAAACATAAAGTACACGAAAGTCAAGCATCTGCAGTAAATAAAATATCCATAATGAACTGTAAATGTTTATATAATTTTTGATCTTTGCGGGTTTTACTTTTAGTTGTATTACTTTTCAATTTAAATCCGCAAAATACAATCTGTTGAAATTTGAAACCGGATTTAATGAATCAAAAATCATATCCCTCTTTCTTTTCATAAATCACTGAAATTAGCACATAAAACTTAAAATGTTTAAGAGATGAAGGAGATATTTTTTTGCTCACTTCCAATGTTCTCTTCTGAATACGATTAGTCGTTAAGGAAAAGAAAGCTTTTGGTAGGGTTAGAGCGTTTATGCAACCTCTAACATTGGTAAGATATAACAGAAATGCTTCCGTAAAAATTGATTAAGCTTCTTATTAATTTTCAGATGCCCCAGGCATAGGTCATTGAACTTGATTCTCCCCTCTTAGTAGAAAAAGTGATCTTTTGTAAGTGCCAATAACGACAATTCATTTAAAAGCAAATTGATAATTGTGTATATATCTGTTTCAATCTTTGTGCATGTTTTTGTGGGTGAAAGGTATATAAGATATCTATCAAAATAGGAAGAAATTAAAAAATTCCGTTCAAAATTTTAAACGATATTTGATCAGCAAGAAAAGAAATTCATTTTCGTTTGTTTATATTTAAATGTTTATTCAATTCATTGTCAGCATATTCAAAATGGAATTTAGATTTACCAAGTAAACCGAAAACAACACAAAAAGAAATAAAATAAAATGAACACAAGATGGAAGACAACTATAAAAAGAAATAACTGAGAAGTCTATAATTCATATTAATTAAAGACACACACACACACACACACACACACACACACACACACACACACACACACACACACACACACACACACACACACACACACACACACACACACACACACGTACGTTCGAACCTGCCGGAAGGCGCATATTTTTTCTAACAGGATTTCTCGAATATTCAAACCAGTAGTTGTGAATAAAAAATATTCTGTTTAATAATAAAAATAGAGCATCTACTCAAATAACAGTATCCACTAAAAATAACGTTTAAACAAATAAACTAGGAATATACTGAATTTAATAAATTAGGAGTATATTGAATTTAATTCATTTCTTAAAACTGCCCTGGGTCAAGAGGTTGGCTGATTGAAGACTCTATGTCTGGCAACAAGTCTCTGCACCATGCCACACAAGCAGAAGAACAGCTGCAATCAATAATAAAGTCATTTCACAATACATTTACTGCAGGTTATCAGACAATTCTTCCAATGAAACCAGCTACAAGCCATGGCTATTTCATCGACCATAACACCTCTTACACCTGGCCACCTAACTGCAACCCCTTGATTCTTATGTGTGAATCACAGTTGAACAAAAGAACAAAAAAAACCTTGCAACAACAAAGATAAGCTGAAGGCAAGGATTATGGCATCATTCACCAACTTAAATAAGGAGACCGTCTCGAAATGGCACAGAAGATTCTGAAGTCGTCTGGAGGCCGTAATTGGAGTCAATGCCGATTTTATTTGATAAATGTCATGTTTAGTATGTCAAGATATTTTAATGTGATTTTGTTAAATACATTTGTTAAAATGAGATGTCAGTGCTATTTTCACATTTGTGTATAATTTAGACGACAATTTTTCCATCGCACTTTGTGTGTGTGTGTGTGTGTATATATATATATATATATATATATAATGAGAGAGGGAGAGAGAGATTACGTTAGTGAGTGGTTATAGAACGTTCGGTTTTCCGACTTTGAGACAGTTCTTCAAATAATCCAATTTGTCATGATCGTGACATTTTGCTATCATCTGTCCACGGGTGACATTCCGGTTGACTGGAGGCCATCGATGGTTGTGCTAGTACAAATTTTCGCGACCATGATAGATTTTGCACTCTATACTACGAACTGTAGCTAAGATCTGCTCAGCATAGTTGCTCAGACGGTGGACATTGTGAGATTTGAACAGAAACAAATTTGCCTAAGTAGGCGTCTGTAATAGGGGTTGCAGTTGGGAATAGCAGGACATTATATATTATGTATATGAAATATAGTCTTAAGGTATTCTCTAAGTATAATTTAAATCTGCTCCATATCATGGACAGAGTATAAGTAAATGTAAGTATATATATATATTCATATAGATTGGTGTGAGTTTGTGACTCTGGGTTTCACGCTCTTGCGATCATCAGACAAACAGATTATTTTTTTAAAAATTGGCTATATGTAGGTCATGATATATTGGTGTATTTTTGCGGAGGAAAGTTTATCGTTCAGTGACAGAGCTGACATATTCTTAGGATAGGTGTGAGTCTGACCTTGGGTTTCACAATGGGTGTACAAATGTGTATATATGTCTGCATCTGTCACGACGGCAAATTTTCCTCCCTCTTCCACAAAAATACACCAATATACCATGCCCTACATATAGCTAATTTAAAAAAAAATTAATCAGTTTGTCTGACGATCACAAGAGCGTGAAACCCAGGGTCACATCTATCTATACGAATATGAATATATCAGCTCTATCACTGATATTGAGCGCTTTCAAATAATTACCACGCATATATAATATATAAATAATATAATATATATAACAAATTACATATATATATATATATTAATATTTATATATATGTAATTTGTTATATATATTATATTATTTATATATATTGATATTTATAATTATATACATACACTTTTCGCATATATATATATATATATATATATATATTACACACACACCGCATGCAAAATGTTTGCTTTAGAACAGCCTTAAAATGAAATATATTTGTACTTTTCTTAAAGTAAAAGGTAAGGTTTTAGTAACTACAGTGCATTTACAATTTTTTTAAAGACACTTTTCCTTCCTACCTGTTCTCCACTTATTCAATTCATCTTCTCGAATATCAATCAATACATTCAACTTTCTCTCTCTCTCTCTGCATATATATATATATATATATATATATATATATATATATAGAGAGAGAGAGAGAGAGAGAGAGATAGATAGATAGATAGATAGATCTTTATTGCATATAAAAATTCAAATTTTACATTTGGGGAATAGCTGTTTCAACGGCTTACTACAATCCACCATGTTCAATCCCAGTCGGACGTAATATATATATATATATATATATATATAATTCCTCAACGGTGGCACAAATCTGAGTTTTATGCACAACGCAAGCTTCAGGTGTTGAATTTATGATATATATATATATATATATAAAAATTAAGACAAGAGGAGAAAGTATACTTAGCTTTTCGTCTTTTAAGATATTTTATCCATATATACGACCACGAATTTTGTGTCTGTGTTCAGGATAACTGTTCTACATGTGAACCAAGCCCGTTGGAATTTTTCAGTATCTATGATTAACTATTAAGACAATTCGGTTCGATATTGAGACCAAAACAAGCTTTATGAAACGTATCCTGTCATCTAACCAGCTGTTCACTAATTACAAAAATTCAAACACAGTTTTAATTATACACATTTTCACTTTCCTATTGTTACTTCAACACTTCCTTTAATTCTCATTCGCCTATGGGATATTTACCTTACTCTCACCGGGACAATCCGATATATCATTCAACACACTCAATCTGATAAACTCTTAATACATTCTTATTAATGGATTCAGAATTCACATGAAGGCGATCGAAGAATTTCATAGTAATTTCTAACAGGCACAGGTAACCTTGTAGGACAATCTAGTAAGACGTAATGGACGGTACTCGTCGTATGCAGTATTCTGAGACGTAGGCGTAGTCAATAGACGTAAACGAATAGAAGTAGACCTATAGTCTTAGACCTGTAGTCGAAGATCTCTGCAAGTAGACCTCTAGGCCTAGACCTATACTAGAAGACCTGTAGACCTCTAGTCGTCTGTATTTATGACTGACACCAGCCAATCACATTACACCAGCCAATCACATTACTCGAACAAAGGTGTATGCATATTCATTACATCAGGACAGGATTAAGCATTTAGACTAATATCCTCAACCTTTTTCCTTTTATTACAATGTTTCGGTTGACGAGTTCTTCGTCTTTCTTAAAACCTACATTTCATCTAGTGTATAGGTTTTCTACCTATAGAAGATATATATTAGACGATACATGATTATGTAATATGCATTCTTTTCGTTGAAAGATTTGAAGAGTATTAGTATTAGTACGATTTGGTTCAAAATAAAAAAAAGAATTTTAATTGAATGTTAAGAGAAAAGTAAAAAAACATTTTCGGAAATTTTCAGTTGGTGATTTTGATTTTTATCTATGCACATATATTTTCGGATTTTTTTTAGCTGGCATTGCATTTGTTACAGTTGCCATAATGATTAGTTGATCTGCTTCTGGGAACCTTTATGTCGTGTTGTAGTTAGGACTTCTGTCTCGTTAGAACAATTTTAAGTGAACAGTCCTCGCTGGATGTTTCATACATTCGACCTTGTGCCACATCTATGCTAAGTTTCAAAAATCACCATTTGATCTGTTATTGCTTAAAACCTTTATGATATCAAGATCTCCCTTGTTCTTCCTTATGTAAATGGTGGGTTACACGAAACAGTGATTCTTTTCCAGCAAGAGAATTCTGTTATACCTCGCTTACAGTTGCGTCGGTCTTTTAGATAAATTTCAGTTTTGTTTTCAATTTAGAATCGGTACAGTGGGAGTGATAGGAGAAGAAAACTTTTTTTGCTTTTTCAGGAAAAAACATCTTGTCAGAAATACAGTTTTTATTTTTCTTCTTTTGCGATATGCTTCTTTATCTTGAAGTGCTTTACCCAGCAGCCGACTTGACAGATATTCTGACAGATTCTGTCTTCTCGCCTCCGTAAACCAGCATTGCGACTGACATATGTTTGTAACTGATTTTTGGACTCGTCATCAGTTTCTACTCATCATAATGCATACTCAAGTGGTTTGCTGGCTGGATAATGTTTATGCGTATTTCCGACTTGTGCTGAAGGGTGGTGTTCGAATTCAAATAAAATTACTTGGCATGTTGATTTTCAAAGCAAGACGGTTATTCCGATTTGGAAGATTGATATATCACATTCTTCTCTTTCTTACTGAATTCAACGATACAATTACTATTCGATATTTTCCTTTTTGCTGTCAACAATCAAAATTTAAGAGAGACGCGAATATTGTATGACAAACATCTCTCCGCTGTAAATTTATATATATATATATATAACAGCCTCCCAAATCACCATCTTTCAAATGTATGTTAGTGTCAACGACATTCTACATAATCAAGGTATTATCGATAATTATTGAAATCTATCGTGTTTTTTGTTTTGTTTTTACAGACATCGAATCCGAAACTCATGTGTAAGCATTTTTATACAGCTTCAGATGGTTGGGTTTGAAATCCCAGATCTGCTAAACACATCTACATATCTCAATTTGTCTTGCTGTTTAACTCATATCTGAGGGGGAAATGTTTTAGTAATTCGTTGTCCATAACACTGTACAAAAGTGAATGTAACGGGTTCGACCGGATTCAAACTTACCTTGCTGATTTCCTCATCCGAGCCGATAACAATTACCCCATCAGTACATGAATACTTTCTACAAGAGACCAAAATAGTCATGTACATCTAAATAAACATTTACTTATAATACAAGATCACAGGAACTATTCAGGGATAATTGATCAGCTCAATGAAATGATCATTGTGTTTGATCCCAATTTGTTTTTATTTTCTGGTCGATTTATTTGTTATCAGAGTAAGTATTGTCAGTAATTACAAATTAGTAATAACTGACAATTATTCATCTAATCTAAACTTATTTATAAATGGAACTTTGTTTGTGTCTGTGTGTGTCTGTGTGTGTCTGTGTATCCGTTACCTATAGACTCCGAAACGGTTGAACCGATTTTCTTGAAAATTTACACAGTTGTACTATAAGCGTCTACGAGTATTCTTAGTTAGGTTTTGTGTCGAGGTACCTCCGATAAATGTCGAAAATCGATAATCGAAAAAAATCGGGTTATAAAAGGAGTTGTCCGATTTTAGTCAAATTTGATACACTCATAGACAAAGAGATAAGAAACGATATTCAGAAGTTTGAAGGTTGCAGTTCTTACAATAGTGCAGAAAATCGATAATATATATAAAAGGCAAGATGTTTGTGTGTGTGTGTGTGTGTGTGTGTGTGTGTGTGTGTGTGTGTGTGTGTGTGTGTGTGTTTATCTGTCTGTATGTCCTTTAAACAAATCCACAATTTTTATCCGATTCTCACCAAACTTCACACAAATATTCTTTAGGCTGAGTCTGAGTTCCAGAACCATGGATTAGTTTTAAAGCTTTCATTACACCCGAGCAAGGCCAGGCTATACTGCTAGTTTTATAATAAATTCAAGATAATATCCTCTTAAAGTTTAAGAAAAATTATGGTCAGATATCGGGCGCTAGAAAAAGAAAATAAAGAATGAGACTTAACTCATAAGAATAAATCTAAAAGATAGGTTTCGTAACCTAAATGGTAGTTCAGTTATAGCGGACAGTTAAGCTTCCTGAGAAAAAACTGTCAGTTCGAATCTTTCCTTCGGCTTATTTTTAAATTCAGAAGTGTGCAGTTTATACTTAGCAGCAGAACGAGAGTTGTGATAAAAAGGAATTGAATTTTAAAATTAGTTGTGATAAAAAGGAATTGAATTTTGAAATTAGTTGTGATAAAAAGGAATTGAATTTTAAAATTAGTTGTGATAAAAAGGAATTGAATTTTGAAATTAGTTGTGATAAAAAGGAATTGAATTTTAAAATTAGTTGTGATAAAAAGGAATTGAATTTTGAAATTAGTTGTGATAAAAAGGAATTGAATTTTGAAATTAGTTGTGATAAAAAGGAATTGAATTTTAAAATTAGTTGTGATAAAAAGGAATTGAATTTTAAAATTAGTTGTGATAAAAAGGAATTGAATTTTAAAAAAATGTAAGATCCTGACTTGACATCTCGACTTCAGTCACTTTATCATCGACGTAATTTTATGGCAATTGCTCTGACGAACTTACCTCCCTGGTTCTCTGACCACATGAATTTAAGCGCGCTTAGGATAAAACTAAGGCGACAACACAACCCTAAGACTGCAGTGCGATAGACTCGTGAATTATCTGAACCTGCAGGGAAGGTATATGGACAGTGTGAAAATGAAATATGAAGGAAAATTGGAAATCTAGGCCCAGAATGAGACATCAGAGAACGACATCATCCCAAAGCACATCAGAAGAAAAAGGAGTGGATCACTGAAGAGATTCTTGACCTGCTGCAAAAATACAAAATACAATTTCAAAATATCGAACGGAATACAAGAAAATACACAAGGAAATAAGGAGCAAATGCAGACAAGCCAAAGAAAGATGGCTCAACGACAAATGTACTGAAGTAGAGAGACTGAGCTGGACGATGATGATATGAATAAACAAATAAAGTCACTAACAAGGCAAAAGATTTGCTCAGCAACAGTATGTATAAAAGCAAAGGACAGTGCACTCATAATAGAAAAAAAGAAAATTATTGATATCTTCTACGACAAAAAAGAGCAACCAACATTACACAAAAATACGGATGGACTAGAAATATTAAAAACTGAAATGGAATCGACAGTGGCCAAATTGAACAGAAATAATGACGCACGACCCGATTGGATTGTAATAGAGATGTTGACGCCATTAGAAGATATTTTGCATAGACAGACTCACAGAAATAATAAACGAAATCTACAACAGCGCAATATACCGGAGGACCTAAGCAGACCAATTTTCATAGCACTACATAAGAAGCCAGGTACAAAGGAATGTGAACTCCATCGAACAATCAGCTTGTTGAGGCACATAACAAAACTCGTCATCAGGATTGTGATAAACAGAGCGCGCAGTAAAATTGACCCAGAGATTGGACAAGAACAGTGTGGCTTTAGTAAAAACACCGGGACAAGGTATGCGATATTCATGATCAAAATGCTATCTGAAAAAGCAGTAGAAATGCAGAAAGAACTTTATCTGTGCTTTATAGACTACGCAGAAGAATTTGACAAAGTACGCTACAAAGACCTGATACGGAAAAGACGTTAGGATAATCAAGAACATATATTGGCAGCAAACCGCTTGCGTACGAATAGGAAGTGAACTCAGCAGGTATACAAAAATAGAAAGGGGCGTAAGACAAGGATGCATTTTCTCATCGGATCTATTCAACATATACAGCGAAACAACTCTGAGAGAAAGAAAACCCTTGTCATGTTTCATCATTGGCGGCCACAGTATCAACAATGTAAGATACGCAGATGACATAGTGTTGATAGCAGACTCAGGAAGGAGAATGCAAAACCACATATAGAAGGTAGCAAGAGAAAGTGAGAAGAAAGGACTAAATATAAACTTCAAGAAAACTGAATGTATGGTCATCAGCAAAAAGAAAACCATAAAATGCCAACTAGAGATCGGAGAAAAACTAAAATAAAACAAGTAGAGAAATTTAAATACCTGGGAAGCGTGCGGACAGTTGATGGAAAATGCGATGTTGAGATCCAAAGATGCATTACCATGGACAAGGATGCATTTCAAAAGTTAACCAGAGTGCTAAAAGACAAGAAAATCTCTTTTGAAAAAGAAGAGATTGTTGGATTGCTATATGGTATGCGTCCTTTTGTATGGCAGTGAAAGTTGGACGATTTCCCCAAGGATGAAGGAGAAGTTTGAGACAGCAGAAATGTGGTTTTACAGAAGGATGCTGAGGATTCTATGGACTGAACACGTGAATAATAACGAGGTGTTGGGAACGAGGAGAAAAGTCATACTTAATATAAAGAAAAGACAACTGAGGTTTCTGGGACATGTAATGAAGAAGGAGGGTCTGGAGAAACTAATACTTATATATATATATATATATATATATATATATATATATATATAGAGAGAGAGAGAGAGAGAGAGAGAGAGAAGGAAAAGCAGACATGCCTGAATCAATGAATAGCAGAACGGGTTTTGGGAGAAATATCAAGAGGAAGAATTTTGAGATTTCTTTTCTTTTCTCTTATTGTACAACAGTGGTGGTCTCGACTTGTCTGGTGTGTGGGGAGAGATAAAAAAGTAAGATGTACAAATCAATAAATGAACAAGAATTATCAATTGCGCATTTTTAAAGAACATATTTATTCTTGAATAATGTGGTACAGTGAATATCGGCTCGGAACGAGAAATTGGGGAGCCGAGTTCGAAAACCGCCTGTTCCCTCAAGTTATGAGTTAAATAACAGAACAGATTGAGTTCTGTAGTCTTGGCTGGCAACCAGTCTACCTCAGAAAGTAATGACAACCTACTGCGGGATAATCTTCTGCACAATCAGCCATGTCTCTTTCGAGACATGATCGCCTATGATCACGTAGGCACTTGACTGAACTTTATGTTTCTCTGATAAACAAACAACATATTCCTTCTCTACAGTTTAAAGTCATGTCACATTTAAAAATAGGTAATGGCTCTTTAGTAACATCTCCTTTAAAAAATACTATTCCACGTATTCACATGTCAACGTATTTATAAAATTATTGATATAAAGATTTTCATCTTCAGCTGACGTTCGACTTTTGCATACACAAAAATAAATAAAAACATCTGATGTACAAAAATTGACACACTCGACTGTATTTTCTCGACTCATACGTTCGATTTATATTCTCCAAAGAAGCAGGATAAAATAAAAATAATGACGCTACTTTGGGAGAAATCGAATAACGAAACAAATAAGTTTACAGGCCGCCAGATGGTGGGATCTTCTCATCTGTTGGCAAAGCAATAAGCATCGAATGGATCGATTAATATTTTAAGTGATTCTACATAAAATAAAAGCTGAAAATAATAAGAATATGAAAGTTACAGCTTTTTTCTTTTTATTCCATATCAAGTGGCATGTTATGTAATATCATTACAATGTTTCTCAATCAATATTTCTCAACAACGACTTCTATTTTTATTTTTTTCGCTATGAATCCTAAAAAATAAAGAAACAATTTTACAAGCATTAATCATTGAGAACTTTCTGCTTAGAGTGTGATTTAGTAAAGTAAGTGGAAGCAAATTATGTATTTACATTGTGTCAATCAACAGACTGATTTTGTCATTATTATAGGAAAAGCGACCGTTATTTTTTGAAAACTAATTCAATTTCGCTAGATACAAAGAAGAGAGTACTGGGTTGCTATGTGTTGTCAGTTCTTCAATATGGCAGTGAATGCTGGACAACATCATCAAAAATGAAGGAAAAACTTGAAGTAACTGAAATGTAGTTCTACAGAAGGATGCTGCGAATATCATGGATCGAGCATGTGAGCAATGTTGGGGTCCTAGAAATGATGGAAACAAAAAGGAAATTAATACTAAGCATCAGGAAAAGATTGCTGAAGTTCCTGGGACACGTATTGAGGAAGGCGGACTTGGAGAATCTGATACTAAGAGGGAAAAAGAGACAGGGGAAAGCAATGGATAATATATTTGAAAGCCCTAATCAGGTGGATGATGAAACGAGGGTTGCATGGTCTGACAGGAGAAGGCGTGCTAAGAACCACCAGGGATAAGTAGACGTGGAAAGCCATGATCGCCTACATCCTGAAGGAACAGAGCACATAGAAAAAGAAGTTACCATATATCTATATTCAAACAAGTTTCATTATGTAGATATATTAGGTTTATTTCTATAATGATACTTTTCAGTTCGATAGTCAGTTAAATTGAAGTTAAATTGAAATTAAATATGAAAAACTACGGTGCATCAAAAAACTGATTAAAAACTAAAAATAATTATTATTTTAGTGGTGCCCTTCTACGAGGAATGAAATCTTCCTCTTGTTATATATAGTATATTTACCTGCGTGATTTCAGGGAAGCAGTTTAACAAAGCAGTTAACAAGAGCAATTTACGGAAGCACTTAACGGAGGCAGTTGACGACAGCTAGTAGTCAGGCAATAAGTCAGGCAGCGTAATGATACCTTTCGGACTTACTTACTTCTAGTTACTTATTGTTAACACTTCTTTTGAATATCTTGTTTCTGGTTATACTAATATATTGATCTGAACCTACCTTCTTATTCCGTGTCTTACTTCCGGCACAACCCGGTCACTACAACCTTGCTGAGAAGTTTCGCCACAACTTCACAACAAATTGGCGTCGAAGATCCATAACAATTATAAAAATAAATAGACATAATATACCGATATTATTCAATGAAACATGTTTAAATGAAGATATGATGCCTAAATATACATACATACCGACAAGCACACACACACACACACACACACACATATATATATATATACATATATATATATATATATATATATATATATATACTATTGTGTCTAATTGTTTGATTTAGCTATCTTTCACATTGTGAAGTGAATAAGGAAACTCAGTGTCTGACAGTCATGTCTCTACGTTTGAACTTCTTTCTTACCTACTGTGTTTTATTGTCTAAAGAAATACCCACAAAAGTTAAAAGAAAACAAAAAAAAGAAATGTTAGATTTCGAAGTTTGTTGACTGTAATCAAAGTATATCACCATTAATTCCCATATAACGTTTGTCTGGAGCCACAAATTCCTAATCGACTGACAGCTACTAAACTTTAAAGGTATAAATTTCTTCCACTTTTAACAAAACAACAAAAACTACCAGAGATAAAAGGAAATTAATCAACCTATATGTCTATTCAAGTAAAAATTGCTAAGTGAAATCAAAGGCTGAAAGAATCTTATCAGCGACAAAGAGCAGTGCATATCACAGAAAAAGCGTGGTTAGGGCAAAGCAGTTTTTTCTTTAATTGAACGGAGACATTTTCGTTTCTTCGAAAAAATGTTTAAATATAGAACGCTTAAATCTGAATTACCGCCCAGAAAATAAATTTGGAGTCTCTCATTTATTTTATAGAGTTATTTTTAAATTATTTATTATTTTGTTGGGGGAATAAAATTACGAAGGTTAAACGAAGACATTAATCAACAAATGTAGTAACAAGAGACGCCCAGATAAAAGCAAATCGTTCTTTTTTGTCTAGTGTTTGTCGAAGAAATAAAAAAACAAAAACAAAAAAAAATTCTTACTTAATTTCCGAATCATATGAACATGCTAAATAGATTTCACCATACGCGCTTTTTCGTGGACTTTTGTGAAAAATACATTTACCTCAGATAAGTTAACAGCAGATGATGTTTATGAACACAGCTGGTTTGCAAACATTCCTTTGACATTATAATTGGATTTAAGAATTAATATACTTATCCAACGAGATATACTCTTGTCATAAATATATATATATATATACGAAAATGCATACATACATTTATTTAGAAGGAATTATATGAATATATGCATTTGGCTGCGTAGTTAGAACGTTCTCTTTCTGACCATGAAGTCTAGGTTCGAATCTCACCATGGTTCGAATCTCACCATTCTTGATGTTATCCTAGTGTGAGGAACTTTTGACCCAATCCTATGAGTGTAATTGGGTAGACGGGATTGTTTGGCAGTGCTAGCACGTCATCGTGATCGAGGTTTGGAAAGTTGTCTTGGGGCTCTTAGGCTGTCCAAGTCTTCAATCTGTAGTCTATTTGGACTATATACTTGTCCTGGTTCGTCTAAACTTAGATAAGCCTAGCATTTGCATGACAGAGTACTGGAAATTTAACACATCGTTGTTTGATAAGACGGTATATCATGACCAGCTTTAACTAATACGGAAATTGACGGGGTTTGTTCTTGGAAATAAGTGGTGGGCTATTATCAGTTCGTTTGCTGCTGATTATAGTAAACGTCTCAACGAAGATACATTAGCAGAGCAAATGCCATAAGAACTTAGAGTATAAAGGGTTAAAAATTCGGGATATAGTGGAGAAATATCTACGGCTGGAGCAGAGTTGGCCTTCTTCTTTATCAAGTAAGATCAAGCTGTTTTAGTTAAGATTAGATTAAAAAGGATCTCTTCTGAAACAACAAATATGGCCGCTGAATTGCGAGTTAAATAAGTTCGAATTATCGCAGATTGATACATCAATAGCGCCACATTACGTAATAGGTCTAGCACGACTGCATATGTGAGGCGTTTCGTTCTTATTTTCAGAGTCTTTTAGCCGAGGATCCCAGTAGAATCCGATTTAATTAACTTTTCTCACCTCGAGGCGACAGAAGCGGCTGGGTGCGAGGCTCAGATCAGAGAGGCTGAAATCGGGGATGCGTTGAAGCATGTCGGAATAGACAAGACTACTAGTATCGATGGTCTTTACTATGAGGTGTACTTGAGGTAGTCGCACATGACTGACCCTCTACTGGCGTTAGTCTTTAACTAATAGATGAAGAACAGGAATATTTCTAAACGCTTCACCAGAGGTATGATCAAAAGTGCTTTGCAAGAATCAACTATGTTGAATACAGAGTTAAAGATTTTGGTCGAGATCTTATCCAACCGTTTTCAGGCTGTTCTGCCTAGTCTGATTGGCCCCGACTAAACTGCACTGTGAAGGGTAGAACTATTCAGGACAACGTTCATATGACACGCTTGATCGTACTACAAGACGACAGAGTTACCCGCATTCGCCAATTCTGTATAGTTGGAGCCCGTTCTTCACAAGTTAAAGGCGATTCCGGTTCTATATGGATAAGACTACCCCAACTAGGTATTCCGCCTATGACCGCTTTAAAAAAAACAAAGCCGGCATTCATAAAGTCCGCAAGGAAATCAGCAGGTATGAGACGGTAACAGGAGTTGCCAACCGAAGCAAGTCTGCGGGCTTGTGGTTGGGTGTGTGGAAGGGATTCTTTCTTGCCGGGCCCTTCACTTGAATAGATAGGACTATCAAGTTACTCGGTGTTTGGTTTGTCCATGACCTCGATTTTGGAAATTAATTATTTAGGAAGTTCGAGAAAAGGCCGAGGCAGCAATTCATCTGTTATCTATGAAGAGGCTTTTCTTGAAGTGGAGGGCGGAAGTTTGTGCCTCTATCCTTTTAACCGGTTCACCTAACTAATATTATTGGTTAGAGTCTTGTTTCACTTCTTGTAGTGGGAGGGACAAAGCTTCTAAGGTGGTCTGTCGTCTCTATCCGTCTAGGAATGCCCAATGTTGCAATTCGTTCACAGATGCTGCGGTTTAAGTAAATAGATCAAATGTGTCTGCAAGATGAGGTTAACGTACTCTTCTGGAAGGAAAATCTTAAAAAGAGCATGTCCATCTTTGAGAAGTGTACGTGATGGCGAGAAGGAAGCCCGTCGTAATCCTCAAGCTGAGTGCTTCTTCTATCACGGGTATCGACTTTGTCTGAAAGATTTTACACTAGTTAAGGAAGGCCACTCCGATGTACTACGTTTTCCTCCTAAGTACCGGTTAGTCCAGTCGAGATTCTTTAAGGGATGATCTCGGTTTGACGAATGCGGAGTTTAGCTCTCTGTGGCATTGGGTGCCCGAGTGGATCTGTTTCAGTAACCAGGATGAATAAATCACCCTGCTGGTGTTGCGGAAGACCCTCTTAAAATCTCTGTGCAGCAAGGCTGGCAGTTACACCAAAGTGCATGCGATGCTGTGGATTGGTAGAGTCCTTGGAGCAGATCTTTCACTGTAGCTTCGTAAGGCAACTGTGCAAATTAATTAAAGTTCATATAGTTCGAATTCTGGGAGGAAATTTTCTTGTGCTCGAGGCCACTTCCGTTTGGAGCAATGTTGAACTGCAGGTAAAGAGTAATGACCACTCTGTGTTTTTGTTTACTCGTGATTTAGACAAATCGATAAAGAATTTTATGAAAATTTATTTTTCTTCTTCTCAACTAATTTTGTTCTTTAAGTAAGTTTATATTCACAATTAGAACGGGAAGGAGCCGAACCTCTTCAGTAAAATTTTCCTCCCCTCCATTTTATCTTCCCCTTTCCAATTAGGTGACAGTGATATCTGCTCACAAATAACTATTTTTTCCTTTCGTGGGTGCTATTGTGTCTAAATGTGAGTGATAGTAATCTATCTCACGATCCTCAGCGTCTTCGGGTGACTCTATGTTGTGTACAGGAGCCCGGTTTTCAACTCTCGATCATGAAAGCATTCTCTCCAGTGGTGTTTTTTTTATTCAGCTTATTTTGATGGAAGTTCAAGAGGAGTTTCCTGACTAGTGAGCAAGTATGGATGCGGCGGGTGCTCCGGTTTTTGCAGGTACAGCAGGCAAGCTTTGCTTGCTAGATGTTAACATAAAAAAGGGCTCTTCTTCTTATTGGAATTTATGGTTGGGAATATATGGTACAATACATTAAAATAAAAATTAGATCGTTTGATGCTGATTATAGTTTTAGAATCAATCTAATTATATTAGCGGCGGTAATGAAGGCTGAGGAAAAGGTTGATTCAGCAATTAAATCCCGTGATAGGGGAAACGCAGACTTAGCTATGGCAGAGTTAGTCTCTTTGCCTTTCAAGAAGGATCTAGGTCTGGTTATTAGGGCTAGGTTATAGAGAATGTCTTTCGAGGCGACGTATATAAGCTCTTAACTGCATGAAGAGAAGGGTTAGAAAAAGCATCCAATCGACATATCGCGTGCATCTCATTGACGGATAAAAAGAACAGTAACTACAAACGCAATCGGGAAATCGGGAAGCCGAGTTCGAATTCCAGTCGAATTCCTTGCATTCACTTACGCGCAAATACCATTGGGAAAGGTATTAATCTGTCTCTTTCCTCCACTTATTGGTTAAATAATAGGACAGATTGGGTTCTGTAGCCTTGGTTGGCAACCAGTCTACCGCAGAAAGGAATGGCAACCTACTGCGGGATAATCTTCTGCCCAGTCAGTCATGTCTCTTTCGACACATGATCGCCCAAGCGTGTATCACGTATGGCACGTAACTGACTGACTGAACAAAAACGCATGTATATTTGAGGCTTTTCAAGACTACTTCTCTTCATCAGGGAAACTCGATCAGATCACCGCTCACTTCGACGCTTATTTAGCCGATTTTCTACACTTTGAGCTGGCTGAAGCTTCTGGGTGCTGGTATGAAATATACAGAAAGCTGGGGATCACTGTAGTTGGTTGTCTGGGATAAATCTCCGGGATTAGATGGTTTACCCAACGACTTGTACTTGAAGCAGTTATGACTGTCCACTTTTGCCTTTGCTGTACGTTCCACATTGGAGCCTTTCCTTCGCTAGTTCATGCACCTCTGTGGGTGCGTAAAGTGATTGGAGCCCATCCCTAAGCAGAATTTCCTACCTACTTCTAACACCTCGGCAAGATACTCTGGCTATGTTGACAACGTAGAGTCAAGATTAACGAAGTCAGTAAAAAATTATATCAGAGGGTACGACGGTGACAGGGGCCAAGATCCACTGCAATAAGTCTGTTGGCATCGGAGAAAGTCGAAGTCGCAGTTTCTGTGTAGTTCCGGAGAAATTTTTCCTTAAAGAGGAGGGCGGAAGTATGTATTTCACACATCTACCCAATTCTCCTTTGCCGATTCTCCGTACTTCCACTTACGTCTTGCATACTAATAACACTAATAAGACTCTTGTTCGCCTTCTTATGGCAAAACAAGACCCCATGATAGTTCGGTCTGAAGGCGGTCTGGGTATGCCTAGCGTTGAGATTCGTCGACATATGCTTCGCATCTCTTTCCGAAACAGGATGTATCTGCAATTAGATGAGAATGCCAAATTTTGGAAGGAAAACACCTTTAAGAACTTCTTAACGCTGAGAAATGCGCACTCCTGCGAGGAGGAGGTCCACTGTTTATCCGGAGGCGAGTGCTCTTTCTATCATGAATATGAGTGACGGATGGCCTCTCCGATGACCAGACGTTGTCTCTTACGGTGTTATCATGTGCTAGTAAGGGATTCCCTTCTATATTATTTGATAGGTGGCCTCATTTTAACGAAGCAAGGGATTCGCTACATATGGGTTTAGGCGCCGGCTTTAAAATACCTTACTAACGATGAGGCATCACTCACTTGGCTGCTGTTGAGAAGGACTCTCTGGGCAGGCAAGAGACTGTGTTGGAAGAGCTTGGAAAATTCTTCAAACTACGTTCGCTGTGGTCAGTCGATGGAGACCCCCGATTATGTTTTCTTCCATTGTAGGGCCGTTCAGCAAGTTTATTGAAGACATCATGTCTCGCATACCGTGCAGAAAGTTCTTTGTCCTTGAGATCAGTTATGTTAGCAGTAATGTCTTACCTGGTGAAACGAAGATTTTTTTCTTTCTTACCTACTAGTCTAAACTAGTCTAAACTACCAAAAGAACAAATGTTTGCAAAACTAAGCATTTCATATCCAGTAACAGGTTGTCAGTTCTTCAATATGGCAGTGAATGCTGGACAATATCATAAAAGATGAAGGAAAAACTTGAAGCAACTGAAATGTGGTCCTACAGAAGGATGCTGCGAATATCATGGATCGAGCATGTGAGCAATGATGAGGTTTTGGAAATGATGGAAACGAAAAGGAAATTAATACTGAGCATCAGGAAGAGACAGCTGAAAATCCTGGGACATGCAACGAGAAAGGAGGGCTTGGAGAACCTGATACTAACAGGCCAGATAGAGAGAAAAAGAGACAGGGAAAAGCAGCGGATAACATATTTGAAAGACCTAATCAAATGGATGATGTAACGAGGGTTGCATGGTTCAACAGAAGAAAGTGTACTAAGAGCCACCAGGGATAGGGAGACGTAGAAAGCCATGATCGCCTACGACCTGAATGGACAGTGCACATAGAAGAAGAATGTCTTACCACCGTTGACATAAGCTGAGTTCTACGTGTCCTTTCTCTTACTAACGGTTATGAGAGTTCTGCGATGGACGACATATACATTTTCCAAACTAATCTTGTTCATCAGGCATCAGCTTAAAGTCAGGGTTAGCATCGGAAGGAAATGGCTTTTTTCATAAGAATTTGGCTAAAATTTGGGTGAATCTTGTGCGTCCATGCTGAGTAAAAGAAGCTGACAGAATGGCATTTTGTTGTCGGTTAGGCGTAAAGGATATTGAAAAATTTTAGAGTGAACAGTAACAACCTCGCCTAAAATAGGTTAGGTTAGACTTGTTTTTAGTTTTTCCGTCAAGTTAACTAGAAGAAGTATGCACACCGGTCCCCTTTTGTCTTTTGCACCACTTTTTTTTGTTTAATTTCCCCTCTCCTTCTCTGTTAGGCGAACAGAGATATTAGTTCTGTGGTGGAAGTGGGACACCTTTCATTAATTGAGTGTATTTTTAGTTTTTGTTGTTATTTATTGATGAGTGTTTGAGTGAGTATTTGGTCGAACAATTATTAAAATTTTTAAAAATTTTGGATTAATTTCGTCTGGTTCTGATTGCGTATTTTTTTTTTTTTTGTTACTAACACTCTTTCTGTTTTGTTTCTTGAAAATTCTTTTTGCTTTCATTGTAAATATTTATTGGGATTATATATTTTAAAACGTTGTTTTTATTTACCAACCTAACAGACAAATTGTACATATGGGAACTATTTAAGACTTTATAGAGTCTCTGAGGTGTTATGGTGGCTATAGTATTAGTGGTAAGAAGGAAAATGTTGTTTTGGTGAAAGGATTATTGTGAAATGTTTAAGTCAATGATTGTGGCTAAGTTCAAGTTTAAGAAGAAAATGAAGATCTACTTTCTCCATTCGCAGCTTTTGGCATTGTGCCACATGTGTACATGTTTTTTTTTACAATTAAATCGTTGGAGTCAGTCTTCAGTATATTTCCTATAGACGCCACTGCAAGTGCCTAAGCAAGACTTTATATTATAACTGTTAAAAGACGAGTTGTAACAAACACTCAAGTATTTCCTGTTCTTTTCGATCTTCTTCAACCTTCATTGTGCTCTTTCCAATTTGTTTGTGGATGTTTTAGTGTTACGTTTAAATCTGGGAATTTTTTTTGAATGGCTGGATCATCTTTTGGATCATTCGTATATTGGCAGCTTTGACTTGTATTTTTCATTTTATTTTCTCAATTTATTCTAAACGTCGGTGTTTTCAATTTATTTAATATTTTTTCAATATTTCTCTATATTTAGTGCCATTTGCGAGTATTGATTTTATTTTTTAATATTTCGGTGTCAGGTCTGAGAAACATTGGTTTTCCTTCTTATTTCTTTCTTGGCTGGTTGGCGAATATTTGTCATTCGACTGTTCGGTCTTACACCATATATCTGAGGTCCTTATTATAAGAAGAGCATAAAGTAACTAATGTATAAAAGCGATGTACAGTTTTATTTTTTTGTTCTTCAGGGCCAGTTCAACTTGATCAATTATTTTGTCGTTTTTGTTGCCATTGGTAATTTGAGGAATGGCATTGCGTTCTTTCATGTTAATATTTTGAACTTTTATCTATTGTGCAATTATTTTATCTTTAACTTCTGACATATTTCTGGTGTGGATATCTTCATTGTTTTTTGTTTTTTTTTCAGTTAGATTATTTGCGACTTCATCGACATCAACATTTTTCTCTATATTCGGATGATCTCCCTGCATTGGGCATGATGTTTTTTTTTTCTGATTCGTTGACTTAAAATTTCTAGTTTCTGGTCGTGTACATTTTCTACATAATCTCTAACGTCATATGTTTTTTTAGTTTTTGTTATGGAGGAATATCCTGTCCTAGCCAGGAATGGGTATAGCCCGGGTTATAAAAGACCGGGACTAGAACGAACTACAGAGTGCTCGAGAGTGATCGAGTGTGTTAGTGACTATACGAGATTATTCGTCATTATACGAGAGAAGCCGAGAGCCATCGTCCTTAGACGAGAGTTAGACGTCACTAGACGGAAGCCTTTTTCTCAAGACGGACGCATACGTCCTATACAGAGACATTGCCTTCTTGAATGTTATTCTTGTTAACTGTTCGTTGGTGTACTTGTATTTGGTTTATTGTACTAAGGTATAATAAATCTCTATTTATATATCCTCAGTATTAAGAGTTATTTCTTGCACCATTCTTTCTCTGTTTATCCCCTCCCGGGATATTACAGTTTTGATCTGTGACTTGTTTTCCTTGATTTCTAAATCATATTTTGTAATGCGTTGTAAACTTTTGCGCGGCAGTGTATATTCGTGTTGTCTTCACTACGGCTTTTTACTTACTAGACGGGATTCACCAACTGTCGTTTATTATTATTATTATTATTTATACATAGGAATGTTTATTCCAAAACTTGTCATCAATATACGGCACAAGAACCGCTAAATGTAGAGAGGTAGTGAGTGAGGTTGTTGCATGAATGTAAAAGTAGGAAATGTGAGAGAGAGATTGGATAAGCCTCGACTTAATGAGGTTAGTCAGTCAAGTAAGTAAAGTGCTATACGTGATAGATGCTTTGGGCCGATCATGTTTCAAAAGAGACATAACTGACTGGGCAGAAGATTATCCAGCAGTAGGTTGCCATTGCTTTCTGCGGTAGACTGATTGCCAGCGAAGAATACAGAACCCATTATGTCCTATTATTTAACCCATAACTGGAGGGTAGAGACTGATTAATACCCTTCCCAAGGTTATTTGTGTGTAAGTAAATACAAGGAATTCAACTGGAATTCGAACTCGGCTATCCGATTCGTCGTTCCGAGCCGATATCTACTGCACCACAACGCACATAAGAGGTTAAGCACAATTAAAAATTCCAGTTCTCTGTTAAAATATATACATAAATATAGTTATTTATTTAAATAGAGATATCTAAATATAGATATAGGTATCAGGTTCAAGAAAAGCAATAAATATAAGATCATTTCTTGCTGTTCCTACTCTCTCAGAAGTAAGATATTTATGAGAGTGTTTTTTCGTCAATCATGATATTTTGTCAGGATATCTCACATATGATGAGAAAACATGATCCCTATTTTCTCAAGGGTATCAGTACTAAGTCAACTTAAGGAGACTCAACCAAAATGTATCCAGTCAGTCTAAAAGTTTACAAGGGCATATTGAAAAGATCATAGCTCGAGCATAGAGAGATTAGAAATCTGATGGTTAGTGCTTTAAACAACTTTTTCTTTGAGTTGGTCGGACAGGAAAACATTGTAGCACTTTTTCGTATATGAGGGAGAGCTTGTTAGAACATGATTTTATTTTATACTTAACACGCATTGCTAATGAATTAGATTTTCACAAAGAGCCAGTTGTTCGTCGATATTTCTCAGAAGTTTATTCCTGTAAAACCAGCAAATGGTGGATCAATACAAGACTCACAACGTTTATTATACACATTTTAGAGGTCAAGCAATTTTTTAAATAATAATTTTCACCCATTTCTGTAATTGTCATGCTATTCAATAGCGATCAAGATGTCTTTATCGATCTGTAGTTTGGAACCGCCTTCAATATAATGATAAATAATGTATGTTATCTACAACACACGTATGAACTATTTTCCTTTTCGGGGACGCGAAATTGGTTCTCATTTGAGCAATTTATGTGAGTAGTTTAAAGAAATTTAGGGTCATGATATTTATGAAATATGAAAAGATTTCGAGTCGCTATATGCCAGTCACTTCAATTTGAATAGTGCTTGATTATACGATAGCAAAGCCAGTACGAATGCTACGTGTACAAAAGCCATTTTCTTTTCCTAGACTTAATCGTATTTTAGTATTTTGGATATAGGTATAATAGAAAATCAATGTTGGAACTAGCTAAAGATTAATTTCTGACGAGCAATATTCATCTAAAAATGATGCATTTGATGTGTTAGTTCCGATCAAAATATTAACGAAAAACAAAGAGATGTAAAAGCTTGCCCTTCTAAACATGCTGCATTGAGATTTGGATATGCTTTAATTAAAACTTTTTAAAACAGGTCTTAAATTTCATTTTTTGCAAAACAATGAAAAATATTCGAATACTTATAAACCGGTATTACAAGTAATGAAGAATTTCAAAACACTCGTAGGCTAAAATATAATTAACTGAATTTTCATAAATCAATAAATCCGTAGGCTAAAATATAGTTATTAACTGAAATTTCATTTGAAATTTTCAATGTATAATATTCGATCTGTATGATTAATATGCACCATTGAATCAATAAAGAAAATATTAGGTTAAAAAATGAATATGTTTATATAAAAACGGCTTTTGTCGCAATTAGATTACAAAATTATATATATATATATATATATATATATATATATATATTTTCTAGACATATGCTATTAAATATAAGAGACAATGAATGTCTATTATGTTTAATCATGAGCCGTTCTAAACGTCGTATTTTTGCTTTAATTTCAGTTGAAAATGAAGACAAAAATTCTCCAACATTTGGATAATTATTTATTGGTTTTCTTCTAAGCTTTCGGCTCACATGAGCCATCTTCAGAGAGGTAGTTTAAACTGAAATATTATAAAATCCACCATCACCGACGATTTTATTTCGTGTTGACATAAAACTCCTCTTGGCAACGGCAATAGTTACCAAAAATAATAAACGCAGTTCTTAAGTTTGCGATGCGGTTTTATGACGTCACACCGCGGGATGGCGCGAAATGACAACAAAACCATCTAGTCAAATGCAATGTAATATGTTATTTCCTGTTTTAAAGTTGATTTTATTGAGTGTTGGTTGTTTTGATTTGATGTACATGGCCTCCAATATCTGCAGGTTCCTCTTACTGTGTGTATGAGTAAGGATCACCGTATTGTTGACCAAAATCTGTCTGATATTACCTACATGTTTATGTTTTTCAGAGAAATGTTGTTTAATAGTACTCTGATCAAAAAGATGACATGTAAGTCTACGGGAGAGCGTGGTTGTGGTAAAACCAATATATGTACTAGGTTTTTGAGTAGTATCAGAGATGCAATCTCTGAATGGGCATGTAAATTGGTACACTACATTGGTTTTTTGTAAAGAATTTAGTTTAGTGCCTGTTGGGTTATTATAGACTATGAGGTCAATTGTTTTAAACTTTTTATAATATATAATGAGTTTAATTTGATTATTACTTTCGACTGGTTTAACATTTCTACGTATTATGTTTTTGAGAGTTTTTTCATCTTGTTTATAATTATTATGTATTTGGTTGCAATAGTATAAGTTAATAGTGTTATGTTTATTTTGATGTAAACCATTATTATATATATATATATATATATATGTTTAATATCGTAACTTAAGAAGCAAAGAGGTCCCCAGATATTTGAGGAATTTTAACAGCGCATAACAGTACTGACTTTTGCTCATACGCATAGGGATATATACACTACAGTGCAAAAGTTGCGGGTTTTCTAAATTTGAAACCATCAACAAAAAATGGAAGGTTGCGTACATTTTTCAACACTAATTTGCAGACACATTTCTGGCCCGAGAGTCTTTGACTTCGTGAAGGTTTTTTTATCATATATTTAATAATA
Source organism: Ascarosepion bandense (assembly GCA_037127315.1). Classification (NCBI taxonomy): domain Eukaryota; kingdom Metazoa; phylum Mollusca; class Cephalopoda; order Sepiida; family Sepiidae; genus Ascarosepion; species Ascarosepion bandense. The sequence goes on from JBBBDQ010000191.1 coordinate 9,420,979, forward strand.
ATAATAATAATAATAATAATAATAATAATAATAACCCAGACATGGGCTGGAATCACAGAAGAGGAAGTTAAATGTTCACTAAATAAAGCATACAACTGAAAATTCCCAGGAAAAGATAAATTTCCTAAATTTTGGCTTTATTATTTAAATACACTACACAAAACTACCCAAAGAACTTCAAGAAATGGGTAATGATGCCACTAAAACTCCTGCATGGATGTCCAAAGGAATTACTTTTCTTCTGCCCAAAAGTAGTGACTCAAATATCCCGAAAAACTACAGATCAATTACTACGTCTTCCAACAACATACACAGTATTGATATCTATTTTAACAAAACAGACATATTTCTACTTGGAAAGAAATGACATACTACCACTTGCACAAAAAAGGGTGCAAACGTGGCTGTCACGGATGTAAAGACCTATTACTTATTAATAGGATGATTTTGGAAAACTGCTTTAATGCAAAGACAAACCTGGATAGGTTAGATTATCGTAAGACATTCGATAATGTCCCAAGTTCCTGGATCTTAAAATATTTAAATATATGCAAGGTATCATCCGTTATCATCAGTTTTATGAAACAATGTCGATATGGAAAAACACTTTACCTTAATCATATAAATGGAATCTATAAGTCTGTTGAAATAAACACTAACGGAGGTGTATTTCCAGCTGACTCTTTTTCTCTCTTTTTGTCTCTTACTATTTTGTATATCACCAATAGCATCAACCTGCCAGAATAACAAGACAGAATGTGGTTACAAAATAGTTCAAAAGAAAATAAGCCATCTATTTTACATGGATGACTTAAAGTTGTTATCTAGAAATAACAATGAACTGGAAGGTTTTCTGCAAACTGTAAAATGTTTCAGTGATAGGAATTAAATTCAATTTGGAGAAATGTGCTAAAGCCACAGTTTTACGAGTATCGCTACAACAAACATCCTCTATTAGCTTAGACACTGCTGTAATAAGAAAAGATTTAGAGCAAGAAACACACTAAGGAGAACTTTGTCTATCTAACTCTAGCAATATTTTTGGAAATAGAAAAAACATAAAATGTAGCCATACCAACACACCACGACCTGCATTAGGTCTTGTCGCACATATTGTAGGTAGTCTAACCATAACATAAATCAAATTATGATGAAAATGAGATAATAATAATGAAATTAACTCATTACTGAATAAATTTTCTTTTAAAAATTGAGCACTTTTTGCCACTTTGCTTGTTAATTATAATCTTATGATTGGTAGTTTTTAACATTTAGGTTAAGCCCCCACTTTTTAAAAAACAATGCAAAGAAAATCTCAAAAGTATGGTGGCTGTTGTAATAAAAGAGAAGTAATCAATATTGAACACACACACATTTAATTTCAGTTAAAGTGAAAACGCGACAATTAAATACCTGTTTCGTAACTAAACACTAAGCAATTGTTGAAAACAAATGGAGCTGCGTGATACGTGATACAGGGCATAACTTCTGAAAGACCGCTGTCAGTAAAGAAAATGATTATAGAATTGTATCATTCAAACTCTGATGAAACATTAAAGAGCAAGAAACAAAATTATTCTTGAATAAAACATGTGTCTCCATAAGAACAATAGTAAAATTCAGATCTAAATCAAGCACAGATTTCGCGCATTTTGGAATACAGAAATTCATAGAGAAAATATAAATAGCGAATTGCAAAAGCTAATTACTGTAGAAGTCAAAATCAAAAAGTTAACGGCATTAACAATAGGAAAGTTAGAAAGTACACAGGAAAATTCGTGAAGAAAATATTGAGAGAAAACATTGAGATAAATGAATGAAAGAAAGGACTCTAGTGAACAAAACAAGCTCTAGATTTAAAATACAAATGCTAAGCACTGACTCATTGATTTTGTTAGAAATAAACGAATTTACTCGAACTTTCAAGACATTACTTAGCACACACGCAAAACCAAATCCAAAACAAAACTCGTGAAATTTTACACCTCTATGCGAAATGCTTTTCGGCCAATAGAAAACTAGGAAACATCTAAAAATCAAAATTCAAATAATCTTCAATTATCAGAAACAAATTATTTTATGGACCCATTTTGTCCAGAATCACACCCGGGAGTGAATTCCTAAATGACCTTTTCGAGCCCCAAAAACAAAATAAAAGACGGAGCAAATTCGACTGTCGCCAGAGAGAAGATTATGAGCGTATTAACACGTACCCTTGACAAAAATCAAGCGATCGTTATTATTACCTCTCGTTTTCTCTCACCTCCTTCCTCTTTACAGTTCACCCATCTGCCTCTCCTTATACTTGATAAACGAACGGAACCCTTTAAGACTGAGCGATAACTTCAAAGACACTCTTACCCAACAAACGCTCATACATACATCCACACAAGTTACTACTACGAACTCTTGATACCTTTAACTTCTTACTGTTTCTCAATTAACGTTTAACTTCTACCAATCTATATTATTCTGTTCTATTGATAAATATCTATTTAAACATACAAAAGGTATAATTTTATTCTTCCACAATCCACCTGCTGATAACCTTCTGATAATTTTGGATAAAACCTGTAAGTTGTATGAAGTTTGGTTATATTTCACACAAGGCCAATTCAAAAAACATAGGCCATCTTCCCACTTCTACAGTCAACAACTGTTTTGAAAGAGAGAAAAGGGTAAATTATATTACTACATACAGGGTGAAGACGCTAAATGTAACTGAGGTGTAATATACAAACAAGTACACTTCGAAAATAAAAATATCAACCATTTAAAGACTGGAATATACAAAATTTAAGTGTTGTTGCCGAAGTAGCAATAACTAAATAAACACAGAAAATCACCCGGTGAAGTTGATGTAGCAAAATACTAAGAGAAAATATATAAAGGGAGTAAACAATAATAATGAAGTTAAGAGGTCATATAACAGGAAGAAAAGAAAACAGATGAAGAAAAACGTTGCTTAACTGTTGCCCAGTGAGGATCAAACATAGTAGGAAAAAAGCAGGAAAAAAGATGACTTGATTAGATGGAGTTGGCTGGAAAGACATGGCAAAGTATTGCATAGTGAAATCTTTGCATGACGTTGGTTGTGTAAGGCGCTTTGATATATGGCATGCAATACAAAAATAATGCATGGAGGACTGGGTCCTATAGCCTTTGATGGCAAGCGGACTAGAAGTACTACTGTTAATCCAAAGCGTGATGAGGGTTATTTGAAGAACGCTGTACATCAGGTTTCTCTGTTCGACTCTTCGAAAAAGTGTGGTTAGTTCTAAACAAGCCTTTACCACTATAATCAAAACATGTGTGCGAGTAACCTGGCTGTGGATGCTCGGTCTTAAGAACTGACCTGCTCGGGCCCCATACGTCGAAAAACAACGCGATATATATATATATATATCACGAGAGATATGTAATATAGGAAAAGACAGATTGAGAATGGCAAATGAAGAAAAAGTGAGATGAACGTAAATAGAAATTTGTGAATGAAATAAATCATCCTTTTAAATGTCAAGATTCAGGAGGGAAATGCTAAAACTGACAAAACGCTTTAATTATCTGTGAATTAGTTCTGGTTAACAGAATATTTATTAGTCTCCCACTGACAATAAATGCTCTTTTAATGAACCTGTATCGCATCTAATAACGGTAACAGCGGATAAGATGAGCAAAAAAATTACTCAAGGGGTCGGCTACATGCAGCACAAACCAGAGAGTGAAAGACGAAACGCAACATTTCTTTTAATGAAAATAATACTTTAATTCTCCAGAGTAAATATATTCATATTTAAATCATTGATATTTACTAACGCTAATAAGATCTCAGCTGTGAGTCGCCAAGAAAGGATTAAAGTTTTCTACAACATTTACATTAGACAATTCCATTATTAAAAAGTCGAACTCTTTTACAGGAATTAATCAGAGAAATCAGGCAAACGTTGTAAATAAATATTTAACTTAGCATTGTCTGATATAAAGCAACTTTTAATATTGAGTTTCCGACTAAAAGTGAAATTCTATACTTTTCAATGATCAGCAAGTGTTTCTCCAAGTTAGGACTCAGCAATTATTTTAAAAAAGTAATATGAATGAAAATTATGCCACAACTACAGTACGGGTATTTGTACGTGATAAAGTAGTTAAAATCGCTGAGTTTTCTTATTAACAAAAAGGATGACATGCAATGTTAGATGAAACTAGAAATGGAGACAGCTTGCCTGCATTCAACATCAGCGTTCCAAATTTTTACTTTTTATCTTTTTACTCAAATACTGAGCACTGATATATATATATATATATATATATATATATATATTGAAAGTGAAGTAACAGGTAGATTAAAACCCACTCTTCATGCATTTTGTTTATAAAGAGTGCTCAATGCAAAGTAGAGCTTAATATTGTAATTTTGTTATTACAATGGTTTATAAAAGCATTATATGACTACACAAAATATTCATGTTTCAGAACAGTACTGATCTTCTTCAGGTCATATTTTAGAATGAATGGTGAAAATGATTTTTTAGAAAATATAAGATTAAGTTATGGTTATTTAGGAAATTAAGGAGTGATAGTTGCAAACTATGCTTGTAGGTGTGTCAATATTGTTCAATCAAAAATGAGAATTTTGTTGAACTATGAAGTTGAAGATTTGGCTCGTGAAAGGTAACATGGTAGCCTGATGTCATGGTATCTGGATACCCATTTAAATAATGTATGGTTCCACTATGTATCTTACCCAGACAAAATTAGAAGTGTCATCCCATGATAACATCGTGTTCAACCCACCATTTAACTTAAAAGTAAAACCAAAATAGAACAAGTATTTTTAAAACTAATCGATAAAATCTTTCCAAAAAGTTCAGAATTAAACAAAATTTTAAGTTATGGCTGTACTAGTAGTTTAAAAAATTACATAAAAAATAAAACGCCCCAAACCTAAATATCAACGCACAAAACAATATCCTTCACAATGAAATTAAATGTAGGTACAAAAATAATTGCCCACTGAACGGACTTTGAAATACAAAAGGGGTTATTTGCAAGACAAATACAAATTTGCCTTGTAAATTTATACCAATAAATACCTAGGAAGATCATACAGTCATGGCTGAAAGTGTTCTAAGACATTAAGTAACTTTTAATTTTGAAAATTACGCGTTCATAAAAGCTCTCTTAGGTGAGCGTTTAAAAAACGGTAAAATTATTTATTGTAAATCGCCTGAAGACACTGAAAGGTAGAAACCTAGGTTGCGAAATAATTCGTTTTCAAATGAAATAATATATGAGTAACTAATATAATTATACATGCAGTTAATAATAATATGGACTAAGCATGAATTTCTTTGGTTTAAGGTCACAAATGAGGGGAATCTGATAAGAATGAAACTCGCTACATCAGTAAAAGCTTGTTTAGATTAGTTTTCTATCCACTATTTGATGGCTAAGTTTGAGTTGATTTGATACTTTATTACAGGTCTTGAGTTTAGTGCGTTAAACATTGCTCTAAGGCAGAACTCTGGGAATTATGTTTACTCTTCATCTTAAACTACTTTGTTTACGAGAGACAAAACTATCAGCCAAAGTGATCTAGTTTCATCCCAGATGTTAGCAACTTAAATGATCCTTCTAGAGTGTTATGTACTATTTTAAGAGACATTATGGGTGAGGCTTTCTTTTTCTGTTTTTTGTGGGTGAAAGCAGGACAAAGGCGGATTGCCGTTATTTTAAATTAGAATATATGTCTGGGGATCGGGAGTTATGAGTGTTTGTTTCAAGAAGTAAGGGGGTAAAGGCACTCTCTCCCTATCTCTGTCTGTCTGTCTGTCTGTCTCTCTCTCTCTCTCTCTCTATATATATATATATATATAGTTGCAGGTTTCATTAAAAACATGACAGACAAGATATTATGATAAAGTTTTTTATATAATTTTTCATGTGATCTTATAATTTTTTCTTTCCAGAACATAAATTATATAAAAATTGTCCAATTTTTTTTTTACCGAGCGCATTCGGTTATACTTTTAGCCAGTATCAAGGAGGAATTTTATTTTACGTTTAACTGAATATGCATAGTGTTTATGTATTTGTGTGTAGTCATGTGTATGTTTTATGTTTTGAACACGGCAAGCTCATTGTTGCAGTGTTCGTAATTGGTATTGTTAAGTTTTGGATTTTTCTTTTTTATTATAATACTTCTATTATTTTATCCTTTTTTAACATATAGACGACGCTATTAAATTTCTATTATCAATGAGTATGAGTTTGGTAAGTCTCCGTGTGTGTTTAAATAAGATCGAATTGATCTATGATCTGCGAGATGCAGCCTGAGTCTTCTCGTCAAACGAGTGGCAGTTTGTCTGTTGGAATTATTTACGAATTTGGGTTGATCAAGAACACAGTTCTTCAAAGAACATGTAAATTCATAAATAATTTTGGTTCCCTGTAGTTTAGATTTTGCAGATGAATTGTTATTTTTGGCGATCAGGTTAGTAGATTTAAATTTTGTGTAATAGAGAAGTAATTTAATTATTTTTTTGTTTTTGTTTAAATTAACAGGAATTGCATACTTTGGGATTAAGTTCGAGGTGAGGATTCATCCTGTTTATAACTGCTATACTTTGGTTTTTGTAAAAAATATTATTTTCTTCCATGTGTTTGTTGTTGCTATTGGTCACGTTTTAACGAAAAAGTCTAATATAGTAGCCAATAAGACGATAGGGAAGCTATTGTTCAAGAGGACTTGTTTCATGTTTTTTTTAAGAAAATGCGTGCAAGAAAAGGAGTTCTCGCACGCTCTCGTAAGAAAAATTTTAATAACGCCAATTGACTAATAAAATTAATTTTTACTAGTAGGTTTTTTATAAAGTGAAATAGTTAAGGTATTATTACTAGACTCCACGAGAACACCTAAGAATGGGAGTGTTTTTTGTGTGGGTTTAAGCTCATATATCAAACTGAGGAGAGAAACATTTCAAATGATGTTTTGAAAATATCAATTTTGTTTTTGTTTTCAGCTAAAAAGAAAATATCGTCTGCATAGCGGGCATACATTTTCGGTTTGATAACCTTTTTAAAAAACCGTTAGAGAAGCACAAACCGAGAGGGTTTCGCATACTTACTCTGTTAGTTTGCGGGTAAATATTGCCATTATGGTCGTAGAAATGAACTGCAGGTATATATATATATATATATATATATATATATATATATATATATATATATATATAATAAAACAAATACGGACGCTATGTCCTAAATGATACTAAGCTGTTGTTTGCCGATAAAATGAAGCAGCATATATCCCGCAATTTTGGCTCCAAAGACTACTGGTGGCTCTGCAAAAGTATGTTAAACAACAGCAAACCATCGATCCCTACACTCTTTAATAGGTTTGAGGTCCTAACAGCCACAGCCGACGACGTGGAGTTCTTTGCTCGTAAATTCTCTTCAAACTCCACACTTGACTCATCTGAAATACCTACACCCGACTACCCACTTAGGACTGTGACTCAAATGAGTGACGTATATGTAACCGCGTCTTTATTTTCTAACATAATTTCTAAGCTTGCCTCCCATAAGGAAAGTGGGCTTGATAGAATTTCAGTCATCGTCCCAAAGAAATGTGTCCTTGAACTTTCTCCTTCTCTCTCCAAATTCTATAACTATTGCCTCGCTGCTTCCTGTTTTCTTGATTGTTGGAAGTCCTCGACAGTAGTTTCTGTTTTTAAAAACTCAACCACTTACCGATTTTTGGTAAAATGTTCTAGGTTATTATCAATGCTGAAATGGTTTACCATCTCACATCCCACAACCTATTCTCTGACGAGCAGTATGGCTTCTGCCGCGTAAGGTCTACTGCTGATATACTGACAGCCATCACCAATTAATATATACCAGGCTCTTGATAAGAACGGCGAGGCTCGAGTTGTTGTCATGGATATCTAGAAAGCGTTTGACAGGGCTTAGCATACCGGCCTTCTGCGCAAAGTATAGGGCTATGGTATAACTGGACGAGTGTTCGACAATCATATCAATATTATCAAATCGCATAATGAAGTTCGTTTTGACTGAACATGCTTCTAGAGATTTTCATATGAATGTAGGACTTCTTCAAGGCTCTATCCTAATTGCTACACTTTTCCTGATCTTCATCAATGATCTTCCTGGTTTAATCAGTTCGCAGGTAGGAACCTATGCAAATGACACTACCAGTTTCTATCGTCTCATTAAAAAAATCTGCCAGGTTTGAGAAAGTAAACCTCGTTGTTGCTCTTGGAAAGGACCTATTATATGTGATGGAATGATGTAAGGAACGGCTCGTAAATTTTAAGTCTTCCAAAACGAAGCTGTACTCCTTTAACCACCATAGAGACACTTCCTACTATCTATCAGTATAAATTACGCTAGTCTTCCGGAAAGCATTAGACTGCATGCCTCCTTAGCTTCACTCACGCAATCTAGGTTGACTACATCGAATCAATAGCTACATCTACCGCTAAGAAGGTTGAGTCACTGTGTCGGGCCTGGGAAATTTTCTCCTCAGAATCCACCTTGCACATATATAAAACTACTATTCGTCCGTGCATTGAATACTGTTACCATTCGGGTACTCTTGCTATTCATCTCGGAGTTCTCGACAGAACCCAAAGGAGAGTCTGTAATGTAATCGATCCCAATATTAGCAGCTCAAATTTAGTAATTTCTCACCGACATGATATGGCTTCCTTCTGTCTTTTCTATAAATATATTCACGGCTTCTGCACTGACGATCTTCTTTCCCTGGTGTCCTGACCAGAAGAATTCACTTGTGTTACTAGTTTGGCAAATAGGATCCTTCTTTTTTACCGTCAAAATTGTCAAATGTAACCGCCACTTCTACTCTAGCAATTTCTTTTCTCGCACTTCCCGCTTTCAAACACCCTTCCGTATATTTTCTTCTCTGATAGCTACAATCGCGAAAAGTTTAAAAGCAACATCAAATGCCATCTCCTATCGCCCTATATTGCATCCAGATCTCTAAATTCATCAAGTTCTTCTCCTTTATAAGGCCTCCTCTATACCCTGTTTTTTTTCGCTCACTGTAACCCCTTGCGCATCAGTGGCAGTCCTACGTTGCTTGAGGGGAAATGATTATAAGAAATATATATATATATTGAGGGAATTGTATGATAAAATGAGAAAAAGTTTACTTGTTTGGTTCGTTCTTCAGGGCTTCATCGAAATAAATTTGAGAAACAGACAGATAGAAAGATATTTATGAACAGAGTGATATATATATATATATATATATATATATATATATATATATATATATATAAACTTATTCATAAATGGACCTTTGTGTGTGTATCCGTTCCCTATTGACTCCGAAACGGCTGAACCGATTTTCTTTAAAATTTACACAGTTGTACTATAAGCATCTGCAAGTGTTCTTAGCTAGGTTTTGTGTCAAGGTACACCCAATAAATATCGAAAATCGATAATCGAAAAAATTGGGTTATAGAATCAGTGGTCCGATTTTAATCAAATTTGATACACTCATAGACAAAGACATAAGAAATGATATTCATAAGTTTCAAGGTTGCAGTTCTTACAATAGTGCAGAAAATCGATAATGTATATATATATAAATGGCAAGATGTTTGTGTGAGTGTCTGTTTATCTGCCTGTATGTCTGTATTTTTTTCAGCCCTTTTATTTTAGTTTTTGCTTCGGGTTGGCTCTAAGTAGGTATAATTGTAGTTCTTAGTCTCAGCCATGCTACCATTTACTCAGAGAACTTATTTAGCCTTCAAAATTCAGTCTACGACGAAAAAAACTTATTTCATATCGATACCAGGAAATCAAAATTTGACTTACATTCATTCATTTATCTTTCAGTCTACGGTTTCGCTTTAACTGGGAACAACTATTGCTTTTTAGTCTTTCGTGCCAACGTCCAAAGACTCTGAGCTCCAGGACCATGGATTAGTTTTAAAGCTTTCATTACACCCGAGCAACGCCGGGCTCTACTGCTAGTATATATATATATATATATATATATATGAATAAACATATATAGAAGAAGCGCTACTAAAATGACACGACTAAACTGTTCTTTCAAACCAAAAATCATGATGTTTGGTCACTTGGGGAAGTTTTTGATATTAGTTTGGACCGCCAGCTTTTTTAATCGCACCGCTGTTGATTATCTTTTGTGCGGTACTGGAAGATAATTTATTACCGTGTCAGTAAATAATGTTTATTCATTGACTTAATATCTGTTTCCTTCGAAAATAAGCGAATGTTAAAAGAAATAATAGTAAATGAAAGAACTGATCGAAACAGATGATTGGTTGAACTTCTATCGTTCAAAAGAAATTAGCGAAACAAAAAAGCGAAAAGGGCCGAAATGTTATGAAAAGGCTGAGCACAAAGAATTAACTCCATTCTGTTTATTCGATTGTATCTTTTAAAACTGAGTTCAGACTCTTTGCTCTACGTTCGACTCAAAACACACATTTACTTGAACAACCCGTTTTTTTTTTACCTTTAACCACTTCAAGCCAGGCAGTGTAAACTCGAGTACTCAAGTGATTACTGAGTGTTAGGGAAGATGAGAGAAACTACAGTTAAGGAGGGAGAAGGACTCTAGGTATAATTGCGTGCACTTCTTTCGTGATGCTTTTTTTAGATCCATTTACGAAGTATAATGTTAATACTGCAAAATACATAGGATGGCAGTTGGAAAAAATGTTAATATTCTTTACAAATTAGAAAGACAGCGAACAGGAATATTTATCCAGCTCTCCCATTGAAGTGAATTACGACACAAAATTGTTTTTTTTAATGTGGGGTACCCGAGCACGGATGACCGGCTCAATGGTCAAATATTACTCAGCCACTGTGGACGCTGTAACTGGGTACAAAGACAGTGGACATGCATGCTAGTTTTACTGAAATGTTTTGCCACAATATTCCTTTTCTATTGGCTCTTGTGCGACAATAAGTGGAGTTAAGTAACTATGGGGTACATACATAATATAATGGATATATATATATATATATATATATATATATATATATATATATAAAGATCGAGTGAATGTGAAACTCGGGTAACGACTCCAGCGTTTCTTTTGATAGATGTTAATGTTATGAAATGTTGTTTTTTACTCTGTCTTGTTGATCTAATGTTGTATACACTCATTGGTATATAGTACTTCTACGATAATAATTCTGCAACCAAATATCCTTGTTTCTCTCCCATAAATGACGGACCATAATGTCTGGGTTTTTCTCCTAAATGTCGACACATAAACTTCTTCACCGTCGATGTAAATAATCTGCAACCAAATGTCGTCTCTCAGGATCGTTTAGTGATTCTTCTCATAAAATGACGTTGCATAAAAAACTCGTACCCATTCGACGTCTCTCATAAATGACGATGCATAATTTTCGTAACAATTCGACGAGAATCTGCTCGAAACGAATGTTATCTTCCTCACTGATAAATGATGAAATATACTGGGCCCTCAAGATGAATCAAAATGACCGACTATAACACTTCATTTATAAATAAAAATATTCAATTAAATCTTTATTCCGTTCTTCTTCTCTTCGGTGACTTGATTGTATTGTAGAGTGAGTGGATTGGTAGGATCGGAGAGAACACGCATACGAGTTGAACCAGCCTGACTGTCGAAAGACTAAAACGTCCTCTAAACTGACGATCTGTTACCGCTAATGTCATTTAAATAGTTACTTTCTGTTACCTGAGACTTCCGGTGCAGTCTGTCTTGGGGGTTGACCGTTTTGTCCCTGGCTCGTCAAAACAAAATATGCCTGACTCCTGTGTCGCCTAGTGCAAAATATACTTCTTGTGAAAATTCTATCATTTTCACTGGCAATCATGATTGCACACCCCGGCATTATTCCACACCGAACAAGGTATTATACAACAATATTTGTATCAGTATTTTAAATTACTGAGAAGTTAATTGTTTTCCTTATGTTCATTTACTTTTTTCTCAAAAAAAGTTATTCAACATTTTCACCTGATTCGGTTGTTAGGTGTTTTGGAAAGCTGTTTTTTGGTTCTTTTCTTTTTTTTTCATATCATATCACACCGAGCAAGGCGGTAAGGCCACTGGTGTGCATGGGGTTACGTAAGAGTGAATAGATTGGAAAAGAGAAAGCCGGAAACCACGTCCTAAACAGGGAACAAGGGATAAGCCTCTACACCTGTTCAATAGACGAAGGTGGAGTGTGAAACCGGGCGATAGTTTCGTCTATCTACTTCAATTGAGAGAAAAAAAATAAGCAAAAAAGAAAAGTGAAAACATTAGAAAAGAGAAAGCCGGAAACCACATCCTAAACAGGATACAAGGGATGAGCCTCTACACCTGTTCAATACCAACGTTTTTGTTTTTCTCCACACACACACACACACACACACACACACACACACACACACACACACACACACACACACATATATATATATATATATATATATATATATATATATATTGATTAAATAATAAATTTAAGGTATTTTTCTTAATCATTTCACCCCGAGCAAGGCAGAAATGCCACTGATGAGCTGGGGGTTACATAACAGTAAAAAGATTAATTAAAAAAGAGTGAGGAGTACAAACTAGTTAGAAAGGAGCAATAGAAAGCTGAGAATGCAGGTGCAATGACAGATACATAGGTGGAGAGAAAGGGAAGGTTATACGGGGGTGGAGAGAGAGGTAGAGTCCAGTGGTTAATAGATGAGTATTGACATTGCATTTAAATTTCTGGAGGTTGTAGCCGTCAGGAAAGCAAGAATATGGGAGCCAGTTCCACAGGCGAGAAGTGCGAGAGAAGAAGCTGCAGGAGTAGAATTGTCGTCTGCATTTGGCTAACCTAACTGTGAATGGGTGGGACCCAGTTGCCAGTCTGGTTGTACGAGTAAACACCTGTTGGGGAGGCACCAGTGACTTAAGTTCGTCCGAGCAGAAGCCATGAAAGTATTTATAGAACAGACAAAGGGAGGCCACATTTCGACGGTGGGGGAGTGGCTGAAGTCTAGCCGCCAGATCAGTACCTATCACATTACAGACTCTCCTTTGGAGCCTGTCAAGAACACTGAGGAGAACGGCAGGGGCGCCTGACCATAAATGGCAGCAGTACTCCATGCACGGTCGGATGGTTGACTTGTATATATGCAGGATGGATTCAGGCGGAAAAAACATCCTGGATCGGCATAGTGACCCAACCTTCTTAGCAGTAGATTTAGCTATGGAATCAATATAGTGGTTCCATTTGAAGTCTGAGGAGAGGGTAAGGCCGAGGAGGCGCAATGTGTTGCTCTCAGGGAGAATTGCTTGGTTCATGCTTATGGGAGGCAGGAGAGGTTGCCTGTGATGGTTGACAGACAACAGCTTGGTCTTAGACGCATTGAAGTTGACAAGCCACTTCTTGCCCCAATTCACCACAGAGTGTAGATCCCGTTCAAGGTCAGCAGCGAGATTATGTCTGTCCGCCACGACAGGTTTCTTACTGGTGCGGGAGTATATTGTAGTGTCGTCTGCGTAGATGCCTACTTGGGAACTGATTTCATCTAGAACGTCGTTGATGAAAATAAGGAAGAGCGTCGGGCCCAGGATAGAGCCCTGTGGGACACCAGCATTCGTGCTGTAGGATGAAGAATGCTATATTTACGTGTTAAAGTACTCAATATCTGGGATAGAGAAGCGTATGTAAATATAAAAGTGAGCAATGAAGACAACATTCAGAGGCGACAGTCTGTTCCATGCTAAACGTAATCGGTAATCATTAGGTTATATAGATATGGATATAGATAGCTATCATTAATCAAGTAGAATAAAAGATTTGATAATATTCTCGAGTAGTTATACCAACCTTATTGCTTAGCTCATAAAATAACAAAACAAAAAGAATTTGTTAACAAAAATCTTTATAAAATTCTTATTTTCCATTTCAAGTGGAAATGTTTTTGAAGATATTAACAAAAGGATTCTTGACTTGAAGAGCAAAGATTTTATTAAAATATTTACGTGTGTAGGTCAAAATAACGTAAATATTAAAATGATAAAAATATTGCGAAATAAGAAAATACGAGACGAACAAGCCAGAAGGCAGGTCCCTTCTGTCCTCAACCTAATCTAACTGTCGTAAGACTAAAACGTCCTCTAAACTGACACTGTTACTGCTGATGTTACTTAAATAGTTACTTTCTGTCATCTGAGACTTCCGGTGCATTCTGTCTTGGAGGCTGACCATTTTGTCCCTGGCTAGTCGAAACAAAATATGCCTGACTCCTTTGAAACTCTTTTATCGAATAGATATCCTTTCTTATTCTTGTTAAAAAGCTATAAGTTTTAAAACGATCTGACACTTCATAATATGTATTATGTAAAAGGCCTGTTAATGACACATTTGCAAAGAGAATTAATTAAAACTTAAAATAAACTTAAAAAAAGAAGTGCTCGATTGATGGACATCATTTTTTGCTGGACTATCGGAAGTGAAAACTTTTTTCTTCAACGAGTTTCAACTTATGCGTATTTATTCTCAGCATTTAAAGCAGAAGGTTTCATGGGTCATTCTGGAAAATATTATCACGGGAGATGAAACATGAGTATAACGTTAATCCAAAGAACAAGAATAATTCGATGCATCCAGCGTTTCTTACGTGGAAAGTTTACAGTCTCATCACCCAGAGAAGAAATTGATAAATATATTTTGAGATGCAAAACTGGAAGAAATAAATGCAAAACACGCTTTCGCACATTCCAAGCGCTATATCAGAACGATTAGAATTTTCACACTGTCAGTATTAAAATAATGACTGCTTAAATATGAATAATTCTTTATTTTATGTCCTGGAGAAAAATAGTAAAAACATAAAATAAGTAAAACATGCTCATTTATTTCAAAAGGAAAGCAAACTGTTTTAGGCAAACGTTTGACCTGAAAAGGATTCTATAACCGGATGCCAATATTTATCATTTACTTCTTGCAAAAAGTGTTCCAGTTTACCAAATATCACGGAAAGCGTTATTTAACCAATAAAGTTACAGAACAGGTAAAAATAATCTCACAAATGTTCAATATCAAAACGTATAAAGCAACAAATTCTTACAACGTTACATAAAACCACATCATTTCTTTAAAAAAATAGACAACTAATAATCCTTAATCCAAATATAATAAACTTTATTTGAAATAACAACATTTAGACTCAAAGAAAATATAGAAAACAAACAAATAAATCAAATAAACGAACAAGTAAAATAAATAAACTAAAATTTATGACGATACTAAATCAAAATGTATCAATCTCTCTCTTTTTTTTACTCTCTCTCTCTCTGAATTTTGATATAAGTTCCGAGATTTCTATTCCCTTCCTCAGTATTTACATTGATTTAATTTTTAATATGAAATGCAACAGAACAATGAAATCTTCAAACCAACTATAATCAAGAATATTAAAAAGAAGATTATTTAGTCACTTGAGAAAGAAAAAGTGAAAAGGCGGGAGATTAGAACATTTTACGCACGTTATAATTCAGCAAATTATGTTTTTATATTTTCTAAGCTCCTCTATGTTGTGCTTTGGATGTGCCTTTTGATGTAGTGGATATCAGCTTGGAATGAGAATTCGGGAAGCCGAGTTCGAATTCGAATTGAATTCTTTGCATTCACTCACGCGTAAAATGCGAAAGGTATTAATCCGTCTTTTTCCTCGAGTTATGGGTTAAATAACATGAAAAATTGGATTCTATAGCCTTTGCTGGCAAACCACAAAAATAATGGCAACCTACTACGCGATAAGCTTCTGCCCAGTCACTCATGTCACTTTCGAGACATGATCGCCCAAGCATGTATCACGAATGGCACTTAGCTGACTGAAAATCCTATACAGGATGTAAGTTTTTCATTTAAATGAGAATTCTTTTTATCAGAATCAATTGATCCAAAATTAATTATTTCAGAAAAAGATTTTCTAGGGACGGTGTTATGTTTAGAAATGTTTTGATTTATCAGAAAATTGTTTATTTATTTCAAAATAAAGATAAAATGTCGAGTATTGTCTGTAAATTTGAATGTGTTAACCGTAAAGAAGATTATGTTGGTGAGATATTTTGACATTTTCACGAATATGCAATACAGCATATTTTGTGGATAAAAATTCTCAATAATAAAACATTTCTCATCGATCACTCTAAGCAAAAATATAATTTTAATTGTTTATTCTTCAAAGAGACGGGCACAACTTAAAGATTGGCTCTTAAAAGATTCTCTCTTGTAAGATTTTGCTTAAATAAATCTTCGTTTATCGAAGATTTATTTAAGTAAAATCCCTCATGACAGTTTTGAAAATGTAAAATAATTTGTAGAATTATAACAAGTGTACGTGGGCAGAAACTTCTCTTTGTAGTTTCTTTTACTTTATGCTTCTTCCTCTTTTTCACTTCTTCATCTTTTAGCTTCTTTTTCTCTCTGTTTCGCTTCTTCGTTTTCGCTTCTTTCAATTTACTGATTCATCTACTTTTTCACTTCTTCCTCTTTCCGCCAATTTTTTTTTTTCATTTCGTTTTTTCCAATTTTGGCTTAATTTTCATTTTCACTTCTAGCATTTTTTTCACTTATTCTTATTTTTCGCTTCTTTCACTTTTTTGCTTCTTCGTCTTTCTCTCTTGCTTTTTACTTTTTGCTCTTTTTTGCGTGTTCCTTTTTTTTTTGCCGCTTCCTATTTTCCGCTTTATCTTCTTTTTCTCCTTTTTTCTTCCTCTTTGCTTCTTATTCTTTATTTTCGTTCTTCCACTTTTTCGTTCTTCATCATTTTTGCTCATTCTTCTTTTTCATTTCTTCATTTTACTCGGTTCTTCCCCTTTTTTGCTCCTTTTTTCATTTTCGTTTCGCCCTTTTCTCTCTTTTGTTTCATTGACTTTTTGTAATTCTCCCATAATTTTGATTATTCATCATTGTCACTTCCTCCTCTTTTTTCGCTGCTTCTTCTTTTGCCATTCTTACTCTTTTTCACTTCTTCCTCACTTTCGTATTTTCTTCTTTTTTGTTTCTTCCCCTTTTTCGATCGATTTTCTTTGTCGTCTTTTCAGCCTTTTTACCTCGTCCTCTTTTTCCCTTTTAACTTTTTCCTCATTATCGCAACCTCTTCTTCGTTGCTTCTTCCTTCTTTTCGCTTTTTGTTTTTTTACTTCTTCAGATTTTTTTTCTTTTTTTTCTTTTTCGCTTCTTTTTTTTTCTGCATTTTTCGCTTCATTCTCATTTTCACTTTTTTTTAATTGCGCTTCTTCTTTATCACGTCTTTTTTCCTTGCCGCTATATTTTCTTTCGCTTCCCTTTTCGCTTCCTCCACGTTTTGCGTTTTTCTGCTATTTTTTATTCTTACTTTTCTTTGCTTCTTTTCCTTTTTCTCCTTTTTCATTTTCACTTTCTCCTCCTTTTTTGCTTCTTTCTTTTACCACCTTTTCTTTTTCTTTTCTTTCACATTTCGCCTCATCTTCCTTTACGTATTTTTTCCTTTTGGATTTTTTCCGTTTTTCACTCCTTTACAACATCTTCTACATTTTCTCTTCTTATTATCTTACCTTCTTCTTTTCCCTTCTTCATCGTTTCTCTAAATCGCCTCTTCCTTTTTCGTTTTTTCCCCACTTTTTCGCTTCATCAGCTTTTTCAACTCTTCCTCATTTTCATTTCATCTTCTTATTAGCTCTTCCAGTTTTTACCTCCTCTTTCTTTATCACTTCACTTCTTCTCTTTTTCGTTTCTTCTTATTTTTCACCTCTTCTTATTTTTCGCTTCTTCCTCTTGGCATGGTTGAGTAAAATTTAACTCTGTGTGTGTGTGTGTCCCTCTGTGTGTGTGTGTTTTTATAGAATATTTTCACGTGCAATATTAAACGTAAGCTGTTTCTATTCACAGCGAAAATTAGAATTGATGAAATATTTAATGAAAAACTGTCAATAAATATTTCATAAAGCGCTGTTTCAATATTCTCTATACAAAAAATTGAAAACGCGAATGTTATGAATGTCAGAAGTTTATCTATTCTTCCCTCGCTCGGAGTTAAAAATAAGGGTAGACTTGGCTCTATAGACTTGAGTGACGACATATCCAAATTTTAAATCGGGCAGAAAGCAAAGGAAAGCTATTCAACTGATAAATCATTGATGATAAGCAAAGGGAATCTGTGGAGAGTCATGATTACCTATGTCATAATTTAAAAGAAATGAAAAAATTTACAATCATTTAAATATAAATATATGAAAATGTAATCCAGATCTCGATTTCTGTAGAACCCTACAATTATATTAATGTGACACATTATAAATGTTGTCCTTTTGTTGTTAATGAAACGTTACAGTGGATTTGGTCAGTTATTTTAGGTCTAGTTTCATGCATGTTCAAGTTACAAAATTGTTAACTTACTCAATTTTGCGAACTTCTAATATTACATTTACTTATGACTTGGTATAAAAAGCCCTGTTGTTTGCTATTTAATTATCTTGTCTTTTCCATCACATATTTTTAGTTATTTGCATTAACATTGTCATACATATGTACAGAAAATAAGTCAGTCCAGTTGAATAGAACATTTGCAAACAATAGCCTACAAAATGGATTTAAATAAAATCAGTGTGAAAAATATTTACTCTTTGTAATTTTATCACTAAATTCTAAAGGTAGAATTTCTAAAGTTCGACTTATTTTACGTCTAGCCATTTTAACTGTAAATTGATGTAACCTTCCAACAAATCTAGTACTTAAATTCATAAAGTCTAGGTAACGTAGAGTAAAATTCAGCAGAATAAATACTATCAAAGTATTTATAGAAAAGGCACAGGAAAGCTGCATTACACCTGAGGAAAAAGGACTGAAGATGAAATGCCAGGTCAGGAACAATAACAATGCAGATTCTTTAGATTATATTAATAATATCTCTAAATATAAATCAGAAATACCTGATCAGATGTGATAGCAATATTCAAAGCAAGGACAAATAGTAGACATATAAATATGTAAGATAGATTCCGGCGAGAAGAATTGACATAGTGAACCAAGTGTCTTAGCTGCACACTTAGCAATTGATTCAATATAATTTTTCCAATTTATGTCAGCTGAAAAATGATAGTCCTAGAAGATCAAATGAGTCAATCTTTTGACAGCATCCGCTATGCTGATGGAAGGTGAAAAGGGTTCTCACAGATTATTAATAGAGAGCAGTCTCGTTTTTGAAGCGTTAAAGTTTACAAGCCATGCCTTGTCCCATTTAACAATAGATTGTAGGTTATATTTATGGTCAGCTGCTGATTTGACTGCACAGAGAGATCAAAAATGATTCTTAAGACAGGACTAAATAGTTGTATCATCAGCATATTGATGATACCATCAGGTCATTTATGAAAAATAGAAACAAAGAAGGTCCAAGGATAGAGCCCTGGGGAACACCTGAATTTATAAAAAAAATAATCTAGAAGAGTGGCCATTCAAGACAAATTTCAATTTAGGAATCGATAACAAAGATTAATCAGGTCCAAAAAATGTCCAAAACTACCATAACCTTTCAACCATGTGAAGAAAAACATTCTCTCAAATCCTGTCAAGGACTTTCGAGATATCCAAAGCAACAATACGAGCTTCAGTCGCAAAGACCTTTTCAGCATAAACCATTAACACATCAGCAGTTGACATAGAGTTCAAACTATTCAAAATATTTATTTAAACTCTGTTCTATTGTCCAGTAATTTATCTAATTTCTCTTGTTTTTTTTTTCATTACAAATTTAGGGCTATTATTCGACAATCGTTTGGTAATATAAATTGCAAATATAGAGTCTTTGATGAGTTTTGAACCCGAAACTTTCTATTGAGAAACCTGTTTTACCGTAAGAACAGCATTATTAATTCGGCATCGTTGGTTTCAAAACGAAGCATCTCTTAAATAAGACATATGTATATTGTGTTTTTCTCCAATTGCCATAAAGTCATCTTCGTTGTTTCATTATACTAGTAGTACCATATATCATAGCGTGTGTGCTTGTATATATATATATAAGCACACACACATATATATATATATATATGTGTGTGTGTGTGTGTGTGTGTGTGTGTGTGTACTTGCGTGTGTTTATGTATGCTTGCACGAATGTGTGCATAAGTGTACATACAGTGATACGCATAAGTATTGGATACAAGTTATTTTCTGTTATAACTCTAGTTTATGTTTGCCATTTTACCTGATATTTGGTAAGTAATATCTCGTAAAGTTGTTTTAGTTGTATGTGGAACGAAAATTAAAAACTCATGGTTGATTCCATTTTTTTATCAAAGTTCAAAATTACCCGATGCAAAAGTATTCGGGCAGAGAGCACAAACCCAGTCGTGGTTCCGCCGAAGGGTAGAACTACGACTCGGTAAAAATAGACAGACATTTTTTTGGCCCGGCTATACCCACTATAAAATGACCACGTGTCACATCCGGCCTTGCGTGGGAAGCCTAGTAAATACAGTAGTTCCAGTCTGCATTTGCCGCTGTTACTATGACACTGTCAGTTCTCTGCCTTCGGGCAGAGCACAAACCCAGTCGTGGTTCCGCCGAAGGGTAGAACCACGACTCGGTAAAAATAGACAGACATTTTCTTGGCCCGGCTATATGGCCGGGAATACCCACTATAAAATGACCATGTGTCACATCCGGCCTTGCGTGGGAAGGCTAGTAAATACAGTAGTTCCAGTCGGCATTTGCCGCTGTTACTATGACACTGTCAGTTCTCTGCCTTCGAGCAGAGAGCACAAACCCAGTCGTGGTTCCACCGAAGGGTAGAACCACGACTCGGTAAAAATAGACAGACATTTTCTTGGCCCGGCTATATGGCCGGGAATACCCACTATAAAATGACCATGTGTCACATCCGGCCTTGCGTGGGAAGGCTAGTAAATACAGTAGTTCCAGTCGGCATTTGCCGCTGTTACTATGACACTGTCAGTTCTCTGCCTTCGAGCAGAGAGCACAAACCCAGTCGTGGTTCCACCGAAGGGTAGAACCACGACTCGGTAAAAATAGACAGACATTTTCTTGGCCCGGCTATATGGCCGGGAATACCCACTATAAAATGACCATGTGTCACATCCGGCCTTGCGTGGGAAGCCTAGTAAATACAGTAGTTCCAGTCTGCATTTGCCGCTGTTACTATGACACTGTCAGTTCTCTGCCTTCGGGCAGAGCACAAACCCAGTCGTGGTTCCGCCAAAGGGTAGAACCACGACTCGGTAAAAATAGACAGACATTTTCTTGGCCCGGCTATATGGCCGGGAATACCCACTATAAAATGACCATGTGTCACATCCGGCCTTGCGTGGGAAGCCTAGTAAATACAGTAGTTCCAGTCGGCATTTGCCGCTGTTACTATGACACTGTCAGTTCTCTGCCTTCGAGCAGAGAGCACAAACCCAGTCGTGGTTCCGCCGAAGGGTAGAACCACGACTCGGTAAAAATAGACAGACGTTTTCTTGGCCCGGCTATATGGCCGGGAATACCCACTATAAAATGACCATGTGTCACATCCGGCCTTGCGTGGGAAGGCTAGTAAATACACTAGTCCCAGCCGGCATTTGCCGCTGTTACTATGACACTGTCAGTTCTCTGCCTTCGGGCAGAGAGCACAAACCCACTCGTGGTTCCGCCAAAGGGTAGAACCTCGACTCGGTAAAAATAGACAGACATTTTCTTGGCCCGGCTATATGGCCGGGAATACCCACTATAAAATGACCATGTGTCACATCCGGCCTTGCGTGGGAAGGCTAGTAAATACACTAGTCCCAGCCGGCATTTGCCGCTGTTACTATGACACTGTCAGTTCTCTGCCTTCGAGCAGAGAGCACAAACCCAGTCGTGGTTCCACCGAAGGGTAGAACCACGATTCGGTAAAAATAGACAGACATTTTTTTGGCCCGGCTATATGGCCGGGAATACCCACTATAAAATGACCATGTGTCACATCCGGCCTTGCGTGGGAAGGCTAGTAAATACAGTAGTTCCGGGAACAGCCCGCCAGGTAGGCCTGGCTTTCTGCCATTCTTGTAGTTATATTTTCCTTGTTGAATACAGTATGTTAAACCTATTATCCGTTGTTCTAGTTATTCTTTCGTTGCCCAACTGTCCGATCCACATCAATTACTTACCAAATATCAGACAAAATGGCGAACATAAACTAGATTTAATACTAATGCGTGTCACTGTATATTGAAATCTATGTGTGTGCTCAGATTGAAAATATCTTGTTAAATATTTGAACAGTAGGTTCTTTTTCAAGATAGTTTTGCTTAGTAGTAGCATTTGAAGCTTTTAGGTGATATAGATTTTCTTAATTTTTATAATTTCAGAGAACGAACGCAATGCTTCTCCCTTTTCAGTTTTGTTTTCAGTTGAACTGACAATTCGAATTGACTTTTCTTAAATGTATCGTTATTTGGTGTCATTTTGGAAACATCCGTCATTCGTAAATACATGTGACCGTTTACGATTATAACAATACTTTTCTTTTGCAAAATACCTTATTTGCTGCTGTTTGTTTATTTGTCAAAATATTTAAGTAGGTTAAATAAAAACATTTAACATACATCTTGTGAGATATTGATATTTGACAGAGATAATTCGTTTGATGTACGAATCATATCGAAATATTTTTCCAATTTTTTATATCACCTCATGCAAGGCAGTAAAACCACTAAGACACAAGGAGTTTCAGGATGTGGAAGAATTAATGAACAGAAACATTAATGAGTGGAAAGTGGGGAAAGAATAATCAGACGGTAGATAGCGATTGGAACTGCCTTTAAATTTTTGAAGATTATAATTAGCATGGAACGGGAAGGGAACACCACTAGCGAGAAGCGTGAGAAATGAAACTGTTAGTATAGAATTTAAAGTTACATCTAGGCAGCTCAAGTATAAACTGATGAGATCACGGTGCTTAAATAGACAAGGCTTGTTTACCATGTCGAAGAGTTCATCCGAACAATTATCAAACAAGAAAATATTTATAGAAAGTACATACGGCGGTGAAAAAATGACTGAAGCCGAGAAGCAAGATTAGGACGAATAATATTGCTTATAATCTTTTGATTTTATCATGGTTTATCTGAACAAGTCAGATTCATTTTGTTACATCATTTTGAATGCTTTAAATGTTTCCTGTAGAGAACCGATTTTATTTTATTCTCACATGTGTTTGCACAGATTATTAATTATTTAAAATTCGTGTGTGTATTTTTTTTTTTTAATCATATCACCCCAAGCAAGGCGATAACGCCACTGATGCGCAGGGGGCTACGTAAGGGTAAAAAGAATAAAAAAGAGAAAGCCGGAAACCACATCCTAAACAGGGAACAAGAGATGAGCCTCTTCACCTGTTCAATAGACGATGGTGGAGTGTGAACCGGGCGATAGTTTAGTCTATCTACTCCAATTAAAAAAAATAAAGAGAGAAAAGAGTGAAAAGATTGGAAAAGAGAAAACCGGAAACCGCATCCTAAACAGGAAACAAGAGATGAGCCTCTTCACCTGTTCAATAGATGTGGGTGGAGTGTGAACCGGGTGATAGTTTAGTCTATCTACTCCAATTGAAAAAAAGAAAAAAAGAAAAGAGTGAAAAGATTGGAAAAGAGAAAACCGGAAACCCCATCCTAAACAGGAAACAAGGGATGAGCCTCTTCACCTGTTCAATAGATGTGGGTGGAGTGTGAACCGGGTGATAGTTTAGTCTATCTACTCCAATTGAAAAAAAGAAAAAAAGAAAAGAGTGAAAAGATTGGAAAAGAGAAAACCGGAAACCGCATCCTAAACAGGAAACAAGGGATGAGCCTCTTCACCTGTTCAATAGATGTGGGTGGAGTGTGAACCGGGTGATAGTTTAGTCTATCTACTCCAATTGAAAAAAATATAAAAGAAAAGAGTGAAAAGATTGGAAAAAAAAACCCGGAAACCGCATCCTAAACAGGAAACAAGAGATGAGCCTCTACACCTGTTCAATAGATGTGGGTGGAGTGTGAACCGGGCGATAGTTTAGTCTATCTACTCCAGTGTTGAAGCCAGCTGAGATAAGAAAAATGCACAAGTCTATAAATCTGTTGGTTGTGGTGAAAATTAATTGCAAACTTTCGAAAACGTTTAAGTACTAACATTTGTTGAATTTCTTTTTTCCCACAAGTCACATAAATACATCTCTTGGGGAAAATTATCATTTATCCTAAGTCCTGTATGATAATGGGTCCCCAAAGAGGATTTTTAATGTGGTTTATTCTAAGAAAAATAAGAATTTCAAATCTGGCGAGATATTTCAACACCTGTGTCAGACAGGAATAGAAGATGTGGACATTTATCCAAAAACGAAGTAGCTACGATTGATTCCAAAGTCAAGTTTCGATAAAATCAAAATTAGTACTATCTATATGCTTATCTTCTTTGTGGGAAACTAAAAAAAACACTATGTTTATCTTTTAAACGGAGATAATTGAACTTGTCTTCAAAATATCATTTTCAGTTGGAAATTGTGTTTTAGTTACTCAACATATGTCTCGAGATTTTAGAAGCATATGTTTATTTACTTTTAGTCTTAATAATATTTCATTAGAAGGATTCTGTAAAAAAGCAGAAAGACAGAAGAATTGTAAACTAAAATGGTGCCAAAACGTTTTGTTCTTTCAGAAATGAGCAGATGCAAAAGTTAAGTGAATATTTCTAAAGGTAAAGCAAAAGTGCATGGGTTCGAGCAAAAAGTTAAGAATATTCTAGAAACACTATTAAAGATACAATGACTCATTTTTATATTATCTGAAAAAAATTAAAGAAAGCCCTAAAGATTAACCATACATCTGTGCACCTCGAAACGCAATTCCGTTAAATGCTGGTTCGGTAATTTTTTAAATAGAAAAGCTAGACAATTAGTTTTTAATTAAGAAGAACGCTAAATAGTAATAATAAAGTTCCTTGTTACGCTTTACCCCTGCAGTCAGACGACATATTAAAAATTGTTGTCAAAATGGGTGACATGTCTGGTGTTGATCTTTTTATGAAGTTTCACCTTCCAAGAATAAAAATAAATGAAATGGTTCAGGCATTTGTTAAGAAAAATGTTTTATTTAAATTCCGTTTTCTACTTTTGTTTAACACGTGTTTAGTACATCTGAGTCTAAATGTGCTTCAAAATTATGATTTTAATTCAAGAAAAAAGGAGGTCATATTCTGTTACAAATTATAAGAATTTAAAGCTCAAAAACTTTTAGAATTTAAATTTTAGTGACATAAATGGGTTATGTAACGTCCATTAAACCTGTTCATTAATTATGACTCAAAAAGATATAATACGAATATTTAAAATGAATATTAAGTTATTTTTATGTATTTGAAAGAGAGTTAAATAAACTGTTTTATACTACACTCCTTTTTTGATTCCCTAAACAAAATGAAGTTTGATCAATTAATACTTGACTTCAGTAGACGAAAGTTTACCAGAAGCGTAAAAAGAAGGAATTAACATGCATAAAACAAGAAGAATTACGTAAGAAAAAACATCGAAATCGTCATTCGAATAATCTACATTATATATATATATATATATATATATATATATATATATATATATAAATTTTATTATATATATATATATATATATATATATATATATATATATATATAGTTTACAT
Source organism: Ascarosepion bandense (assembly GCA_037127315.1). Classification (NCBI taxonomy): domain Eukaryota; kingdom Metazoa; phylum Mollusca; class Cephalopoda; order Sepiida; family Sepiidae; genus Ascarosepion; species Ascarosepion bandense. The sequence continues at coordinate 9,446,709 of JBBBDQ010000191.1, forward strand.
TTAATATACTTAAATGGGAAAATACCTCAATATCAAAGACAGCGTATGAATAGGTAAGGAAACTAAGTACTTAGGAATAAATACGGCAGTGATTATCGGTTTCTAGTTAAAATATATTCTACGTTCATATTGGTTTTGAAGCGTGCAAATAAGTGATCATGCAGAAATTATTAATATGTCTAAAATGTAAGCATTTATATATATATATATATATATATATATATATATATATATATATATATTACTGTAAATCCTATCCTACCCCTAGGATAATAAATTTCACAAGATCTGAGATTGGAAAAATTAGTAAACATTTACTCGAAAGAGCAAATAAGCAAATTATGTAATACCTTCGATTAAAATTATGGAATGATACCACTAATGTGACGAATTGGTTTTGTAATATAAAAGAAAAAACAATTGTTCTTTTATCTATTTGTTACCGCATTAAAATTTGCCACTGTTTATTCGTATTTATCGCAGGAGGAGAGAAACATAATGAATGAAAAAGAAATCTGTCCTCATTCATAAAAAAGAACAGTGGAAAAAAATTAATTTCAAGGAAACTAACTATTTTGTATAATAGTGGGATCTTTAGACTCTGCCGACTTAAAATCTGGTTGGCTTATTTGTGCTACACAATTTTAAAGTTTAAAAGGATATAAATACTGAAGATTTTGGATTTTACAGGGATGATGGCCTAATGGTAGGGAAGAATTTCACAAATTTTAAAACAGATAAAATAAGAAAGATAATATATAGAGAATTTAAAACTTTAATTTAAAAGTGACTATTAATAGAAATATACAAAAGTAGATTTCCTCGATGTGACATTAGATTTAGAAAAGTATATATACCAACCATATGAATAAAACAAATACCAATCCTTTATATACCCACTCAAAATCTAATCTACCTCCATCCATTATTAAACATGTACCCTCATCTATAGAATATAGAATTTGTAGAAATTCAGCAAATGAATAAGTGTTTAATAAGCATAGTAATTTTTCTAATATTGCCTTAAAAATAGTGGATATAAAAGCCTAAATATAAATACGTAAAAGAAGAAAAAATAGGAATAAAAATATTATTTGGTATACACCTCTTTCAACCAAATGGTTAACACTGAATTAGGAAAAAATTCCTTGCTTTGATTAAGAAACACTTTCCGAATAATAATCCATTAAGTGAGATAAAAATACTTTAAAATTAAGTTATAGTTGTATGAATGAGTCTCACGCTAATCACCTACATTGAGTTTCTAGACAGGGTAGTCAAGTTTGGGATCGAAGTTGAGGCGCGTGGGATGCCATACGTATAACTATCATTCAACTCACATGGTGCACACGAACTGACCACGAACTTTTTACTCCATAACATGTGACTTGCTAGCTTTCCTAATTTGCATCTACTGCTTCCTTTTAAGCGTCTTTCAGAAGGAAAATAACCAATGATTCCACATCAAGAACTCGTTATGGACGCTATTTTGGATGGGATGACCAGTATGGAAAAGAATCTCTTGATGTGGCAATGCAATCTCTTACGGCACCACATTGAATCTGTCATCAAGATTGAAGGCAGTCTTATTAAACTTTGTCTGTTTTCATAATTTAAACATGTTTGATACTATTTGCCTACTTATCTGACACAACTAAGATGCAATCGACAAAAGAAAATGAATAAAAAGATCAAAGAAAAAACATCTGAAAGAGAACATCAGAAACGAGGTAAGAACTACCACACATTATTTTCGCTCGCTATCTATCTATCTATCTATCTATCTATCTATCTATCTATCTATCTATCTATCTATCAGCACTTAAGCACTGGTACCCTTGGGAAAAGTATTAATCCACTTCCCTCCAATTATGGGTTAAATAACAGGATGGGGCCTAGAGGCAACCTATCCAGTGTTGGTGTCACAATAAAAAAATACCCTTGGTAGCCCTGGCGAAGCATCAAGTATTCAGCTATTTGACAAGATTATGAATTTCGCTATAAACTGCGCCAGGGTTCCAAATGCACACGGAATACTGGAGGGCTCTATCTCGGCCAAGGCCACAGGACGACGACAGTCTATCTATCTATCTATCTATCTATCTATCTATCTATCTATCTATCTATCTATCTATCTATCATACCAATGGTGTGTGTTAATGTAAAATACACAAGAGTTACAAAGGAGTGAAACTATACAAATAAATGTAAACTGCTTTCTACCAAGTGGAAGAAAACAAAAGCAGAAAAATTTCAAGAGAGGCACCTTTTGTAGAATAGATGACAGGAATTAAATATTGTCGATTATCTCTTGTTACAAAGGATTAAAAGGAAAATTAAATATTTATGAAGAGCTAAAAAAGACAGACTGTAACAAAACCGATTAATATAACATTTGTGAAGAACTGAAGAATTACAAGCTTCATAGAAGGCCTGTAATCTTTTAGCCAAATTCAATCACATGAAATATTCCCGCTTAATTGACTGGAATAATAATAACAATAATAATAATAATATATTTATTTTTGCATATCTTTGAATGTAATGTTTGATTGATTCTCTCCTGGTTTTCGACATCAGTGAACCTGAAGGATCATTTCTTTGCAATAAACAGTCAGACTATGTTTACATAGGCTTTGATTTTAGTGTTGAAAGATGAAATGGTTACCAAACAGCTGCGCGCAGTTTGTGAATTCAGAATTGTCTTTTCCCTTGAAATTTTGCCAAGTCTAAAGTATGAATAGTTTTAATGTTATTACTTAATAGGAAGAGTCACGTTACACCACTCTGACCATAGTTAAATTAATTCTCATTTAAATACCCATGAGTACTTCCAAAATCTATCCGTAACATAAACTTTCATAGTACCAATAAAATAGCTACATTCACATGGAAAAAAGACAAACGGTAATGGAAGACAAAGCCAATATTCAATATTAACGATGAACACGTCCGCAGTGTGCTGAAAATAAATAATTCCTATAATTCTAGATACATATATAAATCCATGTATTGAATTAAAACAAAAGTGAAATTCATCCTTGATAATGGCTAAATATATAGTCGAAAGCGCTCAAATATACAAAACATTGTGAATGTTTAGGCATAGTTTGCGTCCAGAAAAGAAGAAAATCGTAAGAATACATTAAAAATTACAAAAAACAACTTAACCGCAGTACTTTGCCAATCATTTTTTACGAAACTTGTAGGAAGATGAATTGTTGTCCAAATACACACACACACACACACACACACACACACACACGCACACACACACACACACACACATATGGGATAAAGTTATGCACATTTTTATAAATCTAGATCAGTTTTCGAGTAAATATTATGAGAAATACGAAAAAGATTTCGTGTGACGCGTTTAGTCTTTTAGAACTTCATAGATTACATTAATATAACTGCACATGCGCACAAACGGTAGACGCTGGATATTTTAAATTTATAAAAAAATATAATGATTATAACATTCTTACCGGATTTCTGTTAAAATGTTGGATATATTAACTAACATTTAATAATAAAGAGGATGGAATCAAACAGAAAAATAATCTAAGTAGATTATATACCCAAAACAAATATAATTTTTATTCCAAAATTAAACATTTCACCACGCTCCTCAGCACCAATTATATATATTATATACCCAAAACAAATATAATTTTTATTCCAAAATTAAACATTTCACCACGCTCCTCAGCACTTTCTGGTAGATCTTAGCGTTGACTCTCAGGCCTTTCTTTAAGAAGAACGAAGGCATGACGTCCCCTCGCTGGAGATGACGCCAAAGACCATGACGAAGGAAAGAATCTTCGTATGCTTCACGACAAGAACTTCCTCGATGTCTTTGCAGATCCAATTGTCGTTCTGCCTGTTGTTCGTCTGGTCCTGGATAAAATTCTTTTCATCAGAACAAAACGTCAGCATTGTTTCAAAATGGCCAGAGAGTGACCGCTGAGATGTGCCAGGGGGTGCTGAGGAGCGTGGTGAAGCCCTGGATGGACAAGATCGCCGCTGGATGCCCCTACGTCTTTCATCAATGTGCCTCACCACTGGTCGCTGTGTTTGTGGCCGACCTCCTCAACCGACTGCAGCCCCCTTGATTATTGTTTCTAGATGCGTAATCGAAACCAAGACCAATGAGCACGCCCACAACACGGTCGACTCTCTGAAAGCTGCCATCGTGGAGGCGTTCGCCGCTATGGACAAGGACATTGTCGCCAAAGCGTGTAATTCACTTTGCGCCCGCCTTGAGATGATCATCGTTGCTGTCGCCGGCGGTTACATTGAAAAATAATGTAGTATGTAACTCTTACTGTTGCTAAATAAACTATCGGGACTTTGCATATACAATTTTTGTTTTTATTGCCTATTTCTTTTTTTTTTTTTTTTGTCAACTGTTGGATTTTGCTGCAACACCCTGTATACTGAGCAATGGACAAAATTAAAAACAAACGACGCACATGCACGAAATTAAAAGTATAAAATGGCGAGAATTTACCCATCGTACCCAGTGAATAAAAAAAGGGTTTTCAAAAGGTTCTGTAAATTTATTTTCACAATTTAAAGGAAACATACATTACATTTCTTATCTACACATATTTCTTAAAATCAATATTTTTACAGCTTAAATCCACGTTTGATTGTTTTATTATAATAAGAAAATGTCGAGGACGTTGCGGTTGAAGCTAAATAATTAAACATTGAAGATTACGAAGATTTGAATAATATTTCGGTAGAAATTAATTATCGCCTTTGACAGAAATCTAGAATTTACGTTTGCAATTATAGTTATTTTTCAAACTTAATTTGCTTTAATAAGAAAAGTTGGGCATGCAGCGGGGACTAAACAAAATATTTTATCGAGCCGAGCTAAACAATTTCGCTACTACAGGAACTTTTTCATTGAATTAATAGATTCATGTTAAGAAAACATTTTACAGTAACATTTACAGATTACATCAGACCACGTGCTGAACAGTTAGATATTTAGTTATTTCAAACAAACGTCAAAGTACTTTTCAAGTATTCTGTTATCCCTTGTAGATAAACGTTTTAAGATTCACTACCATTGTATTTAATGCTCTATACCTTATTCGATGTGGTATTTATCTTAACTCCTGACATTTTGCAAGAAGAAAGATACTTTTCTTTCTAGAGAATAAAACTGTTTGATCGGCCTTGGCCTATGTTTGTCTGGCTTAGTTGCACGTACACTCAAAAGTTGCATTCTGAAATATTCAAGTATGAGTGATTGTCTTATCGGAATGTCAATTCTAAACTAAGAATGACCGAAAAGAAAAAGTGTCATTTTAGCAGGCATGGTTTTTAAGATTCAAAGAATGGAAAAAGCAATTATTCATTTGGTTTACTGATCTATTGATCATGTGATCAATGTTGATCTATTCATTGCTTGAAATAAGAAGAAACATATTTCTCAGAAATACGTTTTCTATTTTCATATTTTCTTATTGCACTGTTTTGTTTCAGTCACAAAACAATAATAACGAAGAAATGTGAATGATTCAACAGGACGGCGTAGATAGCTCACCTTTTATTTGAATATCATTAACAGTCAATTTAATCTTTACTGGGGGGAACCTCAGTTGCAGCGTTGTGCTGTAGTAAGACAAATTTATTAAATATAGATAGATTTTCTTTGAGTGTTCAGCAAATACAGAGTTATACTATTTTCATTAATGTTTAGTAAACAAAAATGGTTTTAGAAGTATTGGTTCTGAATGTGACTACAGTCATTTCTATCTCGAGCTGAACTAATGACCTGTAACCAATTTCAACCGCAAAAGTACTAGATAGATGTGCCAGGCGGGATAAGCATAGTTAGAATACCAAGAAGAAAAATTCTGATGTTAAAATACCACCTTTCATATGAGCACGCATTCTCATTCGGATGGCGTCTCTAATGATCACAAAGTATAAATAGGAAATGATTGTGATGTTGCCAATCATAAATTTCCTAAATTAATTGATATTCCAAAGTTTACAAAAATGTTATTCTTTGAATCAATGATTTTTCATTTCGCTAACGAAAATCAAAATTTATCTTGTCATAAGTAGTTATAGGATTCTTATGAAAGCAAGAGCATAGATTTGTCTCTTAACAAAACAATTAAATTATCCCAAAATTAAAATGTTACTTTAATTTCGATATTTTAAAGTTATGTAAATAATGAGAATAACTTCTGAACAATTAGAAAACTGTTACCTTCACTTAAAAATTAAAACTCATGACTTTATCTTTAAATAGAAAACGATTATTTATACGTGTTCTCTTGTTTACTGTTTGGTTTCCCAAAATATGTTGAACTATTTACTGCTTGTATTTTGCAGAGAATTTAGAAACAAATTTTCAACGCTTCCGTGTTTAATACAAGTAAATCAGGTCTGGGTGGAAAAAATAACTCTAGAGGGAATATCTTGCTTAATTTTTCCTCAGAGTAAAAGATCATCCATATTGAAAACTGTGACTCAACACTCAATTTACTAAAAATATCTTTCAGCGAAAATAACAGGAGAATTGATAAAAGAATATATGCCAAATTGGGGAAAATGTGCATTGGATGCGTTATTTTAGGCCAGAAAACATCCCATTCTTACCGAGAACAGACATTTTTCACAAACAGCGGATTATTTAATTGCACTGTCGCTGCAGCAATTATGTTGTTTATCTAAAAAAAAAACTGTATTTATGACGCCATGGCGGGTCGTAATCTCTCGCTGCATCACCAATAAATGTCAACTATCGTCTGCAGATGTGTAACTAAAAAAACAAAAACAAAAAAAAAACCAAAGGCAAGGCGTAAAAAGGGGAGATAAAAAGTTGATGGGAAAGAAAAGCATTCGTGTGGGAAAGAAAGAAGATAGAAAGTAAATAAAATAAATGATTTTAGAGAGAAAAGGTAAACTGAAACAAGTGAGAAAAACGGTAGATAAAGAGAAGAAAGATTAATGGAATATTTGAAGAATGAGGAGAATAAGAAAGAAGTAGGCAAAAAATATCAGGACAATAGAAAATAAAATTAAAAGACGTGGTTTGGAAACAAATCAAAGTAAAACGAATCATAATATAGAGAACTTGTATTCATAATTATAGTTGGGACCTTACCAGTAGGTCGCGAATTAAAACTTATAATGAATGACAAATGTATAAGATAACGTACTTCCCAGTGACGCAAGACTATTACTAGTTGAATGTTTTTTGCAATACAAATGTTCAGATAAGCTCCATGTTTCAGTTCCACCAGCAATGCTACATTTACGGAGTTGAACCTACCTCGTATATCCGTTGTATTCGAACAGCAACTTTTCCCAAGAACTACGACATTGTGAAACAGTCTCTTAAACACTTAAAGATTAATTATTGTTTATTCTTCTTATCATCATCATCACAAACACCTAATTCAGTAACCCCCGACCTTGTGTGGTTCTAGAGCCTATATTAGATGGGTTTTAATATAAAACAATTAGCCAGACTTCACTGAAAACGATTACAGTAATGCGAGAAATAAATATATTGAAACACGTGTATAAAAAGGAACATCCTATGTGGTGATATATCTAAGTCAACAATGCTACATTTATTAAAAGAAAAAATGATTTACTTAGAAAGTTCTTGAGAGTGAAACTATAGATTCTTGCCAAAATGATAACATGTGCCTTAGATATTTAAAAGAAATTCATCCTTCAAAGGAAATACTCCTTTCCAGAAACAAGATTCATGACCATAAAATTTTAAATATATACAAAGTCATTAACTCTAGAGTTTATATCATTTAAAATATATAAGTAAATAAATGATTTATCAAACTAAGATAAAATAATAATGACATTAAATATATATATATATATATATATATATATATATATAAACAAATAAGAAAATGAAAATTCAAAAACAATAAAAAACATTTATTCACTTTTATTTATTAGACATTAAATTACGTCACTTAGTAGCCTACATAGTTTGTCTTTAGTAACACAATTAACTTTAAGAATATTTTAGAGCATTCTTAAATTTTAAAAACTGAACGCTATTTCTCCTCCACACTTGGTAAAGGCCCTCAAGAGACTAAACTTGTTGACAAAATACGTTTTACTTTTGTTTTTATTATTAATAATATATATATATATATATATATATATATATATATATATATATATATGTGTGTGTGTGTGTGTGTGTAAATGTATTAGTTATAATAATTAATGCGACGTTGAGTTTTTATAGTAAGAGGATGCATTACTAGATACTAACTGGGAACGTAATCACGCTTATAATAATAACGGTAGAATACAGCCTTTGTTCTTTGAATCCCTTGTTAAACAGAGATATACAGCTTTGTGCAAAGAGGAAGAATGAAAACTTAAACATCTTCTTTCTAATGATTGTTTTCAATGACATATCTGTAAAAACTATATAAAACTGTATTTGTAATAGGGAACAATCACAAACTTAATTTGAGTAGAAGTTTCAACTAATTAGACGAAATATGCAAGATTTTTCAAAATAAAAATACACTTTTCCAAAACTGATACAGACATGAACTCATCTAGATATAAAACAATAACTCAAAACGAAAAAATATCTCGCAACTTCCAGACAGCTGAAATCCATCTCACCTAACAAATGGGGAATTAGTGAAGTAAAATACAGAAAGTGGGGGACAAAGATTAAAGAAGCCGAGACGCTTTTCAATACCTAAGCTTTATTACAAATTGAGAGAAATCAATAACTTCCGGTATAATTTCGAAGTCTCTTTAGTGTCTTTTTCTGAGGTTAAGTATAAGTGTTCATTTTCTCTAAAACTAGCATGTTTGGTTCATTTTTTCAGCATCCTTCGGTAGAACCATATTTTTGTTGACTCAAGTTTCTCCGTCATTTGTGAGGAGATTGTCCATCATTACCCGCCATATAGGAGGACTGATACTGCATGACATTTCAGTACTCTATTTTATGTTTGTAATGACTTTTTTCTGTTTTATAATACTTTGCATATTTTTGGGAAGACATATTTTGCTGTTCAAATACACCCTAGGATTTTAGTATCGCACTTTTCGTCCTCTGTTAAAAACTTCACAGATACTTAAATAATTTGTAATTTGCATGTTGGACTGTTCCTTATGTTAACAACAATGCACTCACTCTTTTTGCAATTGAATTTTAGTCCTTTTTTCTTCTAACTGCCGTTCACTACCTTCAGGGGAAGTTACTGTACTTTTCTCTCTCTGTGTCTACTAACATGGAACTAAGGCTGAGAGGACCAGAATCTTCTGATTGGTTATTGTACGATTAAATACACATAGATAAAGCAGCGTGTTAAATCTTCTGATTGAGAGAGATTCTTCTAAAGCAGAACTTCAAAGAAGAAACCTTCATATCCGATCATATTCCTTGGAAGCACTGCAGTTATTTGTGTTACTGATATGCATGCAGATCAGTTGATGGAATCAGAATAATTTAACATGGCGTATATTTGAATTTTATAAAACTAACTCTTATTCAGGATATTTTGAAGGCTTCTTCCACGGAAAATTAATACAGAGTGTTTACTGGTAAATAGTTAGCCAATAGTAATTCATAATTATTGCTTACTTATGAAAAATACAAAAATGGAAAATTTATAGATTCACGTGAATTTTGATTTTTTTTTATTCGGTATCGACATATTAAAAAGATTTAAGAGTCAGAAAAATAAACATTTCTCTCTTTATCTATCTATCTATCTATCTATCTATCTATCTATCTATCTATCTATCTATCTATCTATGTGCACACATACGCTCAAATATACAATTATATATTTCTTCTTTTTTCTGCGTATATACAGAATGCGATGAAGGAATTGCACGCAGTACTGAAAATAACAGTGACGTAACAGATATTTTTACCAAAAGTAAACAACATATCTTGAAATACTAAAAGCTAAATTTATTCAATAAAATCGCCATTGACTTCAACCACAGCTTTCAGATGACTTTGAACTCTACTGTAATTCTTCTGGAAGGTTTCCTTGGTTAAACCGGTGAATATTGCCATAACCCTTGCCTTCAGTTCATCTTTAGTGTTACAAAAAGTTTGCTGGTCTTTCGCTCATCCACGCTCCACATATAATAAATATGGTTGAAGTCTTGAGAGTTAGGTGGCTAGATATAAGGGGTGATGTGGCAGCAGAAATGGTCTGACAGCAATGACTGTGTACTCATGCTTGGGTGGCATCGCGCAGAGTTCTGTTTCCAGATACAGGGATTTCCAGCAACCACCCTCTTGATCAGAAAAACACTACTTTTCTGGTTATGGACCTGTTTGAATTAGAGGAATCGTTTTCAAATCATGGCCTGGATTTCACCAACAACTTCAGGATTTCTTTTCTTATCAGAACGATAAAAATAAGTTTTCCGCGATGCCGTACATTTGTAATCACCATTAAATTTTTCCAACTCTTTCCGAATCGTTTGTGTTGTCCTCAGATTGAGACCCAAAATCTCTGAAATGTTCCAGTTGGAGCTTTAGGCAGAACTGCATGGCGTTTCCAAATATCTGGCAGAGGGAATTGTAAAATTTTATTTGACAAATATATTAAAAAATAAGATTTTTAATAAAAGAAAAGTAATAAATTTTTTGTTAAATAAAAAAGGGCGCCGACGATAAATATTTGAAATGAAAATCTTATTATTTATAAAACAAAATCTTCCTTATCGTCTGCAATTGTTGCTTGTGTTGCTATGACAATCAGTTACTAGTCGAGGAAACTGGAGTTCTAATTGTCTGGAATCGAAAAATTATTGTTGTTTGATATTAGCGTCTGTGTGTCTCTTCTGACGCGAAAAATCTTTTTGTTAGAGCAAAATTGAGCGCTATTTAGATCAGACCGTGTTTTTGTCTCGCCGCTTTAGGAATATTCTATAACGTAAATGTCTAAGAGCAATTTAATCAGTCAGTCAGTTAAGTGCCATACGTGATACACGCTTGGGCGATCATGTCTCGAAAGAGACATGACTGACTGGGCAGAAGATTATCCCGCAGTATGTTGCCATTGCTTTCTGCGGTAGACTGGTTGCCGAACAAGGCTATAGAACCCAATCTGTCCTGTTATTTAACCCATAACTGGAAGGAATAGACGGATTAATACCGTTCCCAAGGGTATTTGCGTGTAAGTGAATGCAATGAATTCGGCTGGAATTCGAACTCGGCTCCCCGATGTCTCGTTCCGAGCCGATATCCAATGCACCACAACGCACAACGCGATTTAATACATTGTCATAAAGGTCAATTCGTCTCTTTATTGCGTATACATCTTACAAACATAAATCTTTCTTCTTCTTTCTTTGTCTGATGGAATACATTTTAATTGTTCTGTTCAATAAGTTTGTCTTTCTACCCACTCACTGGTATTTACTCGTTTTTTGAATGTGTTAATTTTCTATTAATCAAGAATAATTATATTTCTCTCAAACTTTCCCTTTTTTCTGCTTTTAAGAAAAAGTGCGGAAAAGCGGATATATTAAATTCAAATTTGTGATAGCATTTCTCTAGTAATACAGGGAAAATTCGAAATGAAAATTGTCTTTTCAATATAGAATTATTTTCTTTACTGTAGAGAAAATGTATGCCGGAAATATTAAAAGAAAACAGCATTCAGGCCAGAAGTTATTATATTATGTTTTGTTTCCCGAGGAAAAGTTATATGAGAATCTAACATGAAATGTCTATTCAAATATTTTATTTTTCAAATGAATAATACCTATCATTATTGTAAATTTTTACTGCTTATATTTTCTAATTTTAGAGAAGAATTAATGAAAATAAATTGTGAAATTTATTTGCTGTTTTCGAAACCGAAGAGTACCAACCTATTGTTATCATAGCTGAGCCATCTGAAAGACGTCATTAACAGGGGAAAAAAGAAGAAGAAGAAGAAGAAGAAGAAGAAGAACTTTTAATATATTTACTTTTTCTGATCGAAATATGGTGTATTGATATTAATAAAAACAAGAATTTACCAGTGCATTCATGGATAAACAATTTTTCAGGAATGTACCAGAAGTTAACTTTTCTTTATTATTTTTAATTTTCAAAATAGGTGAGAATTTTATTTTGATTTTTTATTTTCACTTATTTTTGGTTACAGATTATTTGCATATGGAACTTTATGCACATATCTGTTAATTTCTTATTTTCAATAAAACTGTACTCGTCAAAAATTTAATTCTCCTCTCTTTTTTATTGATTGATGATGAGCACAAAAACGTTTTCACACACACACACACACACACACACACACACACACACACACACACACACACACACACATATATATATATATATATATATATCCAGTAGCGTCCAAAACTAACCATCAAAATTGCGTGAGATTTTCACTGATAATAGTCATACACCTCCCCAACAATGTCACTAGCTTTCAGGCTACATTAAACAGTAGAAAGGAATTCATCGCATATTTACTGTTTTTTCTGTGTCTAAAATTAGGGAACAATGAACAAAAAGATGAGGTTAAAATTTGATCATCCGCTCTTCTGATAAAGAATCTGGCGGTTACTTAATATTACTGAAGCAGTTTTCGCCAAGTCTCAACGAAAGAAACTTGATTCTTCTACTAAATCTAAAATTGTGAAACTTAGGATAATAATACCGTACAACAAATTACTGACAAGGTAAAACGTTCGAAAATTGGTGTTATTAGAAGAGTTTTGAAGTTATATCTTGACACCGGCAGCACAACCAATAAGAAGAAACCTGGTCGGCCTCGAAAAACAACTGTCAGGCAAGACGGGATAATGCGTCACCTTGCATTAAAGGACCGTTTTCGAACTGCAAGAAACACTACTGAAAACCTTGAATACGACAACAAGAGTTCAAGACAAACTATGTTAAGACGATTAAACGAAATTGGTCTATGTGCACGCTGTCCTAGGAAAGAGCCACTGATCAGCAAAAAAAAAAAAAAACCCAAAATATCACGGTTAGTATTCGCGAAGAAGCGTGTAATCTGGTCAGAAGTTGATTGGTCCAAATCTTTTTTAGTGATGAATTAAAGTTCTATTTATTTGGGAGTGATGGCAAGCAATATGTAAGAAGACTAAATGGTGAAGCAATGAATACAAATGATACCAGAAAATCAGTGAAGTTTAATAGAGGCAGTGTAATGATCTTCGGATTATTTCTGCGCTTGGAAAATAAAAGTCGCAGCACAAAATATGAAATTGTTTGTCTTTTTTCCTTTAATCTATTTAGTTAAAATTTAAATTTGTTTCTTAATTTTAGACACATGAAAAACAGTATTATTTATTATTTATAAATGGAACTTTGTCTGTGTGTATGTCTGTGTGTGTGTGTCCGTTACCTATAGACTCCAAAACGGCTGAACCAATTTTCGTGAAAATTTACACAGTTGTACTATAAGTATCTGCGAGTGTTCTTAGCTAGGTTTTGCGTCGAGGTACCCCTAATAATTATCGAAAATCGATAATCGAAAAAATCGGTTTATAGAAGGAGTGGTCCGATTTTAATCAAATTTGATACACTCATAGACAAAGACATAAGAAACGATATTCAGAAGTTTCAAGGTTGCAGTTTTTACAATAGTGCAGAAAATCGATAATATATATATATATATATATATATATATATATATATATATATATAAGGCAGATGTTTGTGTGTGTGTTTGTTTATCTGCCGGTATATCTGTATTTTTTCAGCCCTTTTATTTTAGTTTTTTGGTTCGGATTTGGCTCTAAGTAGGTATAATTGTAGTTCTTAGTCTCAGCCATGATACCATTTACTCAGAGGACATATTTAGCCTTCAAAATTCAGTTTACGACGAAAACATCTTATTTGATATCGATACCAGGAAATCAAAATTTGACTTAAATCCATTCATTTTTCATTCAGTCTACGGTTTCGCTTTAACTGGAAACAACTATTGCTTTTTAGTCTTTCGTGCCAACGTCCAAAGAGTCTGAGCTCCAGGATCATAGATTACTTTTAAAGCTTTCATTTCATCCGAGCAACGCCGGGCTATACTGCTAGTATCTGATAAATTTATTTCTGTTCTTGTCTGTAACCTGACATTGTTAAGGAAGTATATGGGTACTATCAGTGGATATTTTATGTAATTTCGATGGTTAGTTTTGGAAACATTGAAATTTTAATTTTTTTGTTCCCTAATTTTGGACGCTACTATATATATATATATATATATATATATATATATATGTGTGTGTGTGTGTGTGTGTGTGTGTGTGTGTCGTTTTTCAACGTTTTTCAAAGCTAATCCGAATATATAATAGAAAATTCTACATAGATAAATCTTAATGCTTATAGTTGACACTTTCTATATAATCTGCACGCAGATCCGAAAAGTTATAAACGAACTTATTACCGATCCTACATTTCAAAATGACGGAATTTTTGTTGCCAATCAATCAATGCTTCTTTGCAATGAGATGTGGAATCTATCACTTAAATTTTCGTCTGCCATGAAAAGCTATTACGTAATTTAAAAGAAATCACAATTATAATCCTGAGCAAAGAGTCCCTTCCTCTTGGTAAATGCAGGTCAGCTATGCTGTTGGAAACTAAATCGGTAGACATCTAAAGATAGCTCGGTTATATTTCAAAGAAAATAAAAATTCAAGGGAAAAAAATAAACTACGACCAAAGGATTTGCATACCTACGTGAGTAATGACATGTATGGTTTCTTATACTACGTCAAAAGACAAAGGATTATGCTTATAAATTTTTGTAGGCGTATCTATCTATCTATCTATCTATCTATCTATCTATCTATCTATCTATCTATCTATCTAATTCTCTTCCTTATCTATACATTTATTTATGTATAGACTGAGACCAACCAGAAGCAACGTCAGTATGTTTCACGCTTCAATGAAATCTTCATGGTCATCGATCTACAGCTGTTTCTTGACAACACTTTTATGACAATGTTGTCCTTCTGCAGCTGGCGTGAAACTCAGAGTAACGATTGTAAATTGGAGGCTCTAGACAGATTATTGTTTGTTTTATATATATACTTAGTGTATTGAAGTAGCAGATAATTTTCTAAACATATACTGTTAAATATGACAGACAATGAATGTCTATTATGTTTAATCATGAGCCGTTCTAAACATCGTATTTTGGCTTTAATTTCAGGTGAAAATAAAGACAAAAATTATCCAAGATTTGGATATTATTTTATTATGCTGGTTCTAAGCTTTCGGCTCACATGAGCCAACTTTAGAGAGGTTATAGGGACGTTAACATAAAGACAGCCACCGTCAAAGATGATTTTATCTTGTGTTGACATAAAACATTGTTAAGCAACAACAACAGTCATCGAATAGCAGACGCAGTTCGTAAATTTTTAATGCGGTTCTATGCGTGAGAGAACGAAATGTTAACAGAATCATATGTCTAAATGCAATTTAATGTTTTATGACCAGATTGAAATGTGATTTCATTAAGTGTGGATTGTTTTGATTTAATGTAGATGGCCTCTAATATGTAGATGGCCTCTAATATGGAGATGGCCTCTAATATCTGAAGGTTCTTCTTACTGTGTGCATGAGTGAGTATTATTGTGTTATTGACTAAAATCTGTCTAATATTACCTACATGGATATGTTTTTCTATGTTATCGTTGCTTAGCAATATTTTACGTCAGCACAAGATAAAATCATCTTTGATGGTGGATGTCTTTATGTTAACGTACTTATAGCCTCTTTAAAGATGGCTCATGTATGCCGAAAGCTTAGGACCAGCATAATATTAAAATATCTAAATGTTGTACAATTTTTGTCTTTATTTTCACCTGAAATTAAAGCCAAAATACGATGTTTAGAACGCCCTATGATTAAACATAACAGCCATTCATTGTCTGTTAAATTTAACAGACTATATATATATATAAAGAGAGAGAGAGAGAGAGAGAAAGAGAGAGAAATAGAGAGAGAGAGAAAGAGAGAGTAAAGAATTAAGTGCCTCGTGTTTCAACATCCAATTTCTAGAACTCTGAGTTTCACGAACGCACACCCCCCCAACGCACACACACACACACACACACACACACACACACACACACACACACACACACACACATATATATATATATATATATATATATATACGATAATAAAAAAAAACATTATGCTTCTAATATTATCTAATTATAATAGATCGATTAAAAAAATTTAAATGCTAAAAAACTACTAGATCTTCTGTGAAAACATACTCCATTCATTTTTTTTATTTGTTGTTGAAAAAAGACAGAAGCGTGTCCGAAAATTCCGGTTTTTAACATCTTTTAGATCAGGTTTTTATTTGGTCAAAATGCCTATTAATATACAGTAAATATTATAAGTTTTATTACCAATATTATTTTTGTTCTTATTTAACTCACGAATTTTTTTTTTATTGGCCTACTCTCTCTACATATATACCAGGTTGGCCTGAAATTTTTGTTTCACTTTAGCAGAAAGAAAACAACAGCATTTTATGGCGCAACATTAGCTTAGATTAACCAGAACTATCATCCTCTGTATTAGGCTCCCAATTGCACTCTGGACTGATAACGAATCTGTTTCTAGTCTTTTCTATTTAGAACTTGATATCTATTTTAATGTTATCCAAAAATTCCGTTTTTGGCTTGAGCTATAAACGCCAATCTAGATTATTCTTGCAATATTCCTTAAGAAATACGTCCCTTAACTTCAAAATTAATGTTTTGCTGTTTCTTGTTTTTCAATTCTTGGAAATTCTTTTATGTAGTTCCCATAAATCGTCTGGTTCTTTGGAATTTTTGGAGAATCGTCTAATCCTTCGAACTATTGACCTATTACTCAACTTTGTATTAGTAGTAAAGGCTCTAATCAACTTCGAATTGGTTAATCACCTCTCAGACGACCAATATGGCTTTACTTTCTTTTATATTAACCGCTGATGTGTTAATGCTGCTTATACTGAAAGAGTCTGTGAAATATTAACTGAGAATGGCTAAGTTTAGGCTGTTTCTTTAGATATTTAAAATGTATTTGACAGGATTTAACATGTTAATCTTCGTAATTTGAAAGGTTATAATGTTTTTGAATATTTTATTGTTTTGATTCAATCTTTATTATCAACGCGCGTTATGAAAGTTACTGAACGGCTACTCCTCTTGATCATTTTGCATTAATGCAATCGTTCTTGAACAGCTTTACTAATGGCTCTCGGTAGCAAGTTCGGCTTCAAAGACTATTGGCGGCTCTGCAAATGTGCGCCGAACAGTAGCATATCCTCCATTCCTCCATTAATCAATAAATTTGAGGTTCTTACTGCGATTGCCAACAAGGTCAAGTGCTTTGCTCGCAGATCTTCCTTCAACTCCACATTTGACTCGTCTGGAGTATCCGCGACCAACTTCCCTCTTAGAATTGAGGTTCAACTGAGTGATGTTTACACAACTCCCTTTCTGGTCTCTAAGATAATTTAAAAACTTGACCCTCATAAGGCGAGCGGAGGCGACGGAATCCCAGTCATTGTCTTGAAGAAATGTGCCCCTGAACTCTCCTCTGTCCTCTCTAAACTCTATAATTACTGCCTATCTACTTCCTGTTTTTCTGCTTGCTGGAAGTCCCCTTCTCTGGTTCCTGTGTTTAAGAACTCAGGAGAACCCTCAGATCCCTCTAATTATTGCCCTATCAGCCTCCTACCGGTTTTAGTTCAACATTTCATTGCCCATAACTTATTCTCGGACAGACAGTATGGCGTCTCCTTTACCAGGCCCACTGCTGATTTGCTAACGACCATCACCAAGTACATATACCATATACTCGAGCTGTTGCCCTGAATATCTCCAAAGCATTAGATGGGGTCTGGTATGCCGGCCTTCTGAGCAGGTTACAGAGCCATGGTGTCACTGGACGCCTGTCTGGTTTGATCCGATTCCTTCTATCAAACCGAATGATCAAAGGCGTCTTAAATGGGCACACCTCCAAATCGTATCACACAAACGCGGGTGTTCCCCAGGGTTCCATCTCGCTGATGTGATCAAATCCCACGTAGGCATTTATGCTGACGACACCATTATTTACTCCCGCCTCATTCAGAAATCTGCTAGTGTGGACAAAGATAACCTCGATGCTGATCTTGCGGACTTTCTCAAGATCAGCATCGAGGTTATCTTTGTCCGCCTTTTAGAGTCAAAACAACGAAATGCAGCCACCTCTTCTACTCAATAAGCTTTTTTACTCGCATGTCTCGCCTGTGGAACACTCTTCCGTATATTTGCTTCCCTGATAGCTAAAATTTCTAAGAGTGTAATTGCTACATCAATTGCCATCTCTTATCCGCGTGACTCCCATACTTTCCCCAACACCCACCGAATCTTGTTCTTCTCCCTTTTTCCTTACAATCTCACGTAACTCTCTTCACACCAGTATTACCATCCTTCTTTTGCCCATTATCTAATCCCCCCCTATAACCGGTTCCTCTTCTGTTCCTCTTTGTCTTTGCTCTGCTATCTAACCTTTCACTCTCCTTTTATGTAGCTCCCTGTGCACCAGTGGCAGTACTGCCTTACTTGAGGTAAAATGACGAAAAGAACCTATGCGGATGAGAAATATTCTATCACAATAGAAGATCTGCCAAACTTAATTTGATATTTCTGCTATGTGTATAATTATTATTGAGAAAATGCAAAGTAGAATCTCCAACGTTATTTGTCCTAACCTGCCATCTCTGTCAATTTCTCACCATTGTAATGCTGTTTCTTTTTGCCTCTTATACAAACATTTTCATGCTGATAGTTCTAATGAGCTTTTCTCGTAGATACCTCAACTTTACTAAATTAAACGCAGTACTAGATTGGCAGATAGGTTTCATAATTTCACTGTTGAGAGTTGCTAGTCGTAACCATAACGCTGTTTGTTCTCTTAAACATTTTGCTTGAAGAAATCTCGTCAGACTTCCTTCTTTTCTGTCAACTATAATCTTCAAAGATTTAAACGCAACATCAATCGTTATTTTCTATCTCTTTTATCCTGCTCTTTTATTTTCTTATCTGTTTCTTTCATACCCAGTAAAACCTTAGATTCTAGTTGATGTATTGTCTTGTTTGGGGTGAAATAAAAGATATATTTACATATAAATTGTCAATAACAATCCATTTCCGAATGTGACCAACAATGATCATTACAAATCGATTACTTCAACATAAAAAACAAACCACCAGTACTAACGCCTGTTTCCTTATTTATCAAAGCCGAATGACCTTATGAATAGAAAGCCGCAGTCATAAAAGTACGCTTTTCAAATGCTCTAAATTAATCTCTTCCTTGGAAACAAAATTTTATACAGAATTCTTCAATCAGACATTTAATAATAACGGTTTTTCTAATCAAATAATTGAGGAGCAAAGAAATTTACTTTTATGGACAACGATCAGAACATCTCACGTAATAAACCCAAATTAAACCAGAACAAAATATCGGAACGATAATATTTAACTGAATACGAATGGAGTAATTAGCAATGGCCTAAAATGATGTAAAAGTCATATTGGGAAACAATGCAGTTTTAAGCTTTTTACCGAAATTAGTTTTTCTTAAGACTCTTGTTTATATATAAAGACAAAAAACATATTTTAATTACATTAATTACAGAAAAGAAGGATGTTATCATTTTTATAATTTTGGGTCACGAACAACACATTGAATGATAGGGAAATACCGAAATGACACATTGAAGCCCCGGTAGATTTCTCCCATTTTATGAAGCCTATAAGATGTGCAACCGTTTCTGATCGTAAAATTAAGAAAATAGAAAATAAACATATTATAGACAAATTACTTGAACCTCAAAGTCGGGATTTATGAAAGATGGGCTCATAATTTAGTGTTTTTACGCTTGATAAAAACGTATTTAACGGAATATAAATGCAGTGAGTGTTTTGTAAAGAAATTTGAATTTTCGATCATTAAGCGAATAATGAAGAAGATATTTTAAATCAAAATTTAGTTGTGAGCATGAAATTGTTCCTTTCTCTTGTCCACAACAACATTTCTAAGCTAACACCGCTAATAATCAATTGAATTTAATCCCTACCGCCCTTCACAAAGGTTTTTTGCCAAATTGCGCCAAATAAACATCTGTGCGTTGTGGTGCAGTAGTTATCGGCTCGAAACGAGAAATCGGGGAGTCAAATTTCAGTTGAATTTCTTTCATTCACTTACGCACAAATACCCTTCAGAAAGGTGTTAATTCATCTCTTCCCTCCAGTTATGGGTTAAATAACAGAACAGATTGGGTTCTATAGCTTTGTTCGGCAACCAGTCTACCGCAGAAAGTAATTGCAACCTACTGCGGGATAACCATTTGCCCAGTCAGTCATGTCTTTTTTGAGACATGATCGCCCAAGCGTGTATCACGTATGGCACTTAACTGATTGACTGAAACATCTGCGCATCTTTAGCAAGAATATTTCACAATATTAAAGAGAATTGTTATTGTACATTATTGTTATAACGATGTACTAAAACAGAATATTTATATATTTTGCTAAATTAATCGTAAAGTAGAATGCTTTTGAATATAGCAATAAAATTGAATTTCTTGAAAGAATATTAAAATAAATATAAATCAAATTAGATGACTGCTATAATTATTTTCTGAATTTTAATCTTGTATTTCTAATAAACTAAAGAAAGAAAATAAGATTTGTTCAGAGTTTTCTTTTTCTGTTATCTAACTTCGACTGATCTCTTCCTTGACGTTAAAAGTTATTTCTTTTTGAATTATCGAAACTTATCTCAATTTATTTCTTCTTATTAGCTTTCTGTAACTCTGAAAATATTCAGTCTTTTATAAGTTTTATGAGTTTTATCTCACATAATTTCTCTAACAATGTAGCATAATTTCTACAACAATCTGTTAATCGACCCACAAATTGTTGTTTTCGATATTTTTAAACACTTTAACTATATATGAAACAAGATCATACGATGTACAATGTCGAAGAGGCCTGCGTTATGTCAATCTTCCTTGTTAGGCAAAATTGATTCTTTTGAACTCATGACTTTTTACATGGAATTGAACAAGAAAATCACCAATAAATATGCAGCTACTTCAGCCACCAGGCATGGTGAAAACATTTCTTATTGAGATTTATTTTAATTTGGTACAGATCTTGGTAACATGGATAGAAATAGTAACTGGATTAGAGAAACTGAATTATTCTTATTTTTAAATTCAGAAAAAAAAAACTTTCCAAGTATGAAACCCAGCAAATAAAATCTTGGCCTGAGCAGGAACACTGACCCCTGACTTTGTTGAAAAAGAATTTCTACCACAAAATAGGTTACCCTATATATGCTTCTCGCGTCACAATAGGAGTAATTATATCTTCTTAATCATATCAACAATGGTATTTAGCACTGTCAAATTATCATTCGGATAATTGATATATAACTGGTTTCGGGAAAATAATAATATTAATTTGAGGGAATAATTAACTTTGTGTTGTTGTTAGAGCTTGGTGGGCGGAATTTCAGAGTCGAGATCTTAACACAGTTAAAAGGAATTGTTCTCATTGTACGTCTTTCTTTCTAGAGAGATTACTCTGAAACACACTGTCAAACCTTTGAAATGAAAAACTATATTACAGGGAAAGAGGAACAAGAGAGTTATCATTACAAAACAGGTTTTGTTTTTCACAGATTTTATGTGTACAAAATTCTGTTCGATTTGTATTTGTTTGATTTGAAATATTTTAATGTTTATCACAAACGAATTTCGAAAGTTTTATCAAAATCATTGAGTCGAGAGGAATGTTCTCCTTTTTTACTCGTATTCACGAGAATGAATTGATATATTTGGATAATTTTTAAGTGTCTTCTAATTTAATTGGCCAGGAAATGTTAGATTGAATTTTTGGAGGGTCGGATGGGAGGCATGAAATATCTTTCTTCCTCTATGTTCTATCAAATTCAGCTTTCACTTCAGGGAATTCTGAAACTGGGATTCCCACTATTTCTATATGGATCCATTCTGATTCCCTACCTTTTAATGCGGAACAAAAACATATTCAATTAAACAAGTCAGCTCTTTTATTTGTTGAGATATCTTGAGATCTCAGGTCCTGGAATTTCGCTTTATTGAAGCACATGTCTTCCTTTTACTAATCAAACCTCTAAGATGTACTTTACCACTGACTTTATAGTTTTATTGTCTTTTCTGTCTAAATATCGACTTTCTTCTTAGAAACATTTACACATTATTTTATCGCAAAAGTTGGAAACGAACTTGTGTATGTGGGACGCAGAATATTTTTTATAATCATTTCACCCCAAGAAAGGCAGATTTGCTACTGGCGCGTAAGGGGTTACATAAAAGGTGAGTGATGAGGAGGAGGAACAAGTTACGGGGGTGTCTGAGAATGTCTAAAAGAAAGATCAGAATACAGGTGTGAAGAGGATTGCATGTGAGTAGAGTTGAAAGGAAGAAAAACATGATACAAAGGTTGTCAGGGAAAGGATGTGAGCCAAAGAGACAAGAGATGGCAATTGACATTGCATTTTAATTCTTGGAGATTGTAGCTCTCAGGGAAGCAAGTATACGAAGGGAATTCCACAGGCGGGAAGTGCGAGCAAAGAAACTGACGGAGTAAAAGTTGCAGTTACATTTGATTGGTTTCACTGTAAAAGTGTGAAACCTAGACGCTAGTCTAGTAACTCGACTAAATTCATACAAAAAGGGCACCAGGGAGCTAAGCTTATCGGAGCAGAAGCCGTGAAGGTATTTGTAGAAAAGACAGAGGGAATCCACATTACGTCGGTGAGAAAGTGACCGAGTTGAGCTAGCAAAAGTGACCGAGTTGAGCTAGCAAAAGTGACCGAGTTGAGCTAGCAGGTCGGGATCAATTACATTGCAAATTCTTCGTTGGATTTTGTCAAGAAGCCCAAGATGTATAGCAGGAGCACCCAACCAGATGAAACAGAAGTATTCAATGCACGCATGGATGGTAGATTTATATATGTGAAAGATAGATTTAGACGAGAAAAACTTCCTGGTCTACACAGGAAACCAACCTTCGTCGCAGCGGATTTAGCTATGGATTCAATGTAGTCATTCCACTTGAGGTCGGCTAATATAAATAGGCCAAGGAGGCGCACTGTTTTGCTTTCAAGGAGACTAGCCTGATCCATTCTGATGGGGATGGGTAGAAGCGGTTGTCTATGGTGTTAAAGGATAGCAGCTTCGTTGTGGAAGTATTAAAATTTACGAGCAATTTCTTAACCCAGTCCATCATAGATTGGAGGTCCTTTTCAAGACCAGCAGCGAGGTTTGCTTTGTCAGCCTCGACAGATTTCTTAACAAGGCATTAGTAAATGGGTGTGGTGTCAGCATAGATTCCTACTTGAATAGGAACTGGGAGAGATAGACAAAGATTATTTAGGGCTATAAAAGATAAGAAGTTGTGGAGAGCCATGATTGAAGTAACAAGGCACATTAAAAATAAACACAATGCATTGTCTTTTATACATTTCAAATTGTTTTGAATTATTCGAAATAATTACCTGCATTATACCAACAAAAAGTTTAGAGTGTTCAAGTATTGAACTCAGGAGAGTTATGAAGTTTGACCTTGTAGAAGAAAACTTCAAAAAATTTCCGAGAATGCATTATGCAAATATTAGGCAAAATGTACTCGCAATACGCAAATGTGAAATAGTGGTGTGCTAACTTCCAATCTTGAGATTTTGAAACTTAAAATACAGCATATTTTAGGAGAGTCTCAACAGTATCAGCCTCTGTTATTATTGGTTATATGCATGATTTTATTTTGGCCGATCAAACAAAAGAATTACTGAAACGCTAATGATGTCCAGGGGAAATATTATGTTTAAATTCTTAGCATTTCACAATGCGAAAATTTTCAGACACCAAAAACAATATCAACAAGAAACGATATCGTGTACACATCTAACGGCTAAATTTTCAGTATGTTTAGTGATCTAGTGATAATTTGTCACTGTTGTAGAAATAACTTTACATTTTTTTAAATAATAAAAATATGACAACAATATTCAATGCACGGTTGGACGGTTTTATTTGTATATGTGCAAGATGGACTCAGGTGGGAAAAACACAGTGACACAAGATTCCTAGCAGTGGATTTAGCTATTGATTCAATGTAATGGTTCCACTGGAGGTCGGAAGATAGGGTGAGACCAAGGAGGGCAGCATATTGTTTTCAGGGAGACTCGCTTGGTCCATGCTGATTGGAGTTGCAGGTATTGCCTGTGGTGGTTGATAGCAGCTTCGTTTTAGAAACATTAAAATTTACAAGCTATTTCTTATGTGAAAATATCTAACATACCAGAGAGAGGGTTATTTAAACATCTCTCAGTTGTGCCTCAGTTCTAAAAGGGAAGTCGGATACGGACACTTCAGACGAGTCCAATGTGGAGTTGGATGAGAAACCTCGTGCAAAGCTCTAGGCCTTGTCCACAGATGCCGTGAGGACCTCAAATTTATTGATTAAGGGAGGGATGGAAGACTTGTTGCTGTTCAGCACGTGTTTGCAGAGCCGCCAATAGTCTTTGGAGCCGAACTTGGAGGCAGCTGTGCGCTGTACCATTCTCTCAACAAACAACAGCTTAGCCTCATTCAAGATCCTCTTACATTCATTACGAGCAGAGGCAAATGGCAATTATTATGGTCTGATGCGTGTCTCCGAAATAGCCGGAAGAAGTGTTTCCCGTGGGCAATGGCAGCCAAACAGACAGGAGAGAACCCAAGGGAGGAATGAGGTTTGAGTCGGAAATTCCTGAA
The DNA here is from genome assembly GCA_037127315.1 of Ascarosepion bandense. Classification (NCBI taxonomy): domain Eukaryota; kingdom Metazoa; phylum Mollusca; class Cephalopoda; order Sepiida; family Sepiidae; genus Ascarosepion; species Ascarosepion bandense. Next base: position 9,471,578 of record JBBBDQ010000191.1, read on the forward strand.
CGGTATGAAAATATCAATACCAGCTTTCACCCAGGAAGAGACCTCAAAGGTGCAGTCCTTAACTGGAAAATTGAACACTTTTTTCCAAAGGACATCACATAGGAAATTGCAGACCGAATCCCAGTCTGCTCTTTGGTAGCAGTAGGAAATTCTGTTGGTAGGAGACTCCTGTGGTAATTGAGTGTGAAGAGGGATATTATAGAAACGACAGAATGATCAGTGTTACCGAGAGGGTAAACTGAGAGAATTGGCAGGAGTCATGTACAGAGGTGAAGCAGAAATCTAGTAGAGAAGCGTGTCCTGAAAGGATACTAGAAAAGCGTGTGGGGAAATCCACCACCTGCTTAAGATATTGAGAAATATCAAAATTCATGGCGTGAATGTCAGCAGAATCAGTAACAGAGCCTTCTAGCCACTTGGCATGTTGGGCGTTAAGATCTTCGAACAAAAATATATTAGCGAATGGGTGGGAGGAAGTAGCCTTGTCTATATTGTCAGAGATACTGTCTAACAGGGAGCAGTTAAGAGGAAGGGAAGCGGTACAGAAAGGAAAGCTAAAGAATTGAAAACCAAACAGAATAAGTTGAAATGGTAACATCGATATTCTTCCCGATCGAAGGCGTACAATAGTCAGGTGTTAACAGGAAATGGCACGTCGAGGGCGTTTTAAATAAGAAAAATACTTCGATGAAAGAATATTTTCAGAATTTTCAAAGAGTTAACACCGAATACAAATCTCCCCAATGCTACACCGATTAAAAGAGACATTGAAAGAAAAGTGGCAAGGGGAGCTGCTGAAATTTGTTTATATTTTTGCAGAAACATGCACCTGATCACGGGACAAGCATTACAACGTGGCTTTTTGGTGGCGATACATGAAATCTACACTATTAACCAGATATTTTACGCCATATTTTATGTTTCCAAACCTTTAAATATGTTTGAAAGATAGGAAATTTGCGAAGAATTTTGAGGAGATATCAAGCCAGTATGTCATTGACTAAACATGTCTTTACAGAAACTTAAGAAAAATTCTACCAATGTGCTAAAATATATTTCATGGTTCTTGGTTATTATTTACTTGGTTAGGCCGACAACATTTCAGCACAACGTAAGTCTTCCGGAAATGCTTGAAATCAATATTCACTTTACCAGTGCAAAAGCATCATGGTTTCCGTTACTTAGCTTAATTAAGTGCGTTGTGGTGCATTGGATATCGGCTCGGAACGAGAAATCGGAGAGCCGAGTTCGAATTCCAGCTGAATTCATTGCATTCACTTACGCGCAAACACCCTTGGGAAAGGTATTAATCCGTCTATTCCTTCCAGTTATGGGTTAAATAGCAGGACAGATTGGGTTCTATAGCCTTGGTCGGCAACCAGTCTACAGCAGAAAGCAATGGCAACCTACTGCGGAATAATCTTCTGCACAGTCAGCCATGTCTCTTTCGAGACATGATCGCCCAAGCGTGTATCACGTATGGCACTTAACTGAATTTAATTATAAGAAACAAATTTGTAACGCTAAGGCGATTGAGTTAAACGAAAAGGCCAATTCAGTTTCTCTTAAAATAAAAAATTAAAACCGCTTCTTTTTTTTCCCAGATTGCCGTGTTGCCTTTTACAATTTTTCTTAATAGAGAAATTGAAATAAAGAAATTCTTAATAGGGAAATTGTTAAGAAGTGATAAGAAATTCTTAATAGAGAAATTAATATGAAATGATAAGAAATTAATAAGAAATTCTTAATAGAGAAATTAATATGAAATGATAAGAAATTAATAAGAAATTCTTAATAGAGAAATTAATATGAAATGATAAGAAATTAATAAGAAATTCTTAATAGAGAAATTAATATGAAATGATAAGAAATTAATAAGAAATTCTTAATAGAGAAATTAATATGAAATGATAAGAAATTAATAAGAAATTCTTAATAGAGAAATTAATATGAAATGATAAGAAATTAATAAGAAATTCTTAATAGAGAAATTAATATGAAATGATAAGAAATTAATAAGAAATTCTTAATAGGGAAATTGAAATAATTTTGAATTGCTTAATATTCTTGACAGCCCGATTGCTTGATTTATTTGCCTGATGTCTTCAGCAAATATTTGATTTGAAAAAGTCTCAGCAGTTGTTCCGAGTCGATTTCACTATTTGTACTGTGACATCTGAGACAGTTTTGTGACATCTGTCACAGGTCTATGGTATTTACTTTGGGGCAAAATCCATTTTGAGGGAAGGGCGGGAAAGCAATAAAAAAATTATAGTTATATCAATTAACACGAATATATACCCTTGCTTAAAATAACATTTCTCTCTCTCTCTCTCACACACACACACACACACACACACACACACACACACACACACACACACATATATATATATATATGATAGAATAAAGTAAAATAACAAAATGGGAAACGTATATCAATCTAACATATTTCACTTTTATCAAAGCTTCCTTAGATACCGAGAGAGAGAGAGAGAGAGAGAGAGAGAGAAAGCAGACATCGTTATGTTGTGATTTGTGGTTGATTCTTATTGGTCGGATATGTGTCGTGCATTAAAGCAATAGATACTTATTTTTGAGTGTATGTGCGTCGAATATTTTGTATGTGTGTGCACGTATAGAAACGCTTGTCTGTTTTAATATATGCGTATATGTGCATGTGCGTACTAATACAAGTTACCGTCCTCCATACATATTAACAGACAAGTGTTTCTATACTTCATACATACATACATACATACATACATACATACATAAGAAGCTTTAATACATTGAAGCATATTAGATTGACTTCTTCTATTTTATTCTATCTTGTCGTATTCCGATCCATATATTCAACTCATATAAAGTGGGACTGAAACATCCTTGGTTAGACCCACTTCTAAAATCCTAATAAAATGACTGATAAATATATTTTTAAAAATACCTTTTTATTGGCCATATAAATTCATACACATACGCGCGGACCACACACACATACACATACACACATATTTATATGCATGAATATAGTCACTAAGTGAAAATCGTAGTGTCGAGTCCGTTACATCCACTTAGGTGCAAGTACCCTTGAAAAAGATATGGATTAATCTCTTCGCCCCCCAGTTACGGATAAATAGCAGGACAGATGGCCTCGTTTGCAAAGAAAGAAGCAAACGAGCATTTTGCGATTTAAAAAATCTTTTTTGTTCTCACACATGTCAATTAAATATAAAATATAGTAAAAATATTTATCTCTCCCATTTTTGTATATAAATAAAAATAAAAATTTCATTCAAAAATTCAGTTTTACAGTTTATGCGATGTCACCTTGAGTGGCTTAAAATTGGTTCATCAAACATGGGAACGGCGGAATAAAGAAATGTATATGTAAAACATAAAGAAAGTATTAAATGAAAAACAACACTGACAACATATATCTTAAAACAATAATATATAATAATTCCTTATCGTACGATGCAACATACATCTGATGATTGCCGTGTGCATGAAATTTATGCAAATTCTTACGATAACGTATGACAAATAATTATTTTGTTTTATATATATAAACACACACACACACACATACACACACATATATATATATATGTGTGTGTGTGTGTGTGTGTGTGTGTGTGTGTGTGTGTGTGTGTATGTGTGTGTGTCCAAAGAACTATTATTGAATAGAAACAACAAGTTCTATTTAATTTTTATTATATTTTCCCATTTTACAAATAAGATATGCGGTGAATACGAAATAAAAATAACTCTCTTTTTTGCAAATTCGTGAGCCAGTGTAAAATCTATATTTTGACCAATAGAAGAAAAAAAAACGATTGGCCTCGTGATAAAGAAAAAAGAACAAGGCAAAATTTTACCAGTCAGTGTGAATTTTTTTATAACCAATGAAAGGGGAGCGATTAACAAAACTGAGAGAAAGTAACAAACAATGTCTAATCGTTCTTAGAGAAAGAAAGTGGAATCAAACAGAGAGAGAGAGAGAGAGAGAGAGAGAGAGAGAGAGAGAGAGAGAGAAACAAAGAAGAAGAGAACAGTCACCACAGACATGATGTAATCATAGATTTTCAAACTGTTGATCGGACACAACTGTCGCAGCAACACACATTCTCACCACATCACCGTCTCACGTGCTGTTTTCTTTATCTCCCGTTCTTCGTCTTCACCTATTCGCCGTTCACAACAGAAAGAGAAGAACAAGGACTTTGTTACTACTTTGTTTATACGTACAACAAAATATAGACTTATCTTTTTTGCACAAATCACATTTCGCTACCACAAACAAACTTTTGATTGTTGAAACTCTTTGCTACTCTTTCTCTTAGAGCATTTTCACTATGTAATAATTTCATACATAAAAATTTATGTCATGCTATTCGATAAACAAATTTTCATTTATTTATACAAACGAGACAGTTTAATCTTTCCAAACTTCTGATAATCTTAAATTATGGAGACTTCGGTTGTTTGGCACAAGGCCAATTTCATAAACATGATCAGGCTCCCTACAGATGTATATCTGCATTGCGATTGGGAATAAACTGCCCACAGTTAATATTTTTTCTTGTCTTGTTTAGGTACTTTTGACACTTTCAGTCATTATAAAGACGATATATATATGGATGCTGTCAGTAAGGTAAACAAGATTTTTCGTCTAAATCCTACCCTTTTTAAGTCGCTGAACAAAAATGACAACTTTGACGGTTTTCGCTTTCCCCTTTTTAACCGTTGCATATGAAATTAATTTGAATTCCAATTCTAATCCATCGATTCCAAAACGCCAGTAATTAGTAAAATAAAACTTGTTTACCATTCTTAAAAAACGCTGTGCTTTATAATGACTGAAATAAACAAAAGTACTTGTACAAAGCAAAAAAAAAAAAAAAAAGAAAAAAAGAAAAGCGTTTATATTTCTTCATTTTCACTTTCCTTTATTGTGTTCTTCAGAGACAACAACATCCACAAACCTTCAGGTGTAGTTCTCACTGTTTCTTTTTAGAGACGTGAGGATAAGCACGAATGGGATGGTCGTTCGTAAAGTTTTAAAACACGAGAAAATTCTAATTATTTAATCAGTAAAACAGCTTCTGATTGTTGCATGTTTCCATTTCTATTATTCGGACTTTTCCACTAAGTCATGCTTTTTAAAAAATGAATCTAAACTAAATTTTTTTTCAATATCCGTCCACATTCTCTATTTGTTCAGTGTCTGATTTTCTTGATTTTACTATAAAATCTTACCGAATTATTCTTTAAAAACTTTTTAAAAATTTAAAAAATTTAAAAAATTTAAAAATTTTTAAAAAATTTTAAAAAAAAATTTAAAAAATTTTTTAAAAAATTAAAAAAAAAAATTAAAAAAAAAATTTTTTTTAATTTTAAAAAATTTTAAAAAAATTTAAAAAAAAAAAAAATTAAAAAAAAAAATTAAAAAAATTATTCTTTAAGAGAGAATCTATTTCTTAACTCAGATACTCTCTTCGCAACCATTTCTGTATAATCATTTCTGCAAATCCGTATTTTGATGTCTTGAAATATATACTTGTGCAGATTACATCTCTGACTGGAGATAGTGAAATCTCCTCAATAGTCCCAATTAGTTTTATTATTACTCGTTTAAATTAAAATCGTTCGCAGTATTTACTGTGGATCACACAATCATGTATTAACATGTGCACTAAATCTATTGCCCGCATTCGCTTCATATAAATTCTTGCAGTTAACACTGACGATTCTACGGTTTTTCTTTTCTTTTTCATGCCTTTCTATGTTTTAGTTTTATAATCTAAAATTCAGCATTTATTAACAAATGTTCTGAATTTTCTTTATATTCCCCAAAAATCTACGTTTGTTTTGTTTATATTAATTTTTATCCATTTTTTTCTTTTGTCGATTTTGCTGCAACTTCTTAATTTCAAAACGAATTTCACACTCCATAATTTTGCTTTCTTAACTATAATTTAATATATTTTCTTTGAATTCAACGTCTTTTTCCAGGGCCATAATTTGGATGAGTTTCTTTTTGTTAAATATAGATAAGGATTGTCTTTGTGGAGAGAATGATCCGTTTGAAATTAAGCTATCACCACCTTGGTTGTTATGAGCGCAGCCTTGAACATTTTTTTGTGGTTTACATCATTATCATTTTCTTGTAGAAAATTTGAAATGCAGTGGTCTAATAATGATTAGAAGAATACTGCGCCTATTTTTTCTTCATAGGAATGAACTTGATATTTCTGCATCTTTTAATCAAATTTATTTCAATATATAGTCACATGAAACAACAGCATTAATCATTTGATATATGTATTGTTATTCATAAGAACTGAATAGTTTCCATGGAGAGAATAATCAATGCAAATGAGACAATTATCGTCAGTTACAAATATGCTAATTAAACAAGTTCAAAACTTACCGTTGTGGTTTATAAAAAGGAATCGAATAAAGTATGTTTCAAATTTACGAGTTAAAGAATAAAAGTAACATAACATTGGAAGAAATATAAAGGTAGAAGCAATAAGTGGGCGTTTGTCGACTTTATACAAATGATGTAATAACTGAAGAAGAAGGAGGAGGAAGAGGAGGAAGCCGGTAATGAAGAAACTAACCAAAAATATCCAAGAAAGAATATAAAGAAGATTAAAAATAAATAAAAAAGAAAGAAAAAAGAAATTGCAATTATTATTTATTATAATAATGTGCATAATAATTAAAATACCTGTACATGCTAATCGGGACAGGTATTTTCCCAACAATTACTTACTCATAGAAGAAATTTACGAGAAAATTTTTATCAACGAGAATACGTTTAGGGAAATATTTATAATCTTTAAAAACGAATTAATTCCATAAACGTTCATATTCTCCGTAAACAAATAATAAATGGATTATCAAGGCGAATTCTACAAATCTGTTTACAAAACTGAACTTTAAAATATTATTATTTCAAATTTGATCAAGGTTATGTAATTTTTCTGTTGTAAAATGGCGTCATTACGGTAGGTGAAAATATAAATAAGAGTGATTTGTTAAAAGGTTATGCTTGACCAATCCTCTCAAAACGTGTGTCTGGAATTCGCAATAGATTATTTTACAGCCCCACACCAATATCCCAGCTCTCTCTCTCTCTCTCTCTCTCTCTCTCTCTCTCTCTATCTATCTATCTATCTATCTATCTATATATATATATATATATATATATATAAATAACGATTTGTACCCACAAAAATTACTAATGGCTTTAAAAAGAACAGACCTCATATTATTTAATCCCGATGAACCTTTCGGCCAACTCTTATCAAGGGTTCTTGTTGGCTTTAATTTTAAGGGAATTAAAATTAAAGCCAACGAGAACCCTTGATAAGAGTTGGCCGAAAGGTTCATCGGGTTTAAATAATATGACGTCTGTTCTTTTTAAAGATATATATATTATGTACATTACATACATGCATTATATATACGACATTGAATCTATGAATATTTTGGAGCATATCACACAGCAATATTAAATATTAAATTGCGTGATCTTTATTTTTTTGATATTAGCAAAAACTAAGCGGCAAAGTATTAATCCATTTTGATTTCTCTTTTTCCATTCCCTCGCCATTCTCAATCAATCGCAAACTACTAGCTCTTTTGTCTCTCATTGATTCTCTATCCGTTAACTTTTTTATCTCTTACTAATGACAGTTAAACGTTTGAGATATTTTTTGCCTTAAATACAGAGATTAACAATTATATATGCAGCAGTAGTAACATCAGACGCTAATTGACCGTTGCGAGGACATAAGACATGCCGAAATCTTTCCATGACGACAGTAAATGTGACACACTCTGCCATGTCGTAATAGTAAGCTTCCCTATTTTCGTCTTATTTTTTGACAGTTCTCCAATTGCTAGTCATTCGGCCATATGAAGCAACCATTTAATCCATCTTTTATATTTTCTTATTGTTGTGTGAACGATCCACTCCCATTTTTGTTATTCCATTAGTTCATGTTGGCCTCTTGTTGTATAAATGTCATTCACTCTTAGACCAATGTCATTTGCATTCGGAACCATGTCATCCACATTTTCTCTCACAAGATTATTTTGAGCATAGTTATTTCTGAATTGGCTTTCAAATAATTCCATTAATGCCTCACACCAATACAGCTTGGCCGACAGTAAGCATTCATAATACACTTTATATGTTAAGCATATTGTCAAAGGTCTTTTCATTATATCTGTAATGCTATCAGATATTAAAAGTATATATATATAATATTGGATTTTTCTTACGAGAGCCAGATCATACTGAAGATGGGATATAGCTATCTGATATATCCCTAAAGGAATACAGTATAAAAGATCAGTTGAAGAAGGGAACTCCACACCAGGAATAAGAAATAGAGATTTATTGTACTAAGGTACAATTAATAATAATACACATATAGGCAAGCCACGGGTTGGAGCGGAATCGACTATCGAATAGTGAATGCCTTCGCCTAAGAGGTTTTTTGTATTTACTAGCCTTCCCACGCAAGGTCAGATGTGACATATGGTCATTTTATAGTGAGTATTCCCGGCCATATTGCCGGGCCAAAAAATGTCTATCTATTTTTCCCCAGTCGTGGTTCTACCCTTCGGCGGAACCACGACTGGGTTTGTGCTCTCTGCTCGGAAGCAGAGAGCACCCTCTACCCGAAGGCAGAGTGCTGACAGTGTCACAGAGCAGTCAGGCGAATGCCTAAGACCTTTTTGTATTTACTAGCCTTCCCACGCAAGGCTAGATGTGACACATGGTCATTTTATAGTGGGTATTCCCGGCCATATAGCCGGGCCAAAAAATGTCTGTCTATTTTTTCCCAGTCGTGGTTCTACCCTTCGGCAGAACCACGGCTGGGTTTATGCTCTCTGCTCGGAAGCAGAGAGCTGACAGTGTCATGGATCAGTCAGGTGAATGCCTAAGACCTTTTGTATTTACTAGCCTTCCCACGCAAGGCCAGATGTAACTCATGGTCATTTTATAGTGGGTATTCCCGGCCATATTGCCGGGCCAAAAAATGTCTATCTATTTTTCCCCAGTCGTGGTTCTACGCTTCGGCGGAACCACGGCTGGGTTTGTGCTCTCTACTCGGAAGCAGAGAGCACCCTCTACCCAAAGGCAAAGAGCTGACAGTGTCATAGAGCAGTCAGGCGAATGCCTAAGCCCTTTTTGCATTTACTAACCATCCCACGCAAGCCAAGATGTGACACATGGTCATTTTATAATGGGTATTCCCGGTCATATAGCCGGGCCAAAAAATCTCTGTCTATTTTTGGGTAGTGAATTACTTTCTACCCTGCAATCCCTTTACTGACAGACAAAAAAACTTGCAAGTTTCTCGCTGCTCTATCGCTATTTCCAGGGAAAGTGTTAAGTCGAACTACATTCCTTAGTTGCACCAGTTTTAACCTTCACTGCACATGTCACGCGCATTCTAACAAAACGCGCCGTTTCTCTTCGTATTCTATTGGTGAGAGGTAAGTTTTATTTCTTCCCACAGACCACGGCTTTGTGGAACCGACTCCCAAAAACATTCTTCTGTGATCAATACGATCTTAATCTGCTCAGGTCTAGAGTCAACCGTTATCTTCCGCACATATCAACACAAATTGTGCCTTATATTATGTAACACCTTACTTTGAGTGGCTCTTGGGCATTGTACAGGGTGTACACCATCTTAAAGAGAAAATATCTTTATTTATTTTTTATGATCTTTTCAGAAATGTTACAACTAAGATTTATCTTTTTCTATTATTTCTGTTCAGGAAATCAAGTATACGCAAGGGAGTTCCATAGGCGGGAAGTGCGAGAAAAGAAGCTGTGGAGTAGAATTAACGGTTGCATTTAGTTGATTTAGCTGTAAAAGGATGAAACCTTTTGCCAGTCTGGTTGCACAAGTAAATTCTTATGGAGAGGGCACGAGTGACCTAAGTTTGTCGGAGCAGAAGCCATGAAAGTATTTGTAGAAGAGACAGAGAAAGCCACATCCGGCCGGTGAGGAAGTGGTTAGAGTCAAGCTGCCAGATCGGGACCAATCACATTACAGATTCTCCTTTGGAACCTGTCGAGAACACTGTGATGAACAGCAGGGGCGCTGACCAGATATGAAAATAGTATTCTATGCATGGTCGGATGGTTGATTTGCATATCTGCAAGATTCAGGCCGATAAAACTTCCTAGCTCGATATAGTGATCCAACATTCTTAGCAGTCGATTTAGCTATTGACTTAATGTAGTGATTCCACTTGAGGTCGGAAGATAGGGTAAGGCCGAGGAGGCGCAGGATATTACTTTCAGGGAGACTCGCTCGGTTCATGCTTATGCGGGGGCAGGAGAGATTGCCTGTGATGGTTGACAGATAGCAGTTTCGTTTTAGAAGCATTGAATTTTACAAGTCACTTTTTACCCCAGTCCACTAGTGAGTGGAGGTCTTTCGCAAGATCAGCAGCTAGGTTATGTTTGTCCGCCTCGCTGGATTTCTTACTGATGCAGAAGTAAATGACGGTGTTATTTGCGTAGATGCCTAGTTGGGATTTGATCACGTCTGGGAGATCATTTATTAAAATCAGAAAGCGCGCTAGGCCTAGGATAGAGCCCAAAAGCAAACCAGGGTTCGTGCGGTAGGATGTGGGGCATGTCCATTCAAGATGATCTTCATTCTGCAGTTAGATAAGAAAGATTAGATCAGATCAAGCAAGAGTCTAGTGATATCATTACCCTGTAGCTTGCTAAGAAGTCCAGCGTGCCAAACCCTATCAAAAGACTTGGAGATATCCAGAGCAACAGCACGAGCCTTGCCGAACTAATCGAGGGCCTGGTATATATACTCCGTAATGGTCGTTAGCATATCGGCAGTAGACCTGGCAAAGTGGAAGTCATATTGTCTGTCTACGATTAGTTTATGGGCGGTAAGATGTTGAATTATTTCAGCATTGATAATAGCCTCGAACACTTTTCCGAAATTTGCTAGTAGGCTGATAGTGCAATAATTGGATGGGTCTGAGGAACCCTAAGAGTTCTTAAATACAAAAACCACAGAAGAGGACTTCCAACAGGCATGGAAAACAAGAAACATAAAGGAAGTAATTATAGAAATTATAGAGGATAGATGAGAATTCAGGGGCACATTTCTACTGGACAATGACTGGGATTCTATCACCTCCGCTCGCCTTATGGGGGTTAAGTTTTGATATTATCTTAGATACCAAAGACGGGGTTATGTAAACATTTTTAGTTGAGCTTCAGTTCTAAGAGGGAAGTCGGGTGCGGGTACTGCAGACGAGTTAAATGTGGAGTTTGATGAGAATCTGCGAGCAAAGCAGTCGGCCTTCTCCACAGATGCCGTGAGGACCTCGAATGTATTGATTAAGGGAAGGGTGGAGGATTAGCTATTGTTTAGCACACGTTTGAAGACTCGCCAATAGTCTTTGGAGATGAACTTGCGGGCAGCTATGCTCTGTCTCATTCTCTCAGCAAACAACAACTTAGCGTTATTCAGGATCCTTTTACACTCATTACGAGCAGAGAAAAATAGGCGCCTATTGTGGTCAGACGCATGGCTCCGAAATAGTCGGAAGAAGTGGTTCCTGTGAGCAATGGCGGCCTAACAGGCTGGAGAGAACCAGAGGGAGAAATGAGGTTTCGGACGGAACTACCTGATTGGTATGAAGGCAACAATGCCAGCTTTCGCCCAGGAAGAGACCTCAGAGGCGCAGTCCTCAACTGAGAGACTCAACACCTTTTCCCAAGTGACGTCGCATAGGAAATCGCAAAACGCATCGCAGTCTACTTTTTGGTAGCAGTAGGTGACTCTGTTAGTAGGGGGCTCCTGGGGGGAGTGAGAGTGCTGAGATACATTACTAGAAACAATAGCATGATCGGGATTACCGAAAGGGCAAAGCTGCGAGACTTGGAAGGAGTCAGGTACAGAGGTGAAGCAGAGATCTAGCAGAGAATCATGTCCTGATAATATACTAAGAAAGCACGTGGAGAAATCCACCACTTGCGTAAGAGATTGAGAAACATCAAAATTCATGGCGTGAATGCCAGCTAAATCAGGGACAGAGTCTTTTAGCCACTTGGCATGGTGGGCGTGAAGATCTGCAAACAGAAATATGTTAGCAAATGGATGGGAGGAAGTAGCCTCATCTATATTGTCAGAGATACTGTCTAGCAGGGAGCAGTCGGGAGAGGAGGAGTAACGGTACAAGAATAAAAGATAGGTAACCGATTTGAGAAGTATCAGACAGAGATACATCTATGGGGAGGTCAGCGGATTCGAAAGATGTCACCCTAGCTAGAGGGAAGTGTTCACTGACGTAAACCCCCAGCCCATGCATATGGATAGTAGATTCCTTCCTTGAGAAGGAAGCCAGGGATCAAGAAATCAGGGAATTGAGGGGTTGAGATTAGTCTCACCGAACGCTAGGATGCCAGTGCACTTTTCGTGGAGGAATGATTCAACGCTACAGAAGTTGGTACGAATACCCCGGATGTTAGTGAAGGAAATGTTAAGAGGTTTAAGTGATTTTACCTTGCCTGGTTTAGATTTTTTAGCTGAGTTATGGTTGTTCATGTTTGTTGTTGGTGAGGAAAGACCTCGGGTAGAGAAGGCAGACGGTCCCAGGAACTTTAGTTGTCTCTTTCTGATGCTCAATATTAATTTCCTTTTCGTTTCCATCCTTTCCAAAACCTTATCATTGTTCGGTCAATGATATCCACAGCAGCATAGGGCTCCTAATTTACCAGTCGGAAACAGTAACCAGAAAACTGCCAACCCGGTACCCTTACAATAAAGAGAGGTTGTCATCGACCACGAACGTCGCAGAAAAATCGCTGAAGCACCAATACTGAGAACTGAGGAGAGGAAGTGAGCCGGAAACTACTTCTTAAACAGGGAACAAGGGATAAGCCTCTATACCTGTTCAATAGAGGTAGGAAGATATGAACCGGGCGATAGTATGGTCTATCTAGTCCAACTGACACGTTCCTTATTTTGATAATTTAACATTGCTTATAAATCATCCGCAAATTGTAGATGATTTACTTATTATTTTGTCATGTATTTTCAAAATGTGTTGCAAATAGTTTAGGTTAATTAGTATGTTTTGTTTTTGATCTTCTTTAATGTCGAAGTCTTGTCTCATTATTAGTTTGTATTTTTTCATTGTGTTTTTGCACACTACTATAACACAATTACAGAAATCTTACAATTAATTTAAACACTAATAATATTGCGGACAGATTTTAAGTGGACAAAGTACACGTACAAAATAAATTCAACATTCATTTTCATTGTTGTTTTTTTCTTATAGTAGCGTGTGACATTAGGATTAATATAAGCAGTTGGTTTACCCACGCTAAAAAGGTTAAAGAAGGCTGGCAATGACAAGGAAAAACAGGTAATTTTAACAAAAAAACAAAAAGACAAGAAATTTATTGACGAAGTTATATACGTGAAGTAGTGTTCAGTAACTCGTTTCAGGAAAATAAATCAGAAATTTTTCAAGACCATAATTTCAACGAATTTCCATGAAGAGAATATATTTATACAACATATATAAGAAAGGATTTCGCATAGGCTCTCAACTTACTTTTCTTTCTGTTTTCTCAGCTCAACGGTTAATTTCTGTGAAGAAAATGTTTTCATTGGTCCAAACAATAATTCACATATGCTCGCAAATTTCTTTTCGTCTTTTACTTTAGCTTGGCAGAATTTGAAGGAAGGATGAGGGGGTAAAGGGAGTTATTATTATTATTATTATTATTATTATTATCTCGTACCCATCCCACAACAACAAAGGACTTCTCAAAATTTTCCTGTACGGTTTGAGAAAATTGGGCGCAAAGGTCTTTAATGAGCAGCTTAAAATGTGTAAAATGAATTAAAAAAATATTTAAATTGTCAGCGAACCTTATTTAAAATAGAATGCACTGAATAATTTTCCAGACAACTTCTATCTTTCTTTCTAAATACTGAATTTCTTTCATTTCTTTTTTTTTTTCATGTTTGTGCATATATATATATATATATATATATATATATATATATAGGTGTGTGTGTGTGTGTGTGTGTGTGTGTGTGTGCATGTGTGAGTGAACAAAAATTGTGCATATTTAAATTTTATCTATCTATCTAGCTAGCTAAATTATTCGTTTTACCTGTGAATTCAGCACTGTTTTATTGAGTTGTATATTTAATTTCAGTGTTTACGGTTTGAAGTCTCCTCTTAAAGCAACTTTTATAAAATCAGTTTTAGGTGATTCTTTTCAAGATATTGTCGCTTTATGATATTAATACCCACGACATTCAATGCTTTCATACAAAATCCACAATCGAGGTTTTGTTAATATTTACCATCGTATATTTCGGCTTTTTTATTTTCCATTTGATTATCTTTAGTTTTTCATCCTTGCATAACAGACGACATTTCATTCATTTATTCATTCTTCTTTTTTTCGTTATTCTTCTTATTCATTCATTTTCTTTCTTTTGGATATATTATTTATTTTTAATTTCGTTTCTCTTTCCTTTTTACCCTTCTTTATAGTTTTTTTTTTCTGCTTTCGCGTTGTTTTTGGCCCCCTGATATTTTCTTTGTATAAAATTCTCATGCCTTCCTTCCCAACTTCCTTAATTCTTGCATTACTTCCTTCCTTCCTTTCTTTTTCTACCCTATCCTATTTATTCCAAATCTAATTTTATTTCTTTTTCCTAAACTGTTTCTTATTCTTTCTGCATGCCAAAATTAACAACACGAATTATTTCCTTTTCACTTAATTTAGCAATTATACTGTCAAGTGAAGTTCCAACAGCTCCATAAAAATTTCGTAACAAATTCGCATTTGAGGTGAGCCTACCAAAATTTACACAACTGACTTTGCCATTTAGCCATTCAGTGCAAACATAACAACAACAACAACAATTCTTAGGAAAGAGTCTGTTTATTGGTTTGCCGCAGACGAATGTTGCCAAACGATGGCACACGAGTTCCATATCAAAAATGGATGAAAGGATTTACTGTTTGATTCATGGCAACGGAAAAGTCAGTGCGTTGAAAGGTAAATAATTCAAAACAATAATATCACTTTATAAAAATGCAACCAAATTTGCGAGAAAATCAGTCGAGTTAAACAACTCATATACATATATATATATATATATATATGTGTGTGTATGTGTGTGTGTGTGTGTGTGTGTGTGTGTGTGTGTGTGTATTCTGAAGGATGAAACAAAAAGTATCTTTCGTATCAAAACCCGTCAATTGGATGAATGTTATTTACTCTTATAAGAAAAGAAAAGCACAATTTTTTTTTATCTGTGCATCTTGTGAATGTCACAAATACCACTTTGTCAGTTCTGATGAAGAGGAAAAAATTAATGCCACTTTACCAATTGATTTTTTCATGAAATATAGTGGCTAGAACTATTAAACCTATATCGCAAACGAGTTAGCTGGTGTCGTGAGTCCAATTTTCAGTAAGTACAGTTCTGCATTCGCCCTGTGTCGTAGTTAGATTCTGATATGATTAGAAAATGGTTTCTGGCTGTTTTAGTTGCTCATTTCTCAGTGGCGCCACGAATCGGTACCCGAAACAAATACACACGAAAAAAAAAAAAAAAAAGCAAGAGATTGTTTTTCATACATTTAATTATGAATTTTCTGCTTTTGCATCAAACAGAAAAAATGACCAAAAAAGTTGATTGATGATCTTAAATTCTTACTGAACTGAGAAGTTGTCATTTATGACAAGTCAAGTTTAAATAAGATATTTTTAAAATAAAAATCAGTGATTAAACATTTTATCACATAAAAGATCAAACAGGAGTTTGATGCTAAAGCCTGTTACCCTGACCACATGAACTGAAGCGCGATACAAGACTGGCATCTAGGTCCCACCCTTTTACTGTTGTAATAGTTAAATATAACCGTTTCTTCTACCCTAATAGTTTCTTTTCTTTCGCTTCCCGCCTGTGGAACTCCACTCGAGTTACTTGCTTATCTGATAACTCTAATTTCAAGAAATTTAAATGCAACATCAATTGCCATCATCTTTCTTCTTGAATCCCTTTCATCTTTTATCCGTTTTCAATAATTCCCTATACGCAGTCTTTTCTTTCACTGTAACCCAACCCTACTAACTGTCCCGCTTTGGTTGGTGTGAAATGATTAAAAAAAATAAAAGCATTAATTTGTGCTTAAAAAATGACAAATGCATGACATCGTTCATAAGAATGAAGGTGAAAGGAATTAGTCTTCTAGACGGAATTTCTTATCTGACACAATATGCATTTTATCAAAGAAAATGACGTGTCAGCTTTATTCTCCAAAATGTAAACAAAGCAACTGAAAACGTGATAAATAGAATTTTGCTATTTTGCTATGCCATATATAGTAAAAGAAAAGTTTCGGAAGATCATTGTTGTAGACATTTATTTATATCAAAGCACCAGAAAAGAAAACATATTCATTTTGAAATTATAAATTACAGAAATTGTTTGACTTAGCATTCAATAAGTAAGTCAAGGAAGAAAAGATGACTTACTATCAAAGTAAAAGCCTTCGTTTTGCCGACAACATTCATGCTACGGTCAACAAACCTGCAGATCTTATTAGACATGTGAGTTCATTCAGTATTATGATTTCAATTAACTGAAATTAAAACCAGTTCTGTTGTAACTGGTGATCGTTAACCGAACTAATTTCATTTTGGAACCTGCTTCATCCATTAAAACATGATTGGAATAGTATGACAGATTAGTGATTGTTCCTATACCATAAAAACGATCCAGCAGCGACTCTTTCGAAGAAGCCAGAAATGCAATATGGAAATGAATGCTTTCGATTTTGCTTTTATTTTTTTCGTTCTATTGCAATTGTATTTTTGCAAAAACCCGCCTCAGGACATTTTAGATTTTTATTTTTATTTGTTTCATTGTTTATAAGCGAGTTTTGGGGTTTGTTATGATTTTGTTTTTCATTTCTCTTCAACTTTGCCTTCTTTGAAAAAATAATTGGAACAGTGCCAAAAGATAGCAAACGGAAAAGAACAGTTAAAGTTAGAATAGAAAGAGTGACATCATGTGAGATAATTATTTTGCTTATTACAGAGACAATTTCTGAAATTGACACATGCATGTGGGTGAGGAATGAAAAGGGGCTCTACTGACGGAGGCCAACCTCGATTTGCACAGATCGCTGCAGTAATAAGACGGACATGATGTCAATTACTTTAAGGCAGATTCAATCTTAAATTCCTACACAGAGATAGATGGGCATACATTTTAGTATTTACATTCATATATACACCTATACTTCGATACCAAAGTTAATGTACACACAAGCACACACACAAAAAACATTAACACACACACACGCACACGTACACACACACACACACACACACACACACACACACACACACACACACATATATATATGTGTGTGTGTGTGTGTGTGTATGCATAAACAAGACAAAGAATTATTTAATTCAGGAATTATCGAAAACTTTTCCAAAAAGAAGCATAACCTGATGAAAATGGCCCTAACCGCGATAAAAACACAATTTCATGTTATTATGAAGAGGAAAGAGTAAAGTATTTTTATTATTGTATTAAATTCTTTAATTCTTGTGTGGGCTGAAAATTAATTTAAATTCTTTAATTCTTGTGTGGGTTTTTAATTCTTAATTCTTGTGTGGGCTAAAAATTAGCGTTGGGATTTTTTAGCGTCATTTTTTGTAAAAAACGCATTGTTTGAACATTCTTGAGAAAGACAAATATTTCTTGAACTTTAATGAAACTTCAGTACTAATTCACAAATGAATGAAATTATTTTTTAATAAGTTTTTTTCTAAGAAAATCTTGGTAAAAACTGTTTTTTTGCGTTTGTTACATCTACGTACTTAATTTTTTGAAATTACGAGAAATTCAAATTTCAGCCGAAAAATGCAATAAAGCTATGATAATATCTAATTAGAAAACCTTTTAATTGCTTTTATAAATAAGACACATTAAGGAAATTATTGTTTTAAGAAAACATTTTCGATGAGAAATAATTTTTTACGAGAATCGTTTTTATTTTTATTTTTATATATAGAAAAATATTAAATTTTAAATCTATTAAAACTCAGTATTAATTTCAACTTTTTAGATAATATTATTAACTGAAAACTATATTTAATAATCATAAAGGAAAAGCTTAATACAAATCATCAAACACCGATAGTTTTCAAGAATTTGAATTCTTTTATTTCTATATGAACGTGCCAACTTTTGTAAGTACGAGCGGCCATACGAGCGGCATTACCAGAAAATAAGAGCAATTAGTAAATTTAATGACAACATTTCAAAGATTCAGTAAAACATTAGAATACGGAGACATTTTTTTCTAAATTTTTAAGATAACTGGGTATTTACAAATTATATAAAAAAGGTTCTTGCATCATTTTCTTCAATTATGTTTTACAGATAAAATCTCTCTTAAACAACATTAGACTTGTCAATCTGTTAATACGTCAAAATAGCTAATCTTCAGTTAAAAACACAATTTTCTGGTGAAAAATTGTATTTCTGCGATATATTAAACTTAAAGTAACTATTTTTAAAAATCAAACTAATTATGTTTTAAATTTGCTGGTATTCTTCAAATAAAATTTCAGCGCCATATTATTTCGAAAGTCTTTTTCTTTAAATTAAATTAAATAATACATTGGGTCATTTTATAAAAAATCAGTTATTTTAGCAAAAGACAAAAAGACTCCTTCTAGTCTATTTAAATTAATTTTTGAATTACAGCAAACCATTTTGATTATTAAAAATATTAAATGTAATCTATTAGCTTGAGACTAAGACTAAATTAAAAGTTTCAAGAAAGATTTTTATTTTTTAAATTCATTTTAAAACTTAGTTTGGAAGGTTCCTACTTAATCATAACGTAATTCTAATTAATTAATGTCATACATAGTGTAATATTACGTTATTATGTATTGTAAAATTTATAAGAAGAAAATTTATGAAATCTAAAAAGTAGCCTAAGAGTAAAACACTACGCCTGCTTGGCCTGACACTCTCAGCGGACCTCAAGTGGAATGGCTTCGTCGAATCCATTGCTAAATCCGCTGCTATGAAAGTTGGCTCTCTGTAAAGGGCCCGGAATTTCTTTTAGTCTGAATCTATCCTGCACCTATATAAATCTACCACCCGCCCGTGTTTTGAATACTGCTGCCGCATCTGGTCGGGTGCCCCTGTTATTATCCTCGGGGTTCTTGACAAAATACAGCGAATAATCTGTAATGTGATTGATACCGATTTAGCTGACCGCCTGCAGTCACTCTCTCACCGGCGTGACATGGCTTCCCTTTGCCTCTTCTATAAATACTTTCATGGCTTCTGCTCTGATGAACTGAAATCACTGGTGCCCCCCAGCTGTGAATTTGCACGATATACTAGATTAGCAACTAGGTCCCACCCTTTTACAGTGAAACCGATAAAATGTAACCGCAATTTCTACTCCAACAGCTTCTTTTCTCGCACTTCCCGCGTATAGAATTCCCTTCTGCATGCTTGCTTCTCCGACGGCTACAACCTCCAGAATTTTAAATGTAGGGTCAATAGACACCTCCTAACACACTAACTCTCGCCCATTCTCTCCAACTCTCTCCCTATGTACATCCTAACTCGTCTATCATCCTCCTTCTGACATTTCCTATACCCAATCGCTCTATGTAACCCCCTGCACTATAGTGGCAGTGGAATGCCTTGCTTGGGGTGACATGATAAAAAAAGATATATATAAACATATACTGCATATATCTACATAGGGTATTGATTTGATTGTTGCTCATGCGCATGATGCTTATACCATTTTGCAGCTGTTTTTTTCTTGTTTTTATTTCCTAATGATGACAGATCTTCTAATACAGATATTGACTTTACCCTGCCGTCTCGTATTTTATAATCGTTGAACATCTCGAGATAAGGTGATCAATAGTTTCAAGTGTTGCTTATCATAAAACAGAGTTTTAATGTTTGAATTATTCATTGTGCATTCTGAATATGAAGATTTTTGAAAATTTCTGAACATCCATATTTGAGCTGTCTCAGACTACACTGATTATTTTAATATTCAGGCACGGAACTTCTACACAATACCTACGTAGTTAAGAAAAAATATGGATGGGTGCGAAAAGTGATCTACTGGGCGATTCGCTCGTATTGCTCGATCTTTGTTGATAGGAAAGTCCCAAAGAATGGTAGCAGCAGCTTCTTCAACTACATATTCTAAATGATGTTCAGAACAGTTGGCAGCTGTTTTTATCTCGTAGTGATAATATCTTCCAATGCAGATATTGTCATAATCTCTTATGACGGTTTCTGTACTCGTTGATTGTGTATATCGAACTTTCTGAGATAAGATAATCAATACTTTTAAACCTACATTTTGGGTCCGTACTATTATGCAACATATTTAGCTTAGTATTTGCGTGTAAATAGGCCATGATTCTTACAGTCTTACCGGAAAAAGAATCTGGTCATACAGACTATTTTGTATCTAGCTTTCTTTTAATTGCGTTCAGTCTAGTGTTTTCGCTTTTTGTTTCAATTTCTTGATGATTTTGTTGCAGTTGTATTGACTTCAACACACTTTTCAAGATTTAACACGAATTCTCTTGAATATTTATGGACTTCTTTTGATACAGCATGAAACTTTTTTCATACGTCATTATGAGTTGTAACATCCAATCTTGTACAGTTGCAATATACTTAATATTATTATTATTGCTAACACTCTTCATTTTATATATTCTCATAATCACACATATTAGCACGTTAAAAAGCAATACTAGACTTCTTTGACAGGAGTGCGAGACTGATGCTTGTGGGGATGCAATTAAATATCTGTCACTGTGAAAGAATTAGTGATTCTCTCACTGATACCATTTAGTTCTGCTCAGCTTAAAATTTATCCCACTGAAAGAGAAAAAAGAAAAAGAAATGTCTATTCAGTATCCACCACTGACGAAGTTTTCGGGAGCGACCGAAGGTTTTGTTATTTCCAAAAGACTTTATTGTGCTCTCACATATCAATAAATTAAAAAAATATATAAAACATATGATTGTTGACATCTACATTTTTCATACATACATATATATATATATATATATATATATATATATATATATATATATATAAGTGCATATTTGACTACACTAAAAGAGTTTACCACTGTAATATAAATATGTGTGTGTGTTCTATTTTGGTTTCCTCATTTAAATGAATTTACTGCTGATTCTGTAGCGATTTTCCGATTAAAATTCTTTATTTGGTTGAAATAATAAGATTAGGAGAACGTTTCCAATTTCCGTGTAATAGCATTTTCACAAACAACATAAAGTTTCAGGGGGAAAAAATGTGTTAAGTCAATGCTGCCTGCTTAATAGTAAAGAAAGTTGTGTGTATTTCACACACAATTTTAATCTTTATTTTTTGGGTCGAAATAAAAGTTAGGCTTCGAAATTATTCTTTTTAAGTTAGTTGGGCCGTGCTCATATGAAACAGTGGAGAAATACAATCTTCCAGGATTATGCTATAAAGTTTGAAAAGATCTGAGCGACAAGACAGGTCCCAATAGATATTTATAGAAATGATTTTGGAAAGGAAAAATGACCTTTGTGTTATAAAGAATTATATTTCGTACATGCGCTTGCATTTGATTTACCCGTTTATTCGTCTTGGCTATTTTGTATTCCGTTTGTATTTTCAAAGATTATTTTCATTTATGTTCCAAATTGGATATTGCAGAATTTTCAAATCTCGCTCACCTAATTTTTCCAGATCGTAGAATTAGAACGAATAGATATGAATTTCGTTAAGAAAAAATGGTAAAATGTAGTTTTGCTTGATGTTCTCATTTATATATTACATATGAAGGCATTTTTCTATTTGTTAATGCTCGCGCTGCTAATCAAAAAAATCGAAATTAGTCTCAATATTATTCTGGTATTTGCTATAATTCTAAATTTGGTTCTAAAGATCTGGAGACATAGGGAATCTTGGAAATGGAAAATTCGTTGCGTTCAATGGCAGGTTTTAATTTGGCATCTATTTTTATTACTATTCACAGAAAGGAAAAAAAAACAGGCCCAAAATATGGCACCGTGTTTCTATTCTCTATCGATTCGTCAAACTTCAAGTAAAAATCATGAGATGGGCAATGTCTGATTTTCGGTCTTATTCAATATCTTATTTTTCTTCATACGTCGACAAAAATGAAGAACGGCTCGAATAAAACGAATAGACAAATAAATAGTTCTGCACGCACGCAGAGGCTCACACACATACGCACACTCAAATATACAAGCACTTACATATACGCACACACACACATACACACACACACACACACACACGCACACGCACGCACTCCCACATATCTGTTCTAAGGTTCTACAGATCAGGTGTTTACATTGTACGTATGGTGAATTATTATTAAACTTTTTCATACAAGTTCAACCCAGCAATCTATTCGGCACAAAAATTAATCATAGATTATTTTGTTCGAAGATACTTTATCATAAAAGAAGAAGTGCACTGTAAAAAAAAACATACAAGCCAAAAACGAATTATTTTACAATAATTTGACAAAATTATTTTAACAAAACATTTTTTTATTTAGGTTTTATTCATTTTAAGAAGGAAATATGTTTTAATGTCAAAATGATCAAAATATCTTTTAAAGGTGTGTTCAATGATAGGATTCTGATATTTAAATTCATGTAAATGTTCAGAAAAAATGGAAGAAATGACTGGAATATTTGTTGAATCTCAAACGCCAACCTCCCAAAAAGTATTTATTGCTAACACACACACACACACACACGCGCGCACACACACACACACACACACACACACACACACACACACACACACACACACACACACACACACATATATATATATATATATGTATATTACACTTTAAAAAGGGATCATATTTTATATTATTTTGGAACGAGATACAAAAGTATCACAACGCTTAAAATGTAAGTCTCCTTTTGACCGTTCCTTCTTTAAACAAAATCGTAGGTAATTTAAGACTAAGCGACTTTTCTTCTTAGCAACTGAAATTAAAACGTAAAGTAATTAAAGGATAAGGGGAGTGAAAAAATATAATTATCTCCTGTTAGTTAATGGCTTCTCCGAAAAGGGTCAAATTGTCTTTTAGTTCTCGCTGCATGCACAGGGCAGGTCTTTGCACGTTAATAATTAGACTTCAATATATACAAAAGGGGTCTATTCCGTGTCCTGTTCAAGACAGTGAAACGTTCAGGAGAATAATTTGTTCTGCAAGGCCGTGCTTGAAGCCAATGTCGATTTTATTTATTTTCAAGGAAAAGGAACGAGAGGGGGGTGGTATTTCCTTTGCCACGATATCAGATTCCAACTTTAGTTGCTCTTTCAGCAATTGTTGTAGCTGCTGCTTTTGTTTCTGATTTTGTTTTTACTTTTTATGCTGGGATGTTGCACTTTCTGCTCTTGTTGTCGATGCTTTTGTTGAGGCAGCAGCTCTTGCTGTTGCTGCTCCCCTGGTCTCTGCTGTGAAGCAGGAGTTGTAGATTATGGTTCCTTTCTCACAAAGCTTCTTCCAATCACTGAGGCCCAGTGCCTTCGTTAGTGACGACGGTTGTGATTGTGACGCCGGTTGTGATTGTGACGCCGATTTCTTCTCGAAGTACGCCATAGACCGGCCTAGCAGTGGGATCACCGGCCTTCTACAATTACTAACATCTTGTGCTCTCAACACGCTAATGTATCAGGAATGTCCAAGGAAAGATTTTCGGTCCACTGGAAAAAAGGCGCTCAGCTGGTAATATTGACAGGCAATCCAAGTAATATCCTCCATCGGGTACCAATGTATTCCGTCTGAAGCTGGACAGATTTTGATATGAGTCAACTACTTGCCAGCTGTTTGCTCTCTTCTGTTTCCATACATATATCACACATGATATTAGATCACTTGGCCAACATTTTTGGCCCTATTTGTTGACTCTTCAGAGCCTCTTCAATCGTATCACTGCTTACCCTAGATATTTTTCCCATTTTAATGTGGGTGGTCAGCACTTTATGTAGCCTCCGTGAAGATTCTGAGACACTCAATAACAAATTCGAGTGTTTTTTTTTCTTCTTGTCAGAACGATTACAGTGAGTTTTCCGACCTACCGCTTCTTCGTTATCACCATTAAATTCATCTAACTCTTTCCAAATCTTTTGCATTGTTCTCAGATTGATACCTAAATAATTTGAAATGTTCGTATAGGAGCTACCGGTGCGAATGCCAAGCAGTACAGCATGCCGTTTGCGAATTTTTGTCGGGGTGAATTGCATCATGGTACTCTTTTTTCTCACAGACGGTCCCAACTAACCCTAGTATACTGTGCAGTCCAGGAAATAGAAAACAAAGAACGCACGTGCGCATATATAGGCAACATATACATACAGGGTGCGATGGGTATATATATATATATATATATATATATATATATATATAGTAGCGAGTATAAAGATCAGAACAATGTTAAGAAAAAAGTCTAAATATGAAATAACCTTTTTAAAGCGCCGAAGAACAGTTTATCAGGGAAAAAAGGATATAAAAGTAAATTATATAAATCCAAAATATAAAGTTCAATAAACTTTTTTGATAAAGTTATAAGAATAATTATATAACATTCGTAAAAAAAATGATCAAAAACATCAGAACGATTAAATAAATCCATAAAAGTTAATAATTATTTCAAATTATTGAAACTTCTTTTAGGGTAAGAAAACAAAATCGGGTATTTTACTAAATTACTCCGGCTCTTTACTGGCTCTTGCATTGTAAACATGGCGAAAATTCTGTGACGTCACTGGAACTTAGAAAACTGATAGTCAATTTGCGTAATGAAGATACTCTCGATTGGGGATATTTCAAAGATTGTGGGGGAATCTAAAAGTGTTATAGTATTTTAAGAAAACGTAAGGAAACTGAGTCACGTGAAGCCAAGAAACCACCTGGCAGGCCTAGGAAAACTACTGCAAAGGAAGACAGCTGGATTGGTAAAGAATTAAAAAAAGAGCTGATGCCAACCTTGGCATTAAAATATCAACGCACACTATTTTCCGAAGACGTAATAAAATAAATCTGAACAGTCAAGTAGCCTCTACGAAGCCTCATATTTCTAAAAAGAATCAAATGAGCCGATTGAAATTTGCCACTGAACACCTCATATGGACAAAAGGACAGTGAGATTGTGTCCATTTAAGCGATGAGTCAAAGTTTAATCTGTTCGGTTGTGACGGGAGAAGGTTCTTTGGACGCAGTCCTAAGAAACGATATTTGCCTCAGTCCACTAAAAGCTGCATTAAATTTGAAGGAGGAAGTGTCATGGTGTTTGGCATGATTTCATTTGCTGGTACAGGATCTCTTGTTAGGCTACACGGTAAAATTAGTGCAACTGTATACAAAGAGATATTGAAAAAATATGCTGTCCCAAATTTGAGAACAGCAATTAATCAACCAGCTGTATTTATGCATGATAACGCGCCATGTCACACAGTGAAGTCTGTTAAGACATTTCTTTCTGAGGATGATGTTATTGTTATGGTGTGGCCTGCTCAAAGCCCAGACATGAATTCTATTTAGAATCTTTGGAAGTTACTAAATGAAAAAAGCTAAGGAAAAAGTCCAACAAACGTCGAAGAACTATGAACTAATTTAGAAGGAAAATGGGTGAAGATATCCGTTTATGAATGCAAGACATTAATTCGTTCATGTAGCAAAGGATGTCAAACTGTTATTGAAATTAAAGGTTTTCCACATCAAGTACTAATAAATTATGAACGTTCTTTTTATTTGGATATGATGTAGCCACTATAATAGTATGATTTTATTAATCTTTCTGATGTTTTTGATCATCTATTTTTTTCGAATGTTTGATAATTAATCTTATAACTTTATCAAAATAAGTTTATTGAGCTTTATATTTTGAAATTACATAATTTACTTTTATTTTCTTATTTTTCCTTGATAAAATGTTCTATGAAGCTTTAAAATAAAAAGTTATTTCACATTTAAACTTGTTTTTAACATTGTTCTGATCTTTATGGGCGCTACTCTATATTTGAAAATGTATATTCATTAATTCTAAATATACATCTTTAATGGTAACACAACTTACTTTGCCGATAAGAAACTAAAAATAGAGTTGTGCTACTGCTGAGGAAAAAATGTATATTTATTATTAATATAAATTATAGCTCTGTTATTATACATTGAGAACTATTTTACAAGAATAAGCACTCAGAGCGCGATAGTTTATATTCATACTGCATATTTCATCCTCGTTAGTCTTTTTTCTTTTTTTGTTTTTCCATTCACTGATGTGCAAATACTCTTGCATAAGGTATGAATTCATCTTTCCCCTCCTCCATCTGTGGGTTAAATAACATAATTTTTATCTGGAAAAATCAGTTGATATTTTTAGAAAAAATTTAATGCAATATTCATGTAAAACAACAAAAATTATTCTTACAATGCCCAAAATATGCTTTAGCTTTAAATAACCCGGAAGTAAAAAAACCGTAAATAGCAAATCAATCACTAGATATTTGCATAAAAAACAAAATTAAAATAAAGAAATAAAGCACATCATTCGTGAGTTTAATCTTTGAGCAATTTTGTTAACACTAGCGGTATAGCTCGACGTTGCTCGTGTTTTTTAGTGATTATGTTGAAACCATAAGGTGAAGTACTCATTCAAAAGCTCTAGTTGCCGTGACGCGTAAGTTAAAAAAAGTGCGAAATAAGCATTGTTTTTTGTTGTATTTGTAAAACGAGATTCATAATTGGTCAATTTTATCAATAAACAGGAATGATATATGTAAAATTGGAAGAATAGGGGCGGGCATTACGGAAGCCTATAATGTGATGAAATGGCGTTGCGACGCAGAAGAAGTGAATGCATTGTCCTTGTAACGTAGGAGGGGTTAGCACCTTGTAAAAAACGTGAAATTGTTATGGCATTATGCTAAGGTAGAAGTTACAAAAAAGACCCAATTTTTGTTGGAATACAACTAAGCGTTTCGTAGAAATAAACGATTGCAAAAGGGAATATTTTCCATTAATTATTGCTACACCTTGTGTGTGAATTAAATTTTTAATTCGCATATCAAGGCATCAAACTTTGATTTACCAGTGACTTGATTTTGGTTGAGTTTGAGTGAAGTGTCTTGGAGAAATGCATAAAAGTGCACAAAAGACCACCCAAAATGTTGTTTGTTGTTGACTTTTGACAAACACTTTACATTGATTCGAAAATTTTTTCGTGTACACCAAAGTTTCGAACCTTGATTTACAAGTTACCCGATTTTAGTTGAATTCTGATCAGGCGCCCCGGAGGAGACGAGTTTGTAAATTCTAAGCTTTTCAGTGATTTCTGTCGTACCCTGTAAATCGATTATATAGTTTTTTGCTTAAATCAAAGGTTCATGTCATAATCGACAAATGACCAAATTTTGGTTGAAATCGGACCAAGGGTTTTGAAGGAGTAAGTTTCGTTAGAATGAAGATAGCCAAACACACATACAGACATCCATATATATATATATAGATGAACTGTTAACTCTCTTGTATGATGTGTTTTTTTTTTCAGACAGAAAGCGTTTTCTTTTAGTTGGATAAAAAATTCAAGTCAAGAATTTGCACTGGTTTCGGAAATTGTCTTAAAAATAACAGAATGGATTGCACGAAATGAATACATCGTTTCATACCATCAATAAATATAGAAGTAGAAATTATATTATCAATGTACGCTGGGATAGGGTGCAGGGAGAAAAGATTTCATGACTTTTATATTGATAATGATGGACACTGAACGTTAACAACATTAAATATAATTCAGATGCTGTCATCGTTTTACTTTACAAATTGCTGTTTAAAGCCCATACTTTGTGTATGTATATATGTGTGTGCATGTGTGTGCGTGCGTGAGTGTGTGTGTGTGTGTGTGTGTGTGTGTGTGTGTGTGTGTGTGTGTGTGTGTGTGTGTGTGCACCGGTGCGTAAAGAATTATATAACGATATATGTTAAAATAGCTCTAGTGGCTTGTAAAATGGCGCAGAGCTGAACTCAGTTCTACTTTGGGATAAGCAAGATCATTAATACCAAGCGAACTTCACACAAAACCAAATCCTGTGAAACATGAGGAAGATAAAATGATTCCTAGGGAAACAAAATGTGAGTTATTAAGCAAACGGAAAAAAGTTTCAATATTTTACACAGAATATTAGTTTAAGCGCCAGAAAAGTGGAGCAGTGAATCGGATAAGGAAAATAACGGTTTAGTGATGGAACTGTAAGCAAAAACGGATGCCTGAAGCATTTTCAGAAAAATGTCGACTTTAACGAATCCAAAGATTATTTTGTTTTTTGCCATTCGCCTCAGGCTAGCGCGTATTATTTTCTGCTAAGAGTATATAAAATGATATTTACTTGTTATTTTGGGGGTAGATTTCAGTAATCATGCCGTCATCAAATTGTTTTCAAAGGCGTTAAGAAAGTGAACGATATATTTTACACTTCACAACGTATGAAGGCAAAATCTCATTAAACAGAGAGCGTGCTCAGATAATGACCATTATTTTGAGCGATGAAATCATAAATAATAACATCAACAATTTCATTCTATTTATACATGTAAATAATTCCAAAAGTAAGTGTTAACAAAAATCTTGAATGAGAATCGCAGGCAACACGTACTTAGGTTAACGTGATACTTCACAAAAATACACTAGTTTGAAACAGATCGAGAATCGAACCGCCTGCAGTTTTAACATATGAGATTAGCATATTAAATCGGTGCTTTACACCAGATAGATAATATATATATTCATTATCTAATTAGAAAAAAACATATGTAGTGAGACAATCATTGATTTTACTGTTTTCATAACCCTTAACATATTGACTTAAATTAGCTGCTAGGGTATGAATGATCCAGAGCAGGCTATCACATCGGCTTCTTTTAAGTGGGTAAACTTAGTTGGGCAAAATTTCATGTGTTCTGCACAGTGAAGATCGTACTTACTGAAGTTGTTGTACGCGTCAACAACAGCTTCACAATAAAGTATCAACATTTGAATAAGTTACTGTGTTTGATCTTTTTGATGATGTCACCAATTACTTTATCCGAAAGAAAGAAATGAACGACATCAAACATGGCAGCTGATTCATTTTTCTTCGGATATTTACTCTATAGTTCAACGTGAAAACTATTCAAGATGAGATTTCAGTTGGGAATATGTTTGAAAATGAAAAACAACGTCAAAAATGAATATGTTAATTATTTTTCGAAAATAAATTTACAAGAAAGAAAATGTCAAATTATGTCATTTTTAGAACCGTATAGATTCGGTCACATTTTGGAAGATTTTTGATGCAAATAAGGTAACAAAAACAAACTAAAAAAAAAAAGACAATTTTAAATATAGTATTTGAAGTTTTTATATGCAATGGAAAATAAGTATAATTGCTATTTCAAATAAGATTTTTGAAATGATTTCTTAAAATATTTTTACAAGTGACTACAAATGAGCTAAGTTTCTATACAAAGAAGATAAAATATTTTAAAATGAACTTATACTGGAGAATATACAGATATAAAGCTGAATCTCTGGTATTTGTATTCAATAACATATGGCTAGAGAGAGAATAAGATTTCGTTTCTCTAAGAATTGAAAGCCTTATAAATATTGAAAATACCCAACACACACACACACACACACACACACACACACACACACACACACACACACACACACAGATATTTATATATATTATTTCTATTAACACTTTTGTTACCGAGCACATTATGACAAAACCTGCTTGCTTAAAATGCCTTTCTAGCAGTAAACTACTAAGATAACAGAAATTTCGGCACTAAGCAACATTACAATTTTACAGTATATATATATATATATATATATATATATATATAGGTGTGTGTGTGTGTGTGTGTGTGTGTGTGTGTGTGTGTGTGTGTGTGTGTATCTGGGCAGTAGTTTTACAAGTTTCGTGAATGACCAACGAATATTAATGATTTATTACATTTATTTATTTTATTTTTCAGATCATTTTCTTAGTTTCTGGTGCATATTTAAATGTAAATTGTTTAATGTCGGTGTATTTTTGGCTTTCTAACCATATGATTACAGAGATTTTTTTGCTATACTATGTTAGTTTCACCATTTTTTAAATATCGCGTCTTTTCTCCTTTTCTTGTCTTTCCTTTTTTAACGTATTTCGTTTTTACACCACAGTGCGACTTGTATCGTTTTTATGAAATATATTTAGTGTCGATGTTCCTACGTTTAGTAAATTTTATTAATCATGTTTTTTTTGTTTTTTTTGCTTTTTTATGTTTCCTGCTTCAAGTATTTTCAGTTGTTTCTTACCATTCAACTAATAAAATTTTTAATCGGTGTCATAATGGAGAATATATTTTTTCTTCCAAATTTATGTATCCTATAATCCAGAGTGTTCTGCCATTTAACCCATAACCAGGGGAAGAAGCGATGAATTGATATTTATCTTCTAGTTGTAGCTTGTTTGATAAACACTATGGAAAAATAGCTATAAATTCAAGGAGGGGGAAGAAGAGTTAAGATATGACTATCTAGTAGAAAGTGTCATTGTAGTAAAATCCATTTTACTAAACGGAATCGTAGATATGAGTTCGAGTTCTGTTGGTAGTTAAATTTTGTTAATTGTTTCACTCCAAGTAAGGCGACAGTGCTACAAGACCGCAGGGTGTTACAGGTAGAAAAAGTGAAAGCGAGTGGAGAAGATTGAAGAAAGGATAAAAAAAGGAAAAGCGGGTGAAGATGGTGATTGATGTTGGATTTAATTTTTTAAAGATTTTAGTTATCAGGGAAACAAGAAATCAGGAGGGAATTCCACAAATGGAAAGTCCGAGAAAATAAACTTTTTTAGAGTAGTTCGCCAGAAACACGGTGAGACCTATTTGGTAATTTACTCTTATTCTTCTCTTCAGGACGTAAGGGATCATGGCCTTCCACACACCCCTATTCCGTGTAGGTCGTAACACTTTTTCTCTTGTTATTTCTCTCAAAGCCTGTCCCGCCATCCACCCGTTAAGTATGTCACACAATGCTTTATTCTTTTCTTCAATCTGTCCTGTGAGTATGAGATTCTCTAATCTCTCCTTCCTCATTGCATGCTCCAGAAACTTCAGCTATCTCAGTATATTTTTGAGATGAGGTAGTATTTACACTATTTACATTATTCGGACTATTTTCCTCATCTTTTGTTTGTTTGTTTGTTTGTTTGTTTGTTTCGAGGTTTAACGACCTATCAATCCTTATGGAATCATTTAAGGTCATAACCAATGATTTTCGGTTAGGTTATTTTATTTTTACAACATTTTTTTTCGAGTGTCAAGATTCATTGGGATTTGTTTTTAAGAGCAGTGTTCCCAAGTCCTACCCTTGTTATTTAACCCATAACTGGAGGGAAGAGACGGATTAATACCTTTCCCAAGGGTACAAGTGCTTAAGTGAATGCAGGGTATTCAACTGGAATTTGAAATCGGCTTACCGATTTCTCTTTCCAAGCCGATATCCATGGCACCACAACGCACATCCGTCACTATACGCTTACAACACCTGGTATTCGCAAGCGGCTACCCATCTAAGTACTGACCAGGCTCAACGATGCTTAACTTCGGTGATCGAGCGAGAACCGTTTTATTCAACGTGATAAGCCGTAAGCCCTCCTCATCTTTGTTCAACTGTCTTTTCCTGATGTTAAGTATGTTTCTTTTTCGTTTCCCTCCTCTTCAATACTTCGTCATTGTTCTCATGTTCGGTCCATGGTATCATCAGTATTCTTCTGTAGAACCATTTCAAGTCTTTATTTAATCTTTGATGAGATTGGCCAACATTTGTTGTCAATTTAGTAGCACGATTAAATTTATGCGGCCAGGGCACCAGGGGAAAATCTCATCCGAGCAGTCGATATGAAAATATTTGTAGAAAAAAAAAAAAAAAAGGAAAGCCACGTCACGTCAATGAGAAAATGACTGAAGTTGAGACGCCGGGTCTGGATCGAATACATTACAGACCCTTCTTTATATTTTGTCACGAATCGCAAGAAATATGGCAGGAGCACGAACAGTATTCGATGCACGGAAGAATAGTAGATTTATAAATATGTAAGATGGAGTCTGACGAGAAAAACATTTCTGGCACAACACAATGAACCAAAGCTCCTTGTAGTAGTTGGTTTATAATAGTCACTCTACTTTCTATGAGTGGAAAATGTGAGCCCAAGAAAGCGTAGAGTGTTGCTCTCCTAAAGTTTAGCATCAGTCATCCTGATAGTAAATAGAAATATCTCTGTGTTGATTATGTTCCAAATTCCCACAGCTTAATTTAACAGCCGGAGCAAGATAAACTGAATAAAACAGCGAACGGTTGTTGTAACACAACAGCAAATAGAAAGGGAAAGATTGAAAACTCATAATTTAAAAAATGGGTCCATATTATAATTAATAATCTTCAAGCCTAAAAACAACGCGATCCAAATTCTCGTCTCCAGAGCAAAAGACATTTTTTTTTAATTTTACCTTAATAGACGCTTTTAGCCCACAGCAATTTGAGGGAGGGGGTGGAATCAGCCAGACGCATGTAAACGAACACAAGATTTGAGAGTGTGTCTGAGTCTGCTTGTTCATTTCATTCATCCACGTTCAAATAAATCGTGAGGAGATGATGTATTCATTGCAAAAGTAGTGCGAGAAGAGCAACGTCCGGTATTTTTGTAGGCAGACATTTCCCTTCGAGAAGGAGCTAAAAGTTACTTAACAGATAACAGCTGTCCGGATAAAAAAAAGCTTCTCCGGCATTTATTAGTCTTCCTATCAAATTACTTCTGATATGTTTATGTGTTTGTACGCATGCGCACACACATATGTGCGTACATATGCGAATATTTGTATACTAACGCATGCATTTTAGTTCATAGTGGCGTTTGGATATATCTTTCCCACACATTTAACAAATCTTGTTACTAATTTTTACCCAATATAAGACCCAAGAACCACTCAAGGTAGAAATTTTACTGTGTGGTATTCTATGAGCGTGAGAAAGGGTAAAAATTGGAGAGAAAAATTACTGAGAGCAACAAGAGACAGAGCCAAGTGGAAGTCCATGATCGCCTACATCCTGAAGGAACACGGCACATGAGGAAGAAGATGTGTTAGAAGCCGGAATTTAGTAACTTAGATATATTTTCGCGATTTAAAATGAGAATGAAAACGTTTTCAATTCAAAATTTTTTTTAATTTTTAATCTGTGACAAACACCCAAATGAGAAATACATAAAAATAAATGAATTTTTTGTTTTTGTATATTCTAGTCCCCTTTAATTGAAACTGAAAATAATATCGCCTGACATGATACTTGTGCTAAAGAACAGCCATGAAATCATCCTGTTAGACGCTGCGGTATCTTGCGATTAGAACATCGCGAAAGCGAAACAAGCGAAACTACAGAGATAAAAATGCTCGGCATTGCAAATCAGATAAATGTACTAACGAGCAGCTCAAGTTGTCCTTTTTGTAGTTGGAGGTTTGGATTGTTTCCAGGAATCCGTTGGCCTCGCAGGACGACTTGGGGATACATGGCCTCATTTGGAGTGCCCATGTGGCCATTCCGCTTGGAAAAACTTCTGTGTTCAGTAGAGTGTTGCATCTTTAAGTTACCTGTGGGAGTTAAGAGATGAAACTCATTCTCTAGTCGAAACATCAAATAACAATAAACACTGAAAAATTATTTTCGTAGCACTACCCAGAATTTCGTAGATTTCGACATTTACTCATCAAGAAACAAAAACAGAACAAAAACAAAACAAAAAACCGTAAAAAACGAACATAATGTTTGTCTTCTGATGTCTGCATTGCAGAATCTGCAAAACTCTGGGTAGAGTAGAACTATCTATGACCTTTATTGTTTAGTCCTATCAGTTTAGACCTGTTTAGCTAAGTGACACCACGTGACTTATAGGAAATCGAATCCTTATTTCTTCATTGGTTTAAAAAGACTCTACTCTGTGGAATATGATCTTGGGATGATGTTTATCCGATGACTACAATCTTAACCTCTTCAATCTAGAATATGCTTTTTTCAACAGACCCAATTAGTAATAACCTAACTTGAGAGCCATCATGTTTTAGACTGGATGAACAAAAGCAAAAAAAAAAAAATACAGAAAAGTAAGCATATCTATCTATCTATCTATCTATCTATCTATCTATCTATCTATCTATCTATCGTTCCATTACCATGTATACAACCTCAATCCCTACAGCATGCAAAGTACATACTGCTTATAAAGTATCTCTCTTTCTCTATCCGTCCCAATCTCTCTGATAACCTTATAAAATCAACAGTTAAGCTAATCTTTTTAAAAATCATATCACCCCAAGCAAGGCGATGAAAGTTAAATAATGACCCATGGAAATAGGATCGGCTGGTAGCTAAAAATACGCATTACACCTGTAGATTCAGGCGATCTAAGACGAAGTATTGCGGGGAAAAATACGTTCAATCAGTTTAACTCCAGATCTTGAGAGATGAATGCTCCTTCTCATGTTATCGTCAAATTAGGTAATTGCCTAACGAAGACCGAATCATATACCCAATTAAGATACATTAAGAATTAGTTTGGATTGCAGCACTTGATTAATGAAGACTCCTTTATCATGTCGCTGACAGATTTGGAGGCTGCAAAATGAAGAGGCCAAATATTTTATCCAGCTCATCAACATTAACCCCACCCACATATGGAAATTTATTAAAATGGCTAAACAGTCACAAGCCAAAAAGCAACAGTGAATCACCAATTGTTTTAATCACCTAATATAAAGGAAGGTATAATTTTTCCAATAAAAAATGAGAACAGTTCAATCAACTCAATGATTGAATTTTTACAACAAGAAGATTACTTTTGTGCCGTCAAAAACTGCAAAGAAGAAGCCAAAGCTTAATGACACTCCAATGCGTGTGACAAAAAAATTAAAAAGAAAAAAATGGAAAAAGAAACGTAAAATATAAAAAAGATAAAAACGAAAAAAGAATATATTTGTGATTTCACACAATGAATCAGAGTTAATTTTTGTTTTTTATTCTCATTTCGCATATACTGCACATACATTTCCACATGATATACTCGCTCAAATTATTTTGCTCTCTATTAAATCTTGTTAAATTTTAATACCGGTCTTGGTTATTTAATACCGGTCTTGGTTGTTTCTTTTTGAGAATGCGAAAGAAACTATCCATTACTGGAGTAGAAAATATTGGCAATACATTTTGGCATCATTCTTTTTGTGTACATTTTTACATTTATGTGGCTGAGGCAGTTTGGTTGTATGTATATATATATATATATATATATATATAATGATAGTGCCCTTCTTACGAGGAATGTACTCTTAATCTTAATATATATAATAACTTGCGTGACTTCCGAGAGCACTTAACAGCAGTTAACGGCAGTCAAGTACAGCAGCTAAAGCCAGCTACGATTCATGTACCGTTCGCACTTACTTATTTCTACTTACTGATTTTTCAACACTTACTTTACTTACATATATTCTTGTCATACTGATGCACTGTTTTGAACCTCCCTTCTGTGATCCGTGTCTTACTTCCGCCCAAACCGGTGACTACAACTTTGCGGCGAAGTTTCGCCAAAACAACTCCACGACAAATTGGCGATGAAGATCCATAACAATTTGGCGACGAAGATGTGCAACAATTATTTGCGACAAATATTTGCACAAATTTTTGCGAGGACCACCGGGATTAAAAACTCGAGTTTTCGTAAAGTACTGTGCGTTGTGGCGCAGTGGATATCGGCTCGGAACGAGAAAACGGGGAACCGAGTTCGAATTCCAGTTGAATTCCTTGCATTCACTTACGCGCAAATACCCTTGGGAAAGGTATTAATCCGTCTCTTCCTTCCAGTTATGGGTTAAATAACAGGACGGATTGGGTTCTATAGCCTTGGTCGGCAACCAGTCTACCGCAGAAAGCAATGGCAACCTACTGCGGGATAATCTTCTGCCCGGTCAGTCATGTCTCTTTCGAGACATGATCGCCCAAAGCGTGTATCGCGCATGGCACTTAACTGACTGACTGACTACGTGAAAAGGAAAAAGACACAAAATGGAGGATTTCAAGAACATTTTATTGAAGCTGGTAAAGTAACAGACTGCACAACAAGAAAAATTAGAAAAATTATTTTTTCAAATTCAGAATGAAACACAGACCTAATTTCACAAGACACAATTTAGAGGGTGATAATGAATTTTTCATACTCTGCCGAAGAATGGATAACCTTTGCGTTTTACTAGAAGACATATGAGGATATTAATGATACAGATTGTAAGAGTTGGAGCGACGATAAAAATTACGTCTTCTAAGAAATCTGGGCACAAGTGAGCACACAAAATTCGTTAATTACATTCTGACGCGGAAGACTAATGAACTGACATTCACCGAAGCAATGAATTTACTCATCGAACTTTTCAGTCCAAAGACATCTCTTTTTCAAAAAAGATGGAAATGTATTAATCTAAATAAGAATGAATCGGATGACTATACCACTTTTGCGTTAATAGTTAACAAACACTGCGATGGTTTTACGCTAACGGAGCTAAGTGTAGACAACTTCAAATGTTTGATATTTCTGTAAGGACTAGTTTCAACGAAAGATGCAGAAATTAAACAAAGAATACTTAGCAAATTGGAGAATGAATCAAATATAACTTAAAAATTGCCGAAGAATGCCAGATGTACGTCAGTATAAAGCAGGATTCTAAAAATATTGAGGAATCGGGTACTGCTCAGATCAAAAAATGCGCTGCAAACAGAAACAAACAAAGTCTCTGAAAACTAACGAAGTAAAGAAAAAGCAAAATAAATTGACTCCAAACCCATGTTACGGATGTGGGGCCATACATTGGTACAAAAATTGTTTTTAAGAAAGAAAATATGCTACACATGTAACCGAGTCGGACACAAAAGTTCGCATTGCCTATCTCAAAATAAAACCAAAACAAATACTTACATAAAAAATATCATGTCGGACGAGCTATACGGTGCTAATACCTGGAAATTCGTGCACGCAAAAATGTTCAACAAAAGTGTTGAATTCCAATTAGATTCGGGGTCTTACTTGACTTTGCAGTCGCTTACTTGGATGACATTCTACTGAAAAGCCAAAGCGTAGTCAAACATAACGATCATGTCCACAAAGTTTTTGCTAAAATCCAAGAGTACGGTTTCAAAATTAAAGAGACCAAATGTGAATTTTTTTATGGAAAAAATCAAATAACTAGGACACGTAATTGACAAGTATGGTAGAAGACCGAATCCTGAACGAGCTACCGTGATTAAAGACATGCCGGCGCTCAATAACATCGTTTCCTTACAGAGCTTCCTAGGTCTAGCAAATTATTATTAGGTATTCATATCAAATATGCATAATTTGCGTGCTCCCCTTAATGAATTATTAAAAAAAACAAGTCTTGGATTTAGACATCAGAATATTAGCTTGCATTTGAAAAAATAAAGAAACCTTTAACATCATACTTGTTTCTTACGCATTACAAACCGAATTTGGAAATCATTGTTACCAGCAACACAAGTTCGTGTAGCGAAGAGGAATGCATTCTTCACAAAATGACTGATGGAAGGGTAAAACCGATAGCACACGCTTCGAGAGCTTAGCTTCCTGTCGAAAAAATTATTTGCAGATTGAAAGAGAAGCTATTGGGATTATATTCGCAGTCGCAAAGTTCCACCGCTATATTTACGGTCGACGATTCATTCTACAGACAGACCACAAACCACTACACACCATTTCGGCTCAAAGAAACGTCTGCCTACGCACACAGTCAACATACTTTAGAGGTGGGGTACAATTATGTTGAATTATAATTTGAAAATGGAGTACGTGTTAATGAAACAATTCGGCCATGCGGATGCATTTTCAAGATTAATTCCCAAGTACAAGGAACCACTGGAAGATACAATGCTCGCCTCCCTTTAATCTGAAGGAGAATTAAAAACTACCCTTTGTAATACGGTAAGGGAACTTCCAATGTCGTTGAAACAAATAAAACAAGAGGCTTGCCATGATGAATATATTAAACAAATAAAACGAAAATTATTGAAAAAGACCAGCGAACTACGGACATTCTTTCTATGTGCGATGAGGTGGTAATATACAGGGAACGCGTTGTGATTCCGTTAACACTACAGAAACGCATTTTGAAGGATTTTCATGCTGGCCATCCAGGGAGACATATTAGAAATGTTTGATGCGTAGCTATGTTTATTCGAAAAGTATGGTCAAATGACGTCAAGGCTGTGCCTTAGCAGCCAAGGTAACTCCTATTAAATTCAACCCCTGGCCAAAAAAGAATCTAACTTGGTTTAGAATTCACGTCGATTTTGCAGTACCTCTAAAATAACATTACTACGTCATTGTAGTCGACAGTTTCTCAAAGTGGCCCGAAATATACAGATGTAAAAACACAATAGAAGAAAGTATTATAAAATTTCTTCACGAGCTGTTCGCTAAATTCAGAGTAATAGACATATTAGCAGCTGATAATGGAACTCAATTTATGTCTACAGAATTTAGAGAATTCTGTTAAATTTATCAGATTAAACACATCACCACAGTTCCATATCATCCTAGATCAAATGGACAAGCTGAGAGATTCGTAGATACATTGAAGAGAGCTTTGAAAACAGCTAGGGCTACACCAAGTGAAAAAGCCCTTCAACAGTTCTTGTAGGTACATAGGATTACACAGAATGACAAGACAACAGCTTCACAATGTCCAGCCGAAGTGATGTTTATGCGTCGTATACGATCTGTTTATGACAGACTACTGTCGAAACAGATGAAGCCAAAAAGTACAATACACTGTATCTGCAAGACGATATAAACCAGGAGAAAAATGTATTTTTCAAAGTGTTTAAAGAAGACAAATCATTTTGGGAGATAGGTACAATAGAAAAAAGAACCGGGAATATGGTTTATATAATAAAGGGTTCGCAATTCATACATAAAAGACATATATATCAACTTAGGAAACGCCTAACTGACGAGGCTGATAAAAGGTTTTAGAGCAATCAACAATGACTACAATATATGAAACTTTTAACACTCTAACCCCTCTAATGGCTCCCGAAATACGTCGTTCGAAAAGGAAAAGAAAAGTAACAGAGTTAACAGTAGTCAATTAAAAGCGGAAAAGATACTAAGTGCATAGACAGATAAAAGTTGTCAAGTATCTAGCGCGGACTGAAATAAAAACAAATTCTGTAGAATCCTGTAGAGTTGAGATCTTAGGAGGAGAGTGTTATGGTGGACTTGCTACGAGGAATGAACTCTTCCTCTTACTATATATAATTACCTGAGTGATTTCAGACGCTATTCAGGCAATAAGCAGCGTAACTGTACCGTTGGCATTTCTACTTACTGATTTATTATCATTTACTTTGTACATATGTTCTTGTTATACTAATGCGCTGTTCTGAACCTACCTTCTGTGTGCCGTGTCTTACTTCCGACCAAACCGGTGGCTACAACTTTGCGGCCAAGTTACGCCACAAAATCTCCTCGACAAATTGGCGAAGAAGATCCACAGCAATATATATATATATATATATATATATTAATCGTATCACCCCCAGCAAGGCGGTAATGACACTGATGTGCAGGGAGATACATAAGAGTAAAAGGATTAATTAGAAGAGAGTGAAGAGGAAGACGAACCAGTTAGAAAGGAGCAAGAGAAGGGTGGGAATACAGGTGTCATGATAGTTGCAAAGGTGGAGAGAAAGGAAAGGATATACGGGGTGGTGAAAGAACTGGTTATTACAATATCTCGTAGATGATAAATAGTTTTATCTTTCATAGGTTGTCTGGATCAATATGCAATCACTGTAGTGAACGTAATCAGATTCTATGTAGGTTCCAGCAATCAGTACACAGAATAAGTACAGAATAACAGATAGTACATTAATATTCTTTTCAGTGTATATCAAAAGTTAAAAAAAATTAACCTGTTATTAAGAGAAGACGATACTCATTGCAATTCTATAGCTTGACTACAAATAATTTCTGACCATTTAATGAGTTAAATACACTACGCACGTATGAGATATAAAAATGATAAATGTTCTGGTTTAGCGCTGAATTTCCTTTTCAATTTGTGATGTAAAAAAGAATAACATTAATAGCGCAACTGCTGTTAACAAATGTTACTCACTAGATGTCTGTACGATCAATACTTTAGGTATCGTGTGTCAGGAGAAAACGACGAACCAACCTTGTCCTTTGGTCGACACCGATTGTTTGCATTTGAAATCTACGGCTGTCTGTTGTCATCCCGGCGTATAAATGAGGCGTATATAACGTATCAATAATTAGTCAATTCGTGTCAGGACACAGGTAAACGACAGAAGAGCACGGATTGTTTAGAGTAGTATAACACACACACACACATACACACACACACACACACACGGGTATACACCCTCACTCTTTTTTTATTTATCTCCCTAATACAGTGTCTATCATATAAGTTTTTACATGTGAGAAATACTGTTACAAGAACGGTCATTGAGCATAAAAATATTCGGTCATACTCTCTCTCTCTCTTTCTTTCTCTCTCTCTCTCTCTTTCTTTCTCTCTCTCTCTCTCTCTCTCTCACACACACATACACATATATTTCATGAAAAATGATCAGAGTTCATGTTAACAGAGATCAAATCGGTTTCGCGATTTTTCACCTCTCAGAACACAGACAATAATGATTGCATTAAATATTGCATAATCTTCTGTAATAATTATATTGATAGGTAATAATAATAAGTATTGTTCCTTGTGCCCAAACGAACG
Source organism: Ascarosepion bandense (assembly GCA_037127315.1). NCBI lineage: Eukaryota > Metazoa > Mollusca > Cephalopoda > Sepiida > Sepiidae > Ascarosepion > Ascarosepion bandense. Next base: position 9,512,670 of record JBBBDQ010000191.1, read on the forward strand.
AGCATCCGTGAAACTCTGAGGCGATCTCTGGTAAATATAGTGAATTTTCATTATATTTCATGCAGTAGTTATCACTTTAGATAGCTATCGAGAACTTCTATTCGCTTTGATAAATGCTGACACATAAATTTATGCATAACTGCCATTACCGTTACTTAATTATCTTTATGACCTCTCAACCTCTCTCTCTTTCTATATATATATATATATATATATATATATATATATATGTGTGTGTGTGTGTGTGTGTGTGTGTGTGTGTGTGTGTGTGTGTGTGTGTGTGTGTGTACAGGGTGGGGTGAATTGCGTCATTGTGTTCTTTTTCTCCAAAACGATGCCTAACTGACTCAGCTATGCTGTTTAGTCGACAAAATAAAAACAAACCATGTGGAAATTAAAACTTTAAAATGGCGGCAAATTTACCCAAGTTACCTGTATATGGGAAAAAGGGTGGGGAAATGTATGACAAATTCGTATTTTTTTCCATTTTGTCGTACATTTTCCTCAGTATTGTTCTTGAAGTGTGAAAATATATGTCATTATCTCATTTCTCTCGTTTTTCGTCATATTCTTTGCTTTGTTTTAATATTTTCCTTTCAGATTTAGTGAGTTATTATTATTATTATTATTATTATTATTATTATTATTATTATTATTTGTCACAGTTTATAATATATAATGTGTAATTTAAAATTTGAATTTTGAAATGTAACATCTCAGAGTTTTAATTCTACCCCCCCTTCCTCTCAAACCACGTGTTACCCTTTATCTCTGACCGGTGTATTTTGAAAGCATAGACGAACTGAAATTATCCATATGAAAACAGAATTTCAGTCTTTGAGAAGCACGAAAAATTCAAAAACACTTCTCTCTTCTGTTTACGGGTTATGTTAATCTATTGCTTCAGAAACACTAGTCAGTTGCTCTCTTAGACTAATCTTGAAAAAGAAGGGGAAATGTTCTTTCGTTCTTCGCCATATTCTTTGCTTTGTTTTAATATTTTTCATTTCAGATTTAGTGAGTTATTATTATTATTATTATTTGTCACAGTTTATAATATATAATGTGTAATTTAACATTTCAGGTAGTTTGTACTTTAAATAAGCTGAAACTTCTACTTTTATTTTATCTTTTTAAATTGAAGTAGATAGACCCTTCTATCGCCCGGTTTCACACTCCACCCACGTCCATTGAACAGGTGTAGAGGCTCATCCCTTTTTCCCTGTTCAGGAAGTGGTCTCCGGCTCTCTTTTTCTCCTCAGACCTCAGTAATGGTGCTTCTGCGATTTTCCTGCGATGTGCATGCTCGGTGGCAACGTATCTTCATTGTGAGGGTACCGGGTTGGCAGTTTTTTAGTTGCTGCTTCCGAATGGTAGTTAGTAGCCCTACCTCTTGCGTAGCGTCAAGAGCGGCCGCTCTGATCAACAGTTGTGTAATATCGGGGTTCTTGCAGTGCCATGTTGCGCATGGATAGGTGTCCCTGCAGGCGCTTTCGGTGGGCAACACTTTGCTGCAGCCCACGCCAGTTCCCTTCCAGTGCATGTCGCAGCTAATGACCGTTTGCCTCCTCTACTCGAGGTCTCTCTACAACAACAACATTAAACATGAACACCCATATCTCCTCTAAAAAAGCTAAACCAGGCAAATTAAAATCACCAAAACCTCTTGACATTTCCTTTACTAACATCCGAATCAATTTCAGTAGCGTTGAATCTTTTCTCCATCAAAAGTCCCCTGACATCCGAACTTATTGTGAGACGAATCTCAAATCCTCAATTCCCTCTTCTGACTTCTCTATCCCTGGCTACCTTTCCCTCTTCAGAAAGGACTCCAATTTCCACATGCATGGGCTTGGGGTTTACGTCAGTGAACGCCTTCTACTAGCCAGGAAGATTTCTCTTGAATCCTCACATCATTCTTATATGTGCTTCCGTCTTTCCCTTCTAAGCTCAGGGCATTTCCTCCCACCCGTTTGCCATATATATTTGTGTTTGGCGACTTTAATGCCCATCATGCTGAGTGGCTGCATAACTCCGTCACAGATCTTGCTGGTGTACACACCAAGAAGTTTTCTATCACTCAGTCCCTTACGCAGGTGGTGGAGTTCCCCACGTATTTCTGTAATAACTCTAACGGACACGATTCACTACTAGATCTGTGCTTTACATCAACCCCTGACTCTTGCAATGTCAAGCAACTCTGCCTTCTCGGAAACTCTGACCATGCGTTAGTTTCCGTTAATATCTCCTTCCACCTCCACCCCACCCAAGAACCTCGGACCAGCAGAATAACTTACTGCTACGAAAGAGCCGATTGGGACTCGTTCCGTGATTTCCTGAGTGACGTCCCTTGGAATAAAGTATTTAGCCTTCCTGTTGAAGACTGTGCGGCTGAGGTCTCCTCTTGGGTTAAGGCTGGTACCGATACTTTCATCCCTGCCAGCAAGTTGAGACTTAAATCTCACTCATCCCCCTGGTTCTCCCCTGCCTGCTCAGCTGCCATTGCCTACCGAAATCATTTCTTTCGCCTTTATCGGAGTCACGCGTCAGACCATAACAGGTGCCTTTTTGCCTCGGCTCTCAACGAATGCAAGAAGGTACTTAAAGGAGCTAAGCTGATGTTTGAAGCCAGAATGAAGCAGCGCATAGCATCCCGTAATTTCGGCTCTAAAGACAACTGGAGGCTCTGTAAAAGCGTGCTGAACAACAGTAAGCCCTTAAATCCCCGCTCTAATCAACGAATTTGAGGTCCTCATCTCAACAGACAAGGCTGAGTGTTTCGCTCGCAGATTCTCCACTAACTCGACACTAGACTCGTCTGAAATATCTGTATCTGACTTCCCTCTTCAAACCCAGGCCCAACTGACTGACATACTAATTACTCCCTCGGTGGTCTCCAAAATAATTTCCAAGCTTGACCCTCAAAAGGCGAGCGGTGGCGACGGAATATCTATCATTATCCTAAAGAAATGTGCTCCTGAACTCTCCTCTGTTATCTCTGAACTCTATAACTACTGCCTTTCTACTTCCTGCTTTCCTGCCTGCTGGAAATCCTCTTCCGTGGTTCCTATATAAAAAAATATTGGAGAACCCTCTGACTCTGCTAATTATCGCCCTATCAGCCTCCTACCGATCTTTGGCAGAGTGTTCGAAGCCATCATCAACGCAGAAGTGGTACAATACCTCACAGCCCACAGACTCTTTTCTTACAAACAGTATGGCTTTCGCTTCACCAAGTCTACTGCTGATATGCTCAGGACCATCACTGAGTATATACACCAGGCCCTCGAAAAAAATGGGAAAGCCCGAGCTGTTGCCCTCGACATATCCAAAGCGTTTGACAGAGTCTAGCATGCTTGCCTTCTATGCAAGCTGCAGGGCTATGGTATAACTGGACAATTGTTTGACCTAATCCTGTCATTCCTTTCAAACTATACTATGAGGGTAGTATTGAATGGACAAGCCTCCCAATACAATCACATGAATGTGGGTGTCCCTCAAGGCTCTATTCTAGGTCCTACGCTTTTCCTTATCTATGTTAACGATCTCCCTGATGTAATAAGGTCCCAAGTGGGTATATATACTGACGACACTACGATTTACTCTCGTCTCGATCAAAAGTCTACCGAGGCTGAAAACGAAAACCTCACTGCTGAGCTTGAAAAGGACCCGTGGTGGACTGGGGTAAGAAATGGCTCGTAAATTTTAATGCTTCCAAAACGAAGCTGCTATCTAATAACCACCACAGACAATCGTTCCTCCCACCCATTAGCATGGATCAGGCTTCTCTCCCTGAAAGTAAAACACTGCGTCTCCTCGGATTAACTCTCACGTCAGACCTCAAGTGGAATAACTATATAGAATCCATAGCTAAATCCGCTGCTAAGAATGTCGGTGGGCCAGGAAGTTTTTCCCGTCTGAAACAATCCTGCACATATACAAGTCTACCATCCTCCCGTGCATTGAGTATTGCTGCCATATCTGGTCGGGTGCTCCTGCTATCCACTTAGGTGTCCTCGACCGAATCCAACGGAGAATCTGTAATGTGATCGATCCCAACTTGGCAGCTAGGATACAGTCACTTTCTCACCGACGCAGTGTGGCTTTCCTGTGAATCTTCTACAAATATTTTCACGGCTTCTGCTCCGATGAACTTGGCTCACTGGTGCCCCCTATATATGAATTTCCTAGATCCACAAGATTAGCAACTAGGTCCCACCCTTTTACTTTGAAACCAATAAATTGTAAACGCAAATTCTACCCCATCAGCTTTTTTTCTCGCACTTCCCGCCTGCGGAATTATCTTCTGCATACTTGCTTTCCCGACAGTTACAATCTCCAAGAATTTAAATGCAAAGTCAACAGTCATCTCTTGTCTGACTAATTTACATCGTTTGTCTCGTGCCTTTTTTCTTCGTCCACCACACTCTCATCTGTATTCTCGTCCTTCTTCTACTCTCTTCCTGACAACCCCTGCAACCTCTCACTTCTCATAACATTCCTCCTATATAACACCTGCACAACAGTGGCAGTAAAATGGCTTGCTTTGGGTGACATGATTATTATATATATATATATATATATATATATATATATATAGTTTGAAGGTATGCTATATGTATGGGCTAAAGTCTGCAATATTAGTGATAGGATTTATGTAAATATAAACTTCAAGCTTGAAGATTATATTTAAGCAGAAAATAGACTGTCGCCGCTGTGTGGGGATGTAAATTGTAGTTATGTATCATATCAATACTTCATGAAATATATGGAATACTATATATTTTCTTTAAAATCCGAGTGAATTTGTTTAAGCAAGTCAAATTCTTTCATACAATTATACACGGCAGTATGAATCTTTCTACTCATCTGACTGACATGGGTTGAACAATCATTGAATCGTGTTACATGACCATCTTCAAATGTCATATTTCTTAAATTATAGCACTGAAAAATGGAATAAATTGTTATTTGAACAATTATAAAATTTATAATTTGAACGATTATAATTTTCTCTTTTACAACTATTTTAAAGTAAAACGTTTGTCATGAATTAGGTCTTCAATCAGTTGAAAACTATCATAGTTTATATGTGGATATTTGTAAATGCATTAATATATTCGCCTGGTTAACATCTTTTACTTTATATTGAAATAATTGCTGCCTGTTTACATATAAAAGCAACAATTTATTATTTCTATTATTTTCATTCTTGGTGACATTTTTTTTTATCACAACGTTTAGAGTTTTCTTCACGTGTCTGTTTCTATGTATAACTGAGCCTTTTATTGAATCTACATAGATTCCAAATGTGAGCTGTGGTACAGTGGATAACGGCTCGGAACGAGAAACCGGGTAGCCGAGTTCGAATTCCAGTTGAATCCATTGTATTCACTTACGCGCAAATACCCTTGGGAAAGTTATTAATCCGTCTCTTCCTTCCAGTTATGGGTTAAATAGCAGGACAGATTGGGTCGGCAACCAGTCTACCGCAGAGAGCAATGACAACCTACTGCGGGATAATCTTCTGCCCAGTCAGTCATGTCTCTTTCGAGACATGATCGCCCAAGCGTGTATCACGTATGGCACTTAACTGACTGACTGACATAGATTCCTCTCATTCCGTTTTACGTGACTTGGGATTTCTTGTTTTGTTCCTTTTTGAGTGCTACAGCCATATTCTCACAGAATATGCGTCTGTACTATGCACCAAACTTAACTAACGCTTTGCTCCTACTGACAACATCTAGAACTGGGACCGTTAATATTTTGTCTTCTTAGTATCTGCCTGTTGATCTCTCTGCTTGACCTCCTTTCTCTTGCTAGTTCTTTTCTTATTGCTGCTGTTGAAGTCACAAAGGCCGAAACGTTGTAATAATAGAAAGACATTCATACAAAAGCAGCATTTTATCTTGCAGTTTATAAAAAACAACATCAATTCTAGAAATAAACATCAATATTGCTATAGAAGTATATTTGAAAATAATATATATATATATGTTGAACACGACGTAAATTTATATGTTACCTCTTAAGTCTGTAAATATGTGAATATTAGTCGTATATGTGAATATCAGTATCGAAATGAAATGATGTTCTTAGTTTTTCAAAAAAAGTTTATGAAAGTTGAAAATAGAAAGCATTTCTTGAAAGATGTTATTTTAGATAAGATTTTTTATTTTAGAAATACATCTACATTTTAACTTTTAATCGAAACAAATTAAAAACATAAAACAAGTTAAACATAAATAGTTCAAATGCTATCAAAACAGATTATAATTTCAAACAAGTGTGAATTTATAAGATTTCTCTGCACAAATTTGAAGGAAACATGATGTTTCATTAAATATAAAGTCTAGGGACGACTTAAAAATGTCATAGCGAAAGTGGAAATGAAAACATCTGGTATAGCAAAGACCATTGCTAGCGAAGGAAAAGCACTCATCAGGCTGTGTCGCTCGTGGTCTTGATATGACCGTAAGTGCATTTAAAGAGGGATAAATAAGAGATGCACAGGATATCGGTTTTTGTATCAGAGGCATAAATCAAACTAGTGTAGATTTCAGCGCCATGTAGTTTAATTTTCTTATAAAATAGTAAATATCCCGCGTATAGCCTTGAATCGATTTGGAGCATGCTGGTTTCTAGAGCTTTGCCTGGTTAGTTCACGTTCAGGAAATTGACCGATAGAGGTTAATTCTTTTCATTTTCTCCCAGGAAATGTTTCTTACGAATTATATAAAAATAATTATATTTTTTAAAGCTCTATACATCTGAAAATAACAGTCATTAACAAAATTAAGAAAAAAGAAAAATGTCAGTTTTTCAAATGTGTGCACACTTGGCTTTGATAAAATCGTCCGCTAGATGGCATTGCCTTCTAGCAGACGATAAAATGGAAAACATATCCGTTTTTTTCTCTTCTTTTTCCTCTTGCTTCTGGGTGTAGTCGAACGTTGCTACCTGAGAGCGTGTTCGTTTCCTTGGTTCACTGACGATAGAAATCTCACATACATACATACATACACGCACATGCATACATGTGCTTATGAAACACTCTTGTTTTAAAGACACACACATACACAAATTTAAATGTCTTTTAATGGCTTGATTCAAATTGGGTACACTTTAAATACTTTTATCAATAACATTTGTAATTTATAATTGTCATTTATTTTAAATCCCGTGTTTTGTTGTTCAGTATTTTTATCTAGACTCACATGAGTCCACCAAACATTATTTGTGGGACAAATGTAATAGTATCCGTAAATATGTACTAAAAACATTCACCGCTCAAAACAAAAGAAACAAGTACGGCAACAATTTTTTAATGTAAATGAGTTTTTTTAAACCTTATAGACAATACAATAAAACAATATTTCATAATCACGTCATATCTTCAGTATTAAAAAGAGTATTTAGACTTACCGTTTTAACTGTTTACCAGTTTCTGTTATGAAATATTCGGCCAAATTCAATGTATTAACTATTACTGATGAACAGACGACATAGAACCTGATCTGAAAAGAAAAAAAATCGAGATAATTTTTTTCCAGCACTTCGATACATGTGACGATTTCAGGAACATAATATAAACGATAGATTCAATTAAAAAAGTCATCATTTGAAATGTATGCTTAGACAGACATGAGTAATTTTTATTTAAGCAATTATGCAGCTACAAAATATAGTGTTAAGTGGTCGACAGTGAAGCATGTGATGTTTTCGATTCCTTTGTTTTGTGTTCTGAGATCGGATTATGTAAAAGCTTTTTCTCTTCTTTTGTCTTTAGTATTTTCTTGGCTTAAGGGTATTTAGTGGGTTATGAAAAATTCTCATGGCAACACACTTCTTGAGATATATCCAAATAACTACACATCACTATTTTAGGGTCAGTCTTTCTTGGTTGGAATTCAGTATTTATTTGAATATACGAAATCAGAATCAATAAAAATCGTTATCACAATGTTTTTATGAAGAATAATCATCAGAAATCTATCACTTTAACATACCATAAAGGAGTCGCCAGTATCAAACTGGATGTCATTATCGAGGCAAAATATCAGTCATAAAAATGCTTCTTAATTGTGCTAAATTAGTCTCTTCCTCAACAACAAAATTTCAGACAAGCTTATCCAACCAGAAAAAAACAACTTATTAATAACGGTTTTCCCAGTCATATCAACGATGAGCAAAGAAATTTACTTTTACGGACAATGATCAGAGCGTCGCACATAAACCCGGATTGAACCAGAACAAAATGTCGGAACGATAATGTATTTCGCTGTATTTAACTGGATACGAATAGCGTAATTAATAAAGGCGTGAAATGATGTATAAGTTATGATAAGAAATAACGCATTTTCTAACTTTTCATTTAAACTTTGTTCTTAGTTTTGGGCACCAAACGATACATTGAATCACAGGGAAATATTGAAACGGCACGTTGAATCCCCGGTAGATTTGTTCCATTTTATGAAGCCTGCAACCAATTCATCGTAAAATTAAGAAAACACAAACTAAACATATTATAGACAAATTCCTTGAAGCTTAAATTCAGGATTTATGAAAGGTGGGCTCATAATGTAGTGTTTTTATGTTTGATAAAAATATATTTTATGGGAAATAAATGCAGTGAGTGTTTTGTAAAGAAATTGGCATTGTCGATCATTAGGTGAATAATGAAGAAGATATATTTAGATCAAGATTTAGCTCTTGCAAATATGAAATTGCTTTTCCTCTTGTCCACAGCAATATTTGTAATAATGGTTTTTATAATTATATCGTCCGTGTGGAAATAACATTACTTTTATGAACAATGGACAAGAGCAAATCGTGTAAATTTTACAATATAGTACAAATATACAAAGATACTTATCTAAGTACAAAACACCTCAAACACACAGGCAGACAGACTCGCACACACAAACGCACATACATACACAGACACACACACACTATCATTGTATAATACAAATGTTATATGCGTATATTTTGCTCCTTTAGGAGTTTATCTCTATGTTCGGGAATTAAAACAAACATCAAAATATATTGGTTACGCCACATTTCTCTAGAGAAAAATGACTCGACGCCATTTCTAGGAAAGTGAGATTCATAAGAAGTAAGCGTTAATCCACGTCAGCGTCGAATAATGATCAAGGTCAAGATATTTTAGAAATCAAACGGAAAAAAAAACGATTAAAAGAAGAGCATGAAAAACTATCGATAAAATTCGCCATAAACCTGATGCACACCCTCGTTAAAATGCCGCGGAACTATCAAGTCATTTTAGTTACGCGACGCACTAATTTATTCCCCAATTCGAACATGGGGGAAACTAGATTCATTTCAAGTTCCGCACCGTTAGCAGCAGTGGCGGCAGCGACTGTCATCTCTCCATTTCTTTCCTTCATTTTCCTTCAGATTTAACGATGTTCATCAAAATTGCTTGGACCGTTACTCACAATTTCAAGTTCGTCTATCATTTTATATCTGTTATTACAAAACTTATTCGATACCCTTTAGAAATTCATCAAGAAGCTCAACATGCATTGTTTGTTCGTTCTATTTCAAAGAAACATGTTTAAACGGAGTACAGATGACTTAGTATACTACACACACACACACACACACACACACACACACACACACACACACACATATATATATCAACATGCGGTGTAAATATAGAAGAATCCAAAGGAGAATCCTGACATACTGTAGTAGGATAACTCTCTAAGAGAGCTCTAAATATATATGTATATAAATACATATAAAGCAAATATAAGAAAAAATTAAGGCAGACACGTTATTTCATGGTAAATCGGAAGTATAGGCCTATTTATTTTCTGTACAATAAAGACGAAAGCTGATGATGTTTAGCCTGAAATAGGCCCATACTTCCGATTTACTATGAAATAACGTATCTGCTTTAATTTTATATATATATATATATATATATATATATATATATATATATATATATATATCAGTCAACAGCCAGCAGCCTGACGATTGCATTTAAACATAAAGGACTGTGTATTGATTTCAATATCCACTTTATATTTACATTTGCACTATCCCTTATATTGAGCACTTTAATCCATAAATAAAGCACACGTCAAAACTATATTTTCTAATTCATTATCTATCTATCTATCTATCTATATATATATATATATATATATATATATTAACAGATGACCTAATGCAATATTGTCTGATACGCTTTCTTGCGCGTATTCTAATGTATCCCCGACGATCATATATCCAAAATATTCAAATAAACTCGATTTATCACTCTAATATTTCTATAGTACTTTTTATTTTATAATTTTTATACACTTTAGGAAATTGGACAATATTACCGTTGAACTTGGTTTTATGGGGTCACATGATCCACAAATTCTAAATCTTTTTAAACAATTGTTTATGCCAATCACACCTATTTTCAGAGTCTCATGCTGCTCTCATTATTTCTTATATCGTCAGCTGCCATTTTCCTATGACTCATGGAATTTTGGCGTGTGTATTTACCAAGTGGTAGTGCTACTTTTCATCATTGTCGAAATTTCAGTCTATCCAAATAGTCGCCTGTTGGGTTTATTTATGCTATTGTTAGCAGTAATAAGAACGATCAAATCTATTGCCAGGGACGATGACATGAATCAATCTAAGTTTTCTTTATATCGGTTTGTTACTCATCGCAAACGTTTTTTTCTTTTTATAGAAGAATATAATTAATCTACCCAGGCATTTATTCATGAGTTTAAAATGTATTTATTAGAAAAAAACATGACAATGTCTATAGCAAATTATTAGTTATTTATTTGTGCGTAAATTGTGTTTGTAAATCTACGAATATTTATTTAAAATTTCGGATTAAAATAATAAATATTATTATTATTATTTCAATTCGATAACATCTCAATTTAATGATCAAGCGCAATGGTTTCCTCGTTACTTTTCACTGGATATTTCTCAGACGTAACATTTGTTCATATGGTTACTACATCGGATAATTCTTTACAATACATTTTTATAGTACATTGATAATTATATAAAAAACATAGCCTGTGTTTTCTTGGTGGCATCCAAAGTAGCTTTAGAGAAATTCATGCTTTATAAGCACATAATTATGTGGGCATATAACTGCATAAATTTGCACACGTAACTCAAACGTCTAGTATTTTTTGGTCAATGAAATTGTAGCCTATAAGGCTAGCGTTTTTATGAACATAGAAATCTGACTTAATTATATATAAACTAATCAAATTCTTTCTCATAAATATTCAATAAAATTTACTCGTTTGGTAGAATTCTGAACGTAACGGCGTCTATTTTATTATGTTTGAAAATGAGTTCTTAGGCCATAAACTTTTTCCAAATTTGAATCCATTGTTGTTAATCTATAGAGTTTATTAACGTCAATTCCAAAGAATATGCACTTCCACATATCACATTTCCGGCCGATCACTAAATTTTGAATAGCAATTTCAATAATATTTTTGCTAATGTCTCATAAAACAGGAAACTATATTTTTAAAAAAACTGGCCTTTAACATATTCGGTTGAATGATATATATATACATTGATGTATCTATTATATTAAAACCTTCAGTTTACCTTCTATCAGTTAAAAAGATAAGTGTTAATAGAAGATATTTAAATGAATTGACAATGGCGGGTTGACCTTAATAATTTAGTTGATACATTTAGAATGCTGCTGTACATGACATATTTTCATTCTCATTGATCTTAAGGCCCATCGACGATTCTTCGCTGCTGCTAATTAACGCAGATTCAGTTCTGTATCAGAGTTCTCCAACCTGAATTAATCTATGAAGTTTTACCAGGAGATTTTACACAACAGATAGGTATCTTTCAACATAATCCCCTCCCTTTACAATGCAGTAGGCAAAACGATTCAGCTAATAAATATATAACTAAACCGTATTTGAAAGATCAAAGAAAACAGAAACATTTTAGTAAAGACATTTGCCATTTTCGTTGAATAAAATATACGATGAATAATGAATGGCAGATAATCTCTGTCAATGTTTTGCATTAGTACTTAAACAGAAAAGTTTGCCTTTGTGAATATATCTGCAAGTGAATAAAGAAAAAATTCTGCTGCAATGCGTGGTCACGTTTAAGATTCACATAATTGCTCTATTCAAGTGTTTGGGAAAACAAGTTACTTATAGACGTAAAACAACTTCCCGACTTGTAGCAATGGCTTTTCTGAAAAGGACACAATGAATATACAATCGTGACGGACTCAAAAACGCAGCGAATTGCTTTTAGATTTGAGATATTTCCATGCTCTTCTTTCTATCGACGGAAAGAAACAAGAACACATCGGGGTATTTGAATAAATCTCGATGCAAAATCTTTGATAATTGATTTACTTTTTTACTCTTCTCTTTCTTTTCATCAATTTTATTTTGATTCTCTTTGTTGAAATTCTTTTTGGAACCAATCTTCTGAAGGCAATTGTTTAGTACTTTTAATTAATCTAGACGACAATATTTAAAGAAATAAATTTTGATTTCTCTTTGACAATGTCTGTCTCACACAAATATATATACATATCAAACTGTTTCGATAAATATTATCATATTGTTTAATGCGTAACACATCACTCAATAAGTCCCAGAGCTAACTAATACAACAACATATTTTAAGCATAATTTCATTTTATCCATCAACATAGTCTCCTTCTAGGGTGATACACTGATTCTAACGTTTCTCTAACAATTCGATGCCTTATTTGTCATTGGCCTCAAAATAGGCAGAGTTTTCTTTTATATTGGAGCCAAATTTCTTGCTCTGAAGCATCTTCGGGGTCTGCAAATAGTCAATAGTCGCTGAGAGCCAGATCTGAAGAATAGGGTGGATGCGGAAGCAATTCTAAGTGACATTTATGTAGTTTTGCCATCGTTGCGATTGACTTGTGACACGGTGTGTTGACTTAGTGAAAGATAACTGTTACTTCTACATTTGTAGCCTTTTTTGGCGATTTCTTTCTTCAAATGCACCAGTAATGCTATATAATATTCGCAATTGATGATTCTTCTTTTATCAAGGTAATACATGAAGAAAATACCTTGTGCATCACAAAATGTGGAGGCCAACATCTTGCCTGATGTTTGCGTTTTTGGTCGCTTTAGACGGCTTCACCCGCTGCTGTCCAGTCAGCTGACTGCCGATTTGACTCTGGAGGGAATTGGTGAATCCATCTTTCATCCATTGTCACATATTTATGCAAAAACTCTTTCTTGTTTAGTTGAAACAGTTGCAAACAACGCTCTCAATGGTTGATGCGTTGTTGGTTTTGAACGACTGTGAGCAAACGCAGAGCCCATTATGAACACAGCTTTCTCATTGACAAATGTTCATGCAAAATGGTGAATACACTGCATTCTGATATGTTCAACTCCTCTATCTCATGCAACTTCAATTTACGATCGGCCAAAAGAAGTTGGTGGATTTTTTTGTGTTTTCCAAGACAACTCCCGATATTGGACGACCTGAGTGTTTAGCATATTTGTGTCTGTACGACCGCGATTAAAGTCAGCATAACACTTTTTAACCATTGTTTCCGACGATGATGATGCAGAGTCCAGATAACACTTATTAAGCTATTGCATTGTTTTAATAGTAATTTTTCCTATCAAAAAGCAATGCTTTATCAACACAGGAAATTCAGATTTTCCCATTGTTTTAAAATTTTGCAACAGTAGCTTCACTTAAACAACTGTAATTTGTAAACTAATCATCCGACTGGGCCCAAATTTGGTCACGTGCTATTTGAAGGTTTGTCCTTCATAAACATTAAGTGGATTTTTTTATTAGTAACGTCATCTGTGTGTCAGGCCCGGGACCTATTGAGTGATATATATATATATATATATATATATATATATATATAATAAAAATGTATAACTATTTTTCGTCTAATAATTTATAATTATATCAACTCATCTAATGCTGAAATAATCTCAAACGGACGTTCGATACATGAGATACATTGCTTATTAAAAAAGAAAATAGCTTAAACGAAAATTCTTGAAAGTATAACAGATTCTTGAAAATAAGTTGACGACATGGATTTTTTAAAATATGTCATTTCTTAAAAAGATTCCTCTTTTTTCAAGTCCACATATTTATGAATTATCATTAAATTTAACCTACAAAATCAATCTGGATATTAATTATTTCACAATATCTTAAATTCAATGTCATATTCTCTGAATTTATTTGGAGAAATAACAAAAATACCTTGCATGACTAACCTGTAACCGAAGATATACTGCGTAGATTTATAGAATAGAAAGTTTTTTTAAAAGCCTCAAGTGTCATTGTTTTGGACAGGAAATGCTAATTAATTTTACTCGGTGAATTATTGTTTGTGTAATCAGTAATTTACATCTATGATCCTTAGAAAACTTCTGAAACTTGGAAAAGGTTTTGCACATGAACTTTTGAAAAGGACGATCGGTCAAAGTTTAAGCATTTTCTCTTTAAGCTTGACAGAGACAAAATAGTTTTTAGACAAGATAGTCACTTATATAAAAGCTGGATTCATAATGAGAATCAAAATAGAATTAGAAAAATTAAAATCGTGTATAGCTTTAGGAAAATATTCAGTATCACAAACACAGCGTAACTACGTGAGTGGGGAATCCTTACTTTGTAAGATTCAAAAGAAATTCTTGATTAAGTATTGCTGGAACCATAGCAAAATATAAGTTTGTGATTAGATGACCTATTTGATGTGTACTCGAACTCACGTACACTTTTGTGATTAGATGGCCTGTTGGTGATATCGAGGTGTAGAAACAATTTAGGTTTGAAGTAGCAACATATAAGGTTTAATTGCTTGAAAATGCTCGTTTTTCTGTTGCAAATGCTATGCAGACAACAATCAAGTTGCAAGATTCGTTTATATGCTGGTTAATCTCTAAGATTGTCACGATAAAATGTAATTGATTTTGTTCTGAGTAATCGGAACAGTGATGCCAACAATTTGAAGATATCGAAGTCTTGTAGGAAAATTTACTGAATACAAGTTAGAATTGGGTTTTATGATTTTATTAAACGGTTTAACTTAAACGTGTTGAAAGTTCATAGAAGCTGAGGGACAGAATTATAATGACTAAATATGGATGCTATGTAATTAACGAATAAAAGATTTTTAAGAATAGAAAAACTTAAATTTTATTAATGTTGTGGTATGTCCCTCTTTTGTATATGATAATAGACTCGACTGAGTGTACATATACTCCTGCCATGGAGAGAACAGTAGTCGCAGTTCCAGTTGCAGTGGAGAGTAATCGTAGAGATCCGTTACAGTTATCGGAGTGTTCTGAGAGATAACCAAGTTACCCAGAGACCAGACTAGCTCTGAGCTCCACTCAGCTAGAATAATATACACGGATATACTATTTCCAACGACTTCAAATCAAGACTTGTATGTATTTATTTTCTTACTAATAGTATTCCTGGATTTATTAACCTGCGTTCAAGTTAGTATATTACGTTCAATATAAACTACTTTTCTATCTCCATATTTGTTTTGTTGTTCATTATTTTGTGGGGTTCCCCACACGGAATCCACGACAATTAAGAATAAATAAACTTACATTTGTATGTATAGCACGACTTTTCTTCTTTTCTCTATAATGTACAATGTTTATTCAAGTAAAAGAAATACATTTATCATTGTAGAAAAAGGAGAAAAATATGAAAGTTGGTAATTGAAAATATTTTTACAAATATCATAAATTTGAATGTAATCCTATTGAAAAACAAATTGATCTATAATTACTCTCTTTTTCTAGACTCTAGCCATGCTATTTACCAGACTTCCAATGAACTGAATATTTTCCCATTAAGATAATTTTTGTAGGGATAGAAATAAGAAGTAATCCAAAGATGAAAGATCAGATGCATATGGTGGATGTATCAGTAAACTTGTCTCAATTTCTGATGTAATACGACACCCTTGAGATTGAACAATTTCGGACGCTGTACATTAATTTCTGTCGTTAATCGGCCCAGTTGAGACCTCTGTTTGTAGAAGGAAATGCCAGTAAATATTCCTGCCAAATAAGTAGCATCACCTTCTTCAAGCCGGCTGCTGGATTGATTAACTAGTTTGTTTTTATTTCTTCGAGAATTTTTCATTGCATGGGATTTTGTTTCTTTCAAAAACTGTTCGTTTTTGTTGTGTGAATTGCAGGTTCATTCATGTTTTTCTCCCAAATTGTTGGGAACGCAAATATCAGCGATATATATAGTCATCCGCAGACTGATCTGTCTAGCTGTATCACAGCACATCAGTACGATTAGACATCCTTTGCTTTTAGCCAGAATTGAAATCCGACCGAACTGGCGTCAGTCGGCGATTCTACCTCTAAGCTATGGGCACTCGGTAGAGGAAGGCTAACTTTAACGTGTTATATACAACGTAAACACACGCCAGTATCTGAGAGTGTTCAAATTCATTACTGAATGAACGATGCGTAGATGTGTGAGGAGCTACTGTTTTTTTAAACGCTCACATGTGATATGTACAGTATCTATGCGATGACCTCTGTCATGTGACAGTTTTTTTAAATCAGCATTTCAATTTGATCATCAAAGACAGCAAAATTGTCAGAACATTTTCAATTTTTAAAATCAAATCTTCATTATGGACCCGAGTGAACAATTTACGAAAAGTACTTTTTGTTAAGTCACCATCTTCATAAAACAAGGCTTATCATTCATGCTGTCTGTACAGCATTTCGACCTTTCCGAAAGTAAAAATGTATCAAAAACTAAAGATCCACATTGCTTTTCTTCATTTTCTATTTTAACGTAAATGCATTTAAAATTTACAAATCACACGTGAATCGAATGGAAAGACGTCTGGAAATGTCACCTGTCCGTGTGTGTATATATATCGTGAATGAAAACCCAGGATGAAATTCTCTTCAAATGCAATAATAATTAAAGTAAAAAAATGCCATTTCGATTACACATTAACTAATCCAATATCTTAATTTTGGTTTCAACTGTCATCAAGAATCAATATCACTTTAATGCATTACCCTTATAAAAGGCAATGACATTAAAGACATCAAGTTTGACATTATAATTTTCATACGAAATTAACTGTTGCTAATATAACATCCACAGTCAGTTCATTTAAATGAAACCACTGAAAAATTAATATTGATTTCAAAATAAGGCTCCAGATCCCACTATGTTCCGGACACCATTTATAATTATAAATAAGTTTTAATCAGTAGTCTACATTTCTTTTGACTAAGAAATCAATATATTTTTTGTTTTCTTAAATGAACATCTTCAGACTTTTAGATGTTAATGTCTACTAATGCAAATATGCTCGAACAAGATGCTCTTGTGTAATTGTATGTTGTGAACAGTTAAACTGGAGAGAGAGAGAGAGAGAGAGAGAGAGAGAGAGAGAGAGAGAGAGTCCAAAGGACCTTATCCCTACATCGAAATGAGGAAATCTGGTTTGAAACATTTATTGCTAGTAAAAAAACATACAAAGATATTATTCATGGAAAACAGATTTTATTTAACAACTGCAGTTAATTTTGAATTTGACAATAACAAAATAAAAGTAATTTTTTAAACTAGAATGAAGAATTGATTGAAACAAATCCTTTTGGTAATTTTATTTAACATTATTTGTTGTATTTCTACGTATTTATTGGGTAAGGTTCGTGTAAAGTTCCATAAACGTCTTTTTTTACGCTCCTCGAATTAGAATCAGAGTTAGCAAGATTATTTTGCTCCCAGCTGGAATTTTATCGACATCATTATGGTAAGACCGTATTCTTCTAGTGAATGCTTCTGGAATCGAATTTCTTCATCAAGATTCAGAGATCAAAGAAAGAGTAAAGAGAATACATAAAATTAAAGAAAGACAGTAAGATGTTGATGATGGGCTTTGAGAAGAAAGAATGGATCTTAGTTAAAAAAGAAAAAATAGAAATACAATGATGGAGTCAGATAGAAGAAAATGAAAAAAAAAGATTTGGTATTTGCTTAGTATGGCACCGTTCTCAGAGACTGGGACACCAACACAAGATCTGACAATATTATCAATAGGCTTCGAGATGAGCTTATTAAAAAAGTACTTTTTCGGTAGTACTGTAAAGACAAGTTTTTTTCAGCTTAAATTAATCGGCAGGGGTTCACAAACATGGGTAACTTAACGAAGATCGAACTCAGACGTCATATTTTACCATACTAATCCGCCAGCTACTTTTCTATGGGAAATATTTTAAACGCGAATTTAAACAAAATTCCCCATGAGAAAAAACATAGTTCATCTCTATTTTCCACTGGATATTGGTTAGATGACTGAGCACGTGATCGAGTTGTTAGAATGTTTGCTTTTCGACCATGAAAGACACGTTCGTATTTCGCCATGGCCAGTTGTGAGGAAGGTGATTCTTTGTTGCTATAGGTCTGAGGAAGGCAATCCCAGTGTTTGGCACGCATAGAAACTGCCTGAAAACCATGCCCTACGGCTTGACCCAAGCTTTTGGAAAGAAAACTGAGTCGATGGAATTTGCGTAGAAAACAGGTGATCATGACCGTGGGTATAAGCGTACTGACCTTGTTCAAACTAACCTCATCAGATTATACTCTTTCACTCTCAGAAACTGTAACTAAATCTCACTCAGCATAGTTGCAGCATAGAGTATAGGTGGGCGTTGTGATCGAACCCATAGGAGTAATAATGAGTTAAGATACTAGTGTGCTCATCATTAATCTCCGGCAGATACGCTATACAAACATAATTTTAACTTCCCTTTTCGACGGTACTAACATAACAATGGTAGAACAGTAAGATCCAATTTGAATAGGCTTGAAAACAAGAAAGCTAATTACTGTTTTGGGCTAGTATTCGATATAAAGCGAGAGAGCGGGAAGGAAGATAAAGAGAGAAAAAAGAGAGAAGAGAGGGATAATTAGAAAGAGGAAGAGAGATGGTTGAAGAAGCTGATTTTTTTATATTTCAAGGAAAAATTGCTTCATTGCATTTTGATGCCAAAAAAACCGTTCCATGCAGATAATTTTATGTTAATTGAAAGTGAGAAACAGCCCGGAAAATTCTTTTATTGATAAGCGGAATTGTTTTATAACTTTTCTGTACGTGGTCACAAAATATTTCAAAAGTTTTTATTTTTTTCTAAATATAATGCCTGGGAATTGTGTTAATCTGTTCTTTATAATAATTCAATGGAAAGGTAAAACTAGGGCAGGTATATTGCTTAAGGGTATCATTGCTGTAGAATTCTGTCTTCCAGCTGTCTGTGTGTTTTGAGAAATTAATTCTCATTTTACTCAAGTTAAAATGATTTTTACTTTATAACCAATCTAATATTTAACCTTTCGAGTACTTCATAGTAAAGACGTACAAATATGCTTGGATTGAAATTAAACCATTCGTTTTTTGGTAAATATAATTTAAAAGCAAAAAACTTTTTTTTCCCACGAGTTGTTCGATTTAAACGTCACTTGATATTTATTTAGCTTTAATATTTTAAACTATTGTTCAAACAATTCAAGGCTTAAGTGCCCCTCAATGTGGTTGTTGTATGCATGTACAATGAGAGAGTAAGAGATGAAAGTTATGAGGATATGCAGGATACATATACCGTTGACTTAAAGATGTTAATATTGTAGTGAACGGTTCCACAAGTAAACAGTTGTGGCAAAGAAGCTGTCTTCGTAAAACTTAATCATTACCGATAGCAGAGGATGAGCAGATTATATATACGAGGGTCATTCAATAAATAAGGTAAATTTTTTTGTATAAAAACTTCTAATACAGATAGAAGCTTACTTGTTTTAAATGTTTTTCTTTTACTTCTTTAAATGGATTTTTTTTGCAGATTGAAAAAAAAACTTTGAGAGTTTTGGAGATTAAGAAAGATGGCCGACAAAGAGGCATGCTCCAGGACGAAACAGATGTCAGTTATCAAATGTTTAGTTGCTGAAGAGTGCAAACCAGTTGAAATTCATAGGATAACGTCAACAGTGTATGGAGCCACATATTTCAGCCAAAAATGTCTACAAATGGGTTAACTTGTTTAAAGAAGGACGGAGCAATGTTGAGGCTGAAGAAAAGCTTGGGACGCCTACAGAAGTGAGGTCTCCTGAGGTGATCGAATGAGTCACTGACCTCATTCAGTATGACAGAAGGGTGACAGTGGATGATATTGCAAGGACTTTGAGCTGATCTGTTGGGACAGCACACAAAATTGTCCATGATGACCCATCAGCGAGCTGGGCTGGGGACTACTCCCTCATCCCTCTTACAGCCCAGACCTTGCCCCTTCAGACTTTCACCTGTTTGGTCCCTTGAAAGCGTTTACGAGAGGCACAAAGTTTGAAAGTGACGATGAAGTCAAAAGTGCTGTGAGCGATTGGCAGAGACATCAGTCCAAAGAGTTTTATGCTGAGGAAATACGGAAGCTTGTGCACAGATGGAAAAAGTGTATGGCACTGCTTGGAGACTACGTTGAAAAATAAAAACAAGTAAGCTTCTATCTGTATTAGAAGTCCTTATACCAAAAATTTCACCTTATCTATTGAATGACCTTTGTATATGTGGCGTAGGGTAGTCCTAGCTGTGAAGGTCTGAAATGGTGAAACTAAGGATTTGATATGAAAATAGTAGTGATAGAGTAGTAAAAATTTATAAAAGTTTTGTATGATGAAAAAGGTTTCAAAGTGAAAAAGTTCATCACCCACGAGGCCAATCTTAGCTGGAAAACGTTGAATGGACGATAATATTCAATTTTATGTCTGATCTGACTCTTGTAAAGATAAAGCATGGCAGAAGGAGCCAGATACATTCTGTGTTGGTACAAGGAACATACCATTCGGTCAGCAATGGATCGTGTATATGACATCCAGTTTAGTTCTGGAGTGGATTAATGTCCCAATAAAAGGTTCAAAGTAATGAACATAATTGAGAGTAAAATCGTTTAATATGAATGAAGAAAACTTTTGTTGAAACGTTATTAGTTTCATCTTGGAGTAGCGATCTCTATTTGCTCGCCTTCTCTCCCTCTACTTCTCTCTCTCTCTCTTAGTATCACACACACACACACACACACACACACACATATATATATATATATATATATATAATGCAAAGATAAATAACGGGGTCTGGTTATCTTGATTTTTGACAGTACACCCTTAATTCGTGGTATTTCTACATATATATATTTTTATTAATGATCTGAGTGATCTGAGAATGTTACTTAGGCAGGTCATTACTATAAAACCGAAAAGGGGTAAAAAACCGAGAACGCCTGTATTGATCTCATGGGCTTCAGAAGACCGACTATTAACACCGTTATTCTTGGACATATTCGATAGCTTGGGCTTGATTATCGACAAAAATCTTGCATAAATGAAATAGCTGGTGACTTAAATATTTCTAGCTAATTGGTATTTTTGTTGTTGTTGTTGTTGTTGTTGTAGAGGTGATAGCATCAAAAAGTTTCCTAGTGAGGCTGATGGAGCAACATGTTAAAGGGGATGATTAATTATCCCCGCGTTCGTTTAAAATTATAGCTGAGACATTTAATAAATTTGGGAAAGATTTAGCCTTATGGCATTAGTTAAACTATTTAACCAATATTTGGAATCGACTCGGAACGACAAATCGGGAAGCCGAGTTCGAATTCCAGTTGAAGTCATGGCATTCACTTATGCACAAATACCCTAAGGAAAGGTATTAGTCCGCCTCTTCCCTCCAGTTATGGGTTAAATAATAGTACGGATTGTGTTCTGTAGCCTTGGATGGCAACTTCAGAAAGCAATAGCAACCTACTGTGGAATAATCTTTTGCCCACTCAGTCATGTCTCTTTCGAGACATGATCACCCAAAGCGTGTGTCACGTATGGCACTTGACTGACTGTTCAATAGGTTCTTTAGAAGAAACAAAAATTTTATTCGAATAAAGAGGTTTCAGAACCTGTGATTAGTCTGGAAAATTGTCGAGATGAGAGAAAGATATCGTAAAATTTGTTTCCATCAAAGAGGGAAGTTTGATAAAAGAAATAAGATGGCTTGTGTCTCTTTTGTAGAATTACATTCAGTATATTACTCTGAAGTATGTTCTCTTGTCTTCATCTTAGCAATTTTTACATCACACCACAATCATTGTAGACAATGAATGTTTGCAGTGAATACCTGAACAATACATTGCACTACACATTTCTTGTTTGTCTATTAGTTAATCATGCTGCTAATATATATTATCAAAAATTGGTTGCTGGGATTTTGACTCAAGATCACTGAGGAATATGAAAGATTTGATTTTTTATATTTTGCAAAGAAATAGTAGCATATATTATAGAATGATCTGTTCTTTGTTCGATTGTTACCCAATAAATTTATTAATGAAAACATTAATATAAAAACTGTTTATTTGTGTGTGTGTCCGTTACCTATAGACTCCAAAAGAGCTGAACCGATTTTCTTGAAAATTTACACAGTTGTACTATAAGCGTCTGCGAGTGTTCTTAGCTAGGTCTTGCGTCTAGGTACCCCCGATAAATATTGAAAATCAATAATCGAAAAAAAATCGGGTTATAGAAGAAGTGGTCCGATTTTAATCAAATTTCATACACTCCTCGACAAAGACATAAGAAACGATATTCAGAAGTTTCAAGGTTTCAGTTCTTACAATAGTGCAAAAAATCGATTATATATATATATATATATATATATATATATATATATAAGGCAAGATGTTTGTGTGTGTGTCTGTTTATCTGTCTGTATGTCCTTTATACAAATCCACAATTTTTATCCGATTCTCACAAAACTTCAAAATTGGACTTACATTCATTCATTTTTTTCTTTCAGTCTACGGTTTCGCTTTAACTGGAAACAACTATTGCTTTTTAGTCTTTCGTGCCAATGTCCAAAGAGTCTGATCTCCAGGACTATGGATTAGTTTTAAAGCTTTCATTGCACCCGAGAAACGCCGGGTTATACTGCTAGTATGTTATCAAAAATTGGTTGCTGAGATTTTGACTCAAGATCACTGAGGAATATGAAAGATTTGATCTTTTTTTAATTTTGCAAAGAAATAGTAGCATATAAATTATAGAATGACCTGTTCCTTGTTCGATTGTTACCCAATAAATTTATTGATGAAAACATTAATATAAAGAATGTTTATTACTTATATAATCATTGGAGAAGGAGTGAATATATGTATTTAACATAGAAATCTGGTAATAACCAGATTTGTATGTTAAATACATATATTCACTCCTTAGGGTAGTTTAAAATTTAATATTTGGCTTCTAGCACAAATAGTCACATAATCATACGCAGCTATGCAGAAAACACATACAAAAGACATATCTATATTAATATGCTAAATTCTGTGTGTGTTTATGCTTTGATGTTTGCAAATCACAACGAAAGGAAAAACGGCAGAGAGCCAGTCTTTTACACTCAAAGGAACTGAACTAATAACTACATCAACTATATCAGGCCATTCGAGATGATCAATACTCGCGACGTGCCTTGTATAGGCCAAGTGCAAAATGATTTGGGAAAATAGTTAGATATATTGAGATTGCTAGGATATACAAAATAATTTTCAGCTCCCAAATGAATAACATCCCATTCGACATCACTGGAGGAAGAATTAATGGCGTAGTTTTTAAGATTTAATGAAATGAACATGTGACCAACGACAACGTTTAGGAGAAAATGAAAACAAAATGTTCACTTATTCTCAACGTCGGAAAGAGACAGTTCAAATTTCTAGAGTAAATAATGAGAAAAGAGAGTTTTGAAAATTTGACACTCACAAGATGGATTAAAGGTGAGAGGGACAAAAGAAAGCAGTACATAACCTAATCTAACGAGTTTGTGCAAATAACTAGTAGACCTAGGATCAACTAAAAGATAAACATTATTAAGACTTACAACGAACAGGAAATTGTAGAAAGCCATGATTGCCAACATCCGGAAAGGAAATGAGATATAGAAGAGTAATAGAAAAAGATTGTCGCATAACATATTTTTATAAATAAATTGTCCGTTACTATGTTTTTTTCTGCGGCTAATTGATTGTTCTAGATTAGATATCTAAAATTATTCCCCACACAGCAAACTAGGGAGAGATGAATTATTGTTCAATACCAAAAAAAAAAAAAAAAGCTAAGGGGCTATAAACATTTTAGGTGTCAGAAATCTTTTGTAGCAACTTTTACTTTTTGTGTTGCCTAGGGTGTACATTAAAAAATAGAGAAGAATAAATATGTTGTTTTCTGTAAAGAAATCATGCTTGCCTTAAAAGTCACCATTTAAAACTTGACTTTATCTAGTGTCCAGCTGTGGAACTTGAGAAATATCTTATATATATATCGCCCATGGGTGACCGCTTGGGAATACCAGGTGCTGTAAGCGTATAGTAACGGATGTGCGTTGTGATGCAGTGGATATCGGCTCGGAAAGAGAATTTGGTCAGCCGAGTTCGAATTCAAGTTGAATACCCTGCATTCACTTGAGCACTGGTACCCTTGGAAAAGTATTAATCCGTCCCTTCCCTCCAGTTATGGGTTAAATAGCAAGGGTAGGACTTGGGGACCCTGCTTTTAAAAAACTAAATCTCAATGAATCTTGATACTCGAAAAGAAAAATGTTGTAAAAATAAAAATAACCTTACCCAAAATCATTGGTTATGGTCTTAAAATGATGCCATAAAGGATTGATAGGTCGTTAAACCTCGAAACAAACAAAAAATGAAACGGACTGTCGCCGCTAGATGTCGAACACAATGTCCAATAAGCTCTAACACTGATATTAAGCACTGTAACCCATAAATAAAACATACCTTAAAACTATATTGGTAAAAAATTATTTCCTTATTTTATGTGAATATCCCCCAAAAGTTTAAATAAATTCTTTAACAGTCTTTTTCTTTTTTCAGTCTTTTTCACACCAACGAAGATTGTTTAGCGTCTGATGCAAGCGCTTGGATATTGCTTGAATCCCATACTATAGGGGCAATGATGTCCTACCATGAATATGGGAGAATAACCGTATGAGTCTGCCTCAAGCACCTATTGGTAGATTGCATGAATCCGCAATGGATGAGATTACTTCCCGGCGATACTCAATTTTTTTCGTTGGCCGCAAACTATTTACCGAAAAGGGGGCTTTAGATGAAAATAATCCCCTATTTAATGCAACGTGGAAAAGCTAACGGCTTTGATCTTTATTTTTTATTTTTATTTTTGTGGAGTATACGTTTGTAGCTGTTTTATTATGGAGAAGCAGCAATGATGGAAGCGCACGATTAGAAGGATTTGGCTATAGGTAACAACCTATATTCTTCACCGTATAAAAATGTGGGCGACGCGTTGACTTTGTAGACATTGTTTTTATGTTTTTCTGAATGTCTAATTTGCTCCAATTCAAATTTATTAACCTACTAAATGCTTAATTAAACTTGTCTAGTCTACTGTCTACTTCTTTGTCTATTCTGGAATCGGAGAATATGGACCATTTCAACCTTTCTCAGACTGATATATATGGGAGACAGGTGACAAGTTGGGGAAGAATGAACATTATTTATTGGAGGGATGCTTTTGTGTCAGAAACAAGAGCCTATTGTCCCCAAACAGCAAATCAGTATGGTTAAAGAACCATTTTAATTTGAAAAGTTATCATGTTTGCCTGTGCGAGTGTGCGCGTTGTGCCTATGGTTTATCTCTTATTTAAACTGTTAAATCTTCATAGTGTGAATGAAGTTGCATGATGCCATTTGCTATTAATGAAATTTTGGGAGAAATTGCTGTTGCATCTGAGCTTTTCAGAACTCCCCTCGAGTGAGTTCTAGAATCATGAAGATACATTTCTATGCGCAAACCATCTTTTTCTAACATTATCCGGAAACTTAATCTCCCCACTCATGTTTTTCTTTTAAAAGTTATGTAAATCAATTCTTTTTGTTTATGACACTTTTCTTTTATCTACCATTTTGATAAAATTCGTTTCGCTCACGATATGGTTTGCTTCAAAATTTCATTGGCTCCCAAGATGATTCGAAGTAATTTAATGTAATTTTTGTCCTGTTTGCTAATAATCGAAAAAAGGAAACTGAACAGCCCGAATGACCATTTTTATTTTTGTAAAAGGTTATGCTGATTATGCCCATGAAGCTTTAAATTAGTGTACTTTAAATTAGTGTACTTTGATTCAACAGCTGATGTGGAGTCGACGAAGTCTTTAATAAAGAGCATGGTTTCTGGAGCGATGCCATTTATTGGCTGCATTTACGGTTATGCCAAACCACTTACGAACACCAATATCAACAATTTTAACGAAGCGTGCAACCTACTGTTATGTCTCTTTCGAGACATGATCGGCTAAGCGTGTATCACGTATGGTACTTGACTGACTGTGCATTAGTTGTCTCGACTGCTTGGGTGTTTTCTAGGTTAAAAATGCAAGCTAAATCCGTAGCGGGAAAAGTGAAAGTTGGGCATCACTATAATCTTTTCACAGCTTTTAGATCGTTTTCTCGCACAAAAGTATAGATACCTTATGGAGCGGGTGCATTCGTTTCCTTTTTAGATTATCTTTCACTTGAAATTGCCTGTTGGTAACGTATTATTCTTGTTCCGTACAAAAGTTGACAAGAAGCTGTCGGTGGCCGTTCTGTTTTTATCCCATGATTCGCTGTCTGCCTTTAAGGAATTTGGGAACGTAAAGAACATCTATAACAAGTCAGCCAATAACTGCAGCGAGGAATGTGTCTCAGACTTAACAACATAGGAACTCGTCACGAAAATGAACACATTAAAACGACAATCTAGACAGATGGTCTTTTGTTTATACAACTTTATAGAACAATTAGGTGACTTACTAAAATAATAGTTTAATCATTAGTCCACTTTAATGTGGGGATTACTCGAGGCACAGAAAGAGATGTAAATCGCTTCAACATGAGAAATAAATATTGATGAGAGTCTTCACTTTCGGACTATACCCTTGAGCAATACATGCGAATATTAATATTGTTAGTGGTTCGATCTTAATAGAATGTGACGTCAAACTAGAAGCGAACAGTTTTAGAAAAATGCTATAACCAAATTAATAACGTTCCACTTCGCTATTAAAATGTTCAATAATTGAAATTGGAAATAAAAATAAACACTTGAGCGCGTCTGTTTATTGAATTGCGTTAATTTTTTTTAAATGGTTGTCACATTTACAGTGCGTTCAGTTAGAATAAATTGTAATTGTTTTTGGCTACAGGAAATGCTTGTTGAAATAATTCTGATTCTGACTATAGATTAAACAACTCTCTGTGATATAAACCATGGTCAGATATCTTAATAAAACATATTATCATAGATATCCCATGATGGATGTCAAAAAAACGTCTAGATGAGTGAACACGTAGGCAAGACACTTACCTAAGAACTGCCTTAATTGCCTAGGTAGTGGCTATAAAAATTTGTCACGTACATCGCCAGGAGCTCGTAACGTCATTAGAGAAATGTTTAATTAGTTGAATAATCATTCCTATATCCTCTCTACAAATAAATCCCTAATAAAAATCCTGTCATAGACTTTATTCCTTGTAGATATTAAAGTTGTATATGGCTGACAAGAAGAAAAAAGAGGCAAATTGAATTTGAGAATATCCTTTTTATGCCAGCAAGTCTAACATTTAATCCAATCTTAAATCTCAAATTCCCCACTCTTCTAACAAATTAACATCAATTTTCGAAATAAATAGATTGACGTCCTTTCAGAAACTGTTATCACAGTTGGACGGATTATATTAATAAAAAGTCATCTTTATTGAAGATTGTGAATACAAAACACTAATCGGAAGAATTAATGAAGTTTGTTAGAAAAAAAATTAATTCAGAAGAAAATATTCCAAAACGATAATAACCTGTAGTTGTATTTATTTTGTGAAATTAATCAACAATTTTAACTTGATATATCACTGTTAACTGAGTGAGGAAAAAAAATTATCTATAGAAATTCAAATACAAAAGAGCAGTAAAAATAACCCTTTTTTCAGTATTTATCAATTTGATCACATAGAAGGGGCATTTATGAAGTGAATGCAGGCTTGATAACTGACCTGAGACAAATCAGATTGAAGCAATTGAATCTTATCTGGTCCGAGGTCTGTGAAAATGCTCTCCTTTCAATCAATACTTGCAAAGTAGAATCGATTGAACTTCTGTTATTTTTATGGAACCAATTCTTAGGTTTCTTCCAATCATATCAGCACAGTAGCAAAACACCGAAATCACAATTTTTAAAAAACTTCTGCACGCCATGAATAGACACCAATAATACTAGTTTTCCTAACATGATAGAAATGTTTGTGTGTGTATGGACACATACACACACAAGCATACACACGCACAAACAAAACACACACACCCTCACACACACACACACCATCAGCAGATTTTCAGCTGACATGCGAAAGAAATAAATAATTATCACTTTAAATTTGGAAAAAAACCATTGCAATAAGATGTGTCAGTTTTGTAATCAATTTATTGCAAAAATAAAAATTCTATAAATATCGAAACTTGTTTTACATTAACACCGATATTTGCAATAAAGTTTCCTTTAAAGTGCAATTCTCACTTAATATTCTTTTTCTTATTCTTATTCTTAATATTAATTTTATTATTATTTCTTTTGATTTCTGTTATATACTCATTTCCTTCCGGGTTCACATCGGAGACCTAATGTCAACATTGGTATAATAACATTTTCCAATGAACATGTAAAAAAATAAAATCACCTAAAATCATGCATTGTTCTGTATTTGTGAGAAGGATGTTATTTTGATTCTTTAAGCCATGGGCTACGAGGAACCCCTTCAAAGAATCTGTCAGAACAGCTTCCAATCAAAACGAAAGCTCTAAACACAAGAATTATAGATGACTTCATATGCCCCATTTTTTAAATTTCCACTTCAAGATCCTTGTATTTTGATAAGATTTTTTTAGATCTTCAATTTTCAGGAGCAGCCATATCAAAGAGAAAATATTTCTTTTTTGTGAACTTTTATCACGATTTCTGGTCGATTAGCTTTGATTCTTCTGTCTGTGTGGATTGTAAAGTCCCATAAAATTATTGCGGGTCCGATTTTCTGTAACTATGTCTGAGTGGTGTTCATACCAATTTTATGCATTTCCCTTCCCATAAAAGTTGTTAATTTCCCCATGAAGATATTATTATTATTACATTATTTTTTTTCAAAAGACACGGAATATTAGAATGTTTAATAAATCAGTGTCATGTTTAGTAAATCAGTGCCAATGAATCGGGGTCACTGAAGTGTTATACAAAAACTGTGTTATGATGAACATAAGTGAATGTGTCGAATTTAAAATGGTTAACTTTTTGTTATGGCAACAAGATTGTTTTTCCCCAAGTACCCTGTTCTCTTTGTCTATGGGAGTGCATTGCTAATGATAATCACTGGGAAAAAAGGATTGGTCTGTCTGTGCAGAGCTTAAATGAACCGCATGTTAACCGTGATCGCATTATTCCGCATCCCCCACTACATCATTTCTCAAGGCAGTAGTTCAAGATATCTGCGCAGAATTTCTTTGCCTGAATTGTTGGTTGTTTTGTTTTTAGGGCAAATCAACCTCGGCGGGTCATTTATTGCCAACTAAATTTTATTTATTTATTACTAGTAATTCCTTTATCTTATGGTTGTTTTTATATAAGTTTTGTGTCTAGTAATACTTTTCTCTTATCAAGATTCAATGGGATTTGTTTTTAAGAGCAGGGTCCCAAAATCCTACCCTTTTTATTTAACCCATAACTGGAGGGAAGGGACGGATTAATAGCTTTCCCAAGGGTACCAGAGCTTAAGTGAATGCAGGGTATTCAACTGGAATTCGCCGATTTCTCTTTCCGAGCCGATATCCACTGCACCACAACGCACATCCGTCATTAAACACTTACAGCACCTGGTATTCCCAAGCGGTCACCCATCTAAGTACTGACCAGGCTCAACGTTGCTTAACTTCGGTGATCGTGCGAGAACCGGTGTATTCAACGTGATAGGCTGTAAGCCTTTGTCTAAGTAATGAAAAACTGAAAGCATACATTTTTGATGAGACACCAAGGACACACAAATAATAAAAATGATTAACGATGAAAACTTTGTCCCCTACATGCTGAGACTGAGGCTGCTGCGTGGACTTCCTGGACAAAACGTAAACAGGAACTACTCGAAATGAATCTAAAATACTTCCAGGCTCTTGGAAAAAAAATGAGTGTACACTATCTATTTAACGATTTAGGCAGATTAACAGAAACCACTGGTTGTTTTGCACAACGATTTTGTAACGTATATGACTTCCAGCTTTTGCAATCATGCTTTGAAATAATGTTGTAGATTAATAAACAGACAAATCTATTTCCTGAAATGTCTTTATTAAGAGCACTAAATTCAGAATATTCCAGAATATTTTATCATCATACCAATAACTTTTATGATCTTTTTATTAGGTACTTTAAAAGTGTCAACTGTTAGAGCTTTAAAGTTATCAGATAATTATCATTCGATATCAAATAAATCAATGTTCATCATCACACAAAAATCTAGAAATTCCCACAGGTATTCATACCTTTATCAAGTTTATTGATAAATCCCACATATTACACCTGTATATTTAATAGTTTTAAGTTCAGAGCATCTTGTAATTTTACTGCGTCTTTTAGCGTTTTACTAAATAAGGATTTCGATGAAATTCAGACATACCACCTGTCTCTAACAGACGAAAGGTTGTAAGTCTGTCGTTACATTAATGCTATTTCCGTGGAAAAACCGAGCCATTTTTCTCGTTCTAGCTAAGACTCACCATTTACGCCAGGTGCGAACTATCCACCTTTTCTTCTTATTCCACTGGTAAGTTAAGTTCAATTCCAATGAACTTCTATTTTATCGAATAGACTTCAGCTTGGATGCTTCCTAGATGCTACAATCTTAACCTCCCCGTGTCTAGTTTAAAGCTGTTACTTATGATCCATATTCTCATAATCCGACCTTACTTCTTTTCTACAACGTCTGTATAACAATTTATCCTTGTTGTTATGCAGACAATTGAAATAGAAATATTTAATTTTCAATTTAGAATATTTTAAAGATATTACGCTGACAAAACCCCGATAAAATATGCTGATTTATTTTTATCATAGCAACAGACACGCAGAATAAATATACATCTATTTTATATAGATTAACTGCATTATAGTAGTACTTTTATTCAAACATTACTTAAATTATTTAACTATTTAACTATATAGGGGAAAATATAAAAATTTCTGCCAATTCCGTCGCAAAAGCAATTGATCGTCACATTCAGTAAAAGCCCACATATGCCTAGTTTTCTTATTTTATATTAGAATCAGTAATTTTTATGAATATTTATCTAGTCTTTATTTTTATCCCATTGATTAATCACGTTCGTGTTCCTTCAGTGTTGGTTTGTATCCTCTGTCTCATTTATATATATATATATATATATATATATATATATATATATATATGACTCGAGATTGACGCTCACGCTATTTTCAAATGACTTGAACTCAAGAAAAATAATCTAGTTCAGGTGGAAATGAAAATGAATCGGTGATTGACGTTAAAAGAAATGAAAAATGTCCGATCATTTTGAATGTCTCAACGCCCCTTTCTTTACATTTTGTACACTTGTTTTGGTAAAGAATCACATCGTGTTGATCTGCTAAACGTTCATACACTTTGTCACTTTCATTCAAACTTGAAATCTTTTTGAGCGTAAGAATAGGAAATTGAAATCCCAAGAAGGAATATTTTGGAAATGGACTACGGTATCGTGGCACTAGGAAGCCTACACGTTCACTCATAGTAAATTTTTAAATGATTATTTAAATGATTTTTTATATTGATCATATAGTTTTTTAAAAGAAAATAGGTACTAATTAAATTTTACAATCTGTTTGGAACAGATATCATTTTTAGTATAGGACACCCTTTATCATAAATTGAGTTCTTAAGATTAAACTACTTCGCAAGCAAATGATTTAAATTTCATCTTGCTGATTAATCTAAGATACACTTTTAAAATTTCATTATATTTTTTTTTAAATGTCATATCTCTTAAGAACATAGTCAGTTGTAGTTCCTTTCCGTTATAATCTGAGAATTGTCATGAGCTTTTGAAAAATTTAGTTAAGAGGTTTCCCGTTTAATTTTCGCGATTAGGAATTCGTATAGTTTTTTCGCTTTGCTACCCTTGCCTAGAAACCAGCACTTTCCATGCTATTTTATTTATAGCTATTGAGAGAATGGATTGAAGGTCTTTACCAAGGGCATCAGAGCGAAAGTGAATAGTACAGACATGAGCAGAATTTGTACTTATCTCGTTGGCTTCCCTTTTCGCGCCAATAATCAAACATTTAGCTCTAATTATATTCATTAAATAATTACATATTTAATGTCCGAACATGAATTTATATGCACAAAGCAATGCACATAGGAAAATATCTATCTATCTATCTATCTATCTATCTATCTATCTATCTATCTATCTATCTATCTATCTATCTATCTTGTCGGTCTTAAGTAGTAATAAATTATTTTAAAACAGATTTAGAATATAGGAATATAACGAGTTATATTTTCAAGTTAAACAAGTACAAAAACCTATATTTATGTTTTCAAAGCTATTCTAAACTAATTTTATTATGAACATTAAGTTAAAGCATAAAATATTTGTTTCTAGTTCTTCGCGATATTTCTGATAATTTTTACACCCAACGGAGATATAAAAGAGAAGTAAATTCAGGCTATAAATACAAATTAAAGGAAATTGAAGAAAACGCCATTGAAACTAAACATTTAATGAATTCTAAACTTCGTACACATTTTAAATGCCATTTTATTCATGATAATAATAATATTTTTAAGTGTTTGTAAACTCTAAATATCAACTGTTATTTTCTCATATTTGATTTTTTTTCAGTGTCATAATTGTTTCTTAAAACCGTGATTTAAAAACGATAATTAATGAATGGTTGGATCGAAAGATTTAAGCAAATTTCCCAAAATATTCGTGCATCACAGGTTTGCTCACATCTGTAAATATAATGAATATATTACAACCATAAAAGTGCCAAGAATACTTGATCTACTATGTAAGTAAATTAACATCTTGAAAAAGTTACCATCATTGCGCGTTTAATTTATTTTATGTTTTACTATGCCTTCAAAGACACACAAGCCAAATAAAGCACGCGCACGCGCACTCTCTCTCTCTCTCTCACACACACACACATATATATATATATATATTAACAGACATTGCAAGAAAATGTCCGATGATGCTTCATGCATATACAACTCGTATGTCTGTATATACGAATATGTTTATATATATTATTTGAATATCGAATGTATGCATTGATATAAAAACAAATTTATCTTATATATGTGTTGTGATCTTGTCACCAAATTGTTGTGTCTGTTGGGGCCAGAAATAATGACAAAAAGACGGAATAGAGTTAAACATATATATTACAAGGACAGTAGTAAAACATATACCAATGAACAATTATTAGCGTGGCTATTTATTCTGGTTGCTAGAATTATTTGCTGGGATAGATTCAGCTCTCACTCTTAGTGCTACGCATGTCTACAAGGCAGAACTGCTACTAATATATAGTTTGGAAGAGTTCAATATGTCATATGGGCAAGTCACCATAACAATATGAAAGGATGATATTTGGAAAGGAAACTGTTTTCTTAAAAAATCAATTTTAATCGGAAGTGAAATATAAATCGATAGAATACCCCTAAATTATATTTTTCTCTTCGTAGAAGAATAAAGCCAATTAAGAACGAAAGAAAAATAAACAACTTTAAAGAAAACTCTGTTAACAAATTGACTCTTGCAAGATGCATCGAAATCAGCAAATTAGCAAACATATATATATATATATATATATATATATATATATATATCAGATTATAACTATACTCGTGTCAAAAAACCTTCCACGAATCTACGAAGAAGGAAAAACGGTTTAAAAAAAAGAGCTAAGTACATGAACACCCAAAAGAGTGATGACCGAGTCAGCACGTAGCCCAAAGAAAAAAAAAACCGATACGAGTAATCAACTAACAAAAAGCGCTCAATACTGAGGTAGAGCGAAATAAATAAAAAGATACCTACTGAGCCAGACGGACGGACGGACGAACCTAAACGGATTGTCAGGGAAAGCTGGCTAACGAAGAAACAAACGACATGTATAAAGGAAATTCAATCAACCTACTTGACCAATAAGGAAGACACCAAACCCAAGTAGGGGATCACATTTCTTTGTATAAAACATCTTTAATTTTTAATTTCATACTTTTAGAAATTTCTTTTAAAGATTAGTGAATGCAAAGATATATATATGTATACTTGTGGGGGAGAAGTGTGAACAATGCGAAAGATTTACGTGTGGCGTGTTTAATTCCTTAGATTTTCATCAGACCACGTTTATGTTTAATTTGTCACGACTACACATGCGCACGAGCAACAGACGCTAGGATATTTAAATTTAAAAACAATAATCTTTTTCTGATATAATCGAGCCGATTTCATTCTCAAGACCAGCAGCAAGGTTTTCTCTGTCCTCTTTGGCAGATTTCTTACTAATGTGAAGTAAATGGTGGTGTCATTAGCGTAAATGTCTACTCGTGATACAATCACATCAGGGAGATCGTTAACGAAGATAAAAAAGAGTCATACCTAGGATAAACTTGTGTTCGTGTCATAGGATCCGGAGTCATGCCTGTTTAAGACAATCTTCATTACATAGTTTGACAGGATCAAATTAAACATTCGTCCAGAACTACCACAGCCTTGTAGCTTGCGCAGAAGGTCAACGTTCCATACCTATGAAATGTTTTGGAGATATCCAGGGCAACAACTCGAAGTTCGCTGTTCTTATGGAGGGCCTAGTATATGTACTCAGTGTTGATAGTTAGCATATCAGCAGTAGACCTGGCAAAGCGGAAGCCTTACTGCCTGTCGGAGAATAGTATATGGACGGTGAGATATTGAACTATTTCAGCATTGACGATAACCTCGGGCACTTTAGAGAAAGTCGAAAAGAGGCTGATAGGGCAATAATTAGAGAAGTCCAAGAATTCTTAAATACAAGTGCCACAGAAGAGGACTCCCAGTAAGCAGAAAAACCAGAAGCAGAGAACTAATAGTGATATAGAGTTACATTTCTTCAGGACAATGACCGGGATTCCGTCATCTCCACTTATTATATGGGAGTCAAGCTTTGCAGTTATGTCAGAGATCAAAGAAGGTGTTATGTAAACACCTCTCAGTTGAACCTCAGTTCCAGGAGGAAACTCGGATACAGATACTCCCAATGAGTCAAATGTAGAGTTAGAGAAGAATCTGCGAGCAAAGCACTCAGCCTTGTCCACTGTGGCTGTGACGACTTTATATTTATTGTTTAATGGAGAGATAGACGAGTTGCTGTTGTTCAGCACACATTTGCAAAGTTGCCAGTAATCTTTGGAGGCAAACTTATGGGCTGTCATACACAGCTTTATTCTCTCAGAAAACAACAGCTTAGTGTCATTTCATATTCTCTTACACTCATTACCAGCAGATACGCCTATTATGGTCAGGCGCGTGACTCTGATATTGCCGGAAGAAGTGATCCATGTGGGTAATGGCGACCGAGCAGACAGGAGAGAACCAGTGCGACGAATGAGGTTTACGAAGGAGCTTTCTGGCCGAGATGAATGCATGAATGCCAACTTTTACCCAGGAGGAGATATCAGAGGCGCAGTCGTAAATGGGGAGGCTAAACACTTTTCCAAAGGGACGTTACATAGAAAATCTCGTAACGAATTCCAGTCTGCTCTTTGATAGCAGTAAGAAATTTTGTTTGTAGAAGGTTCCTGGGAGAGAGTGGTAGTGGAGAGAGATATTAATGGAAACGACTGATTGATCGAAGATTCCAAGAGAGCAAAGCTGCAAGGCTTGACAGGATTCAGGGATAGAAGCAGAGATCTAGCAGAGAAGCTTGTCTGGTAGGAATACTGGGGAGTTTCCTAATACGGAACCAATTTTAATGCAATGATTAATGGTTATCAGCACAAAAGCATTTTGAAATTTAGAATAAATTGAAAAACTATGACGAAATGGGTAATTTGATATGGCTACCTTTAGACAAATGACTAAAATGCTAACATAGAGTATCCATACTTTTATGTTCGGAAGGCCAACGTATTTCTTTTAAAAATCACGCACAGAAATGCATGCGTCTTATCATGGTCCCCGAAATGGTTTCTATCGTTTGTAAGAAATGACGAAATATTTTAGTTCAGAAGCAAAGACAACGTTGAATTAAGCTATGAGGAAAGTTCCTTAACGATGTTAGGTTTTATTTTTAGAACTCACTGACTCAATATTTCAGTCCTTATTGTAGTGACTGGTAAAAAATTTAACGAGCTAAGTATTGCTATTCAAATTTAACAGCTTGGCAAGACCCTATAACTGATATATTTTGGAGAACTAAAATAAAAAAGTAAGATCTTAATATTAAGAAAACAAAATTTATAAAAATTACCTAAAGAAAGTCTATTCCTTTTTGAAAATCAAATGCATATACGACAAAACTCACTGAGAAACATCAAAACCGTGTAACCTTAAAACAAATCTTGTAATATTTGTTACAACATCCTCATGAGCATTAGTTTACAAAAAGTTATATAAAATAAAAACAAATAAAGTCAAATTATTTCCACATGGAACTTAAACTTGCAAATAAGGTTTCAGTTAATTACGAGTTTAAATCCGTGATGTAAAACACGTAATCGTAAATTTCTGAAACTTGTTCACAAAACATGAAGCCGAAGTTCTCGTCTATTTGAAAACAAGAGTAATCGTTAATTCTAAGGTAAATTACTTGCAATTTTAGCAGGCGTTCTGTTTAAAGAAGATTTGACTTTCAAATAAAATCTGAACATCTTAGAAATGAAGAAAAAATTCGGTATAATTTTCATGCAAAGGAACTATTAAAAAAAGAGACTAATTTTCCTGTGGGCTTACAAACCTTTTTCTTCCTTTCATAAATTACAAAACGTACTAGAAGATATTCTAAGGATCAGTATTGTTCAGTAATTGGCAATTGACATTTAGAATTTATTTTGTTTGGAAAATTCAGAATTATTTATGTCTTTATATTTTATTTCATTTGATGCAGATTTTCGTGATTTCAATAATGTAAATTTATTTCCATCCAAACGACAAGATTGAAAACAATCAGGCGCGTTTTAATTATAAAATCGCTAAACTGTTTTGATATGATAAAAATAAAATGAAGAAAACATTGCACTCAGTAATCTCTCTCTATGTGTTCAATAGAATTTTTTTTAATTTGAATCAACTTTAAATATTTGAAGCCAACTTTAAGTTGCCTGACATTATCAGCAACTTGTTTATTTTGTAAATGTGCGCATAACGTTCCCATAAATCTGCATATTTAGTACAAAGAATGAACAATAAATGACTTGAAATTGGCACAAGGAAAAGCAAAGAAGTTATTTGGATTTGAGGAATTCTGAGGAATTCTTCGTTAATCTACATATTTCTAATACAGAATATCTATCTATCTATCTATCTATCTATCTATCTATCTATCTATCTATCTATCTATCTATCTCAGTATGTGGAGCAATCTTTCAGAATGGAAGTTTTGACTCAATCAATAATAATACTTGGTTGTTTTGATATTTATATGTTAAGAATGCTATGCTAATTACTTCTTTTAATGTTTTAGTAGTGATCTTTAAAGTAGAGTTTTGAATGGTGTAATATTCCATGAATCTAAATGGTTGTGATGCATATTGAATATATATACATAGTATAGCTCATAAATATAATAGGGTTATTGGTATTTATTTTACTTTCAGGTATATAAAGATTGCTATAGTTTGTAGTAAATATATAACCTAAAAAGTGACTTGAATATATCTAATAGTATTGAATGAGTGAACACGCCTTTGTAATTCACAGAAAGGTTAAAGAAGAATTAAAGAACAATAAAAATTGATTGAGAATATTGTCACAATAGAAAATAAAAATAATTGAGTATAAGAATATAACAAAAGCATATTTAAGAATTCAAAATGATATAAGCAGGAAGAGTTGAATGACAAATAAAACTATTTTAAGAAAATAATGTGTGAATTTAAATATCGTGGAAAGGGTAAGATTATTTAGATCATTTGTTAAAGGTATGGCTGTAACCAAGATATTTACACAGATATTATAAAGGGAAAGACGGATGAATATGTATATGAAAATCAATGTATGAGACGGATGAATATGTGTATGGAAATCAATATCTAGTGATTAATGTAGAGCTACTTTTGATAGACCTTGTGGTTTTGCACGAGATTAGTGAGGTAATATTTTCAGAGAGTATTGTAGGCAAGTAAATCGTAGTTTTCTTTAAAAATGATGATGATGATGTCTAAATAAATGCCGAGAAATATATAAACTACTTAGACAAAGGATTATTCAGTGATACAGGTCACAACCAAGAAACATTAAGCTGGAAATTATATTCATGTAAAACAGTGTTATTTCATGGAAAACAGCTTCGCAGAGTCTCTTCCTTCATCCCAGATAGAAATCAACTGTAAAAAATTGATCCATCGGTAAAAGGGATCTATATAATAATGGAAAGCTACAAAAATCTCCAGGAAATGATAATAACAGCAGCAAGAAATGGTAAAGTCGAAACAGTAGTCAAGTTAAAAAAAAATCAACGGTCCCCGTTATGACGATAAACAGCATCCGGCAGTAAGGCCTTTGATCGGGAGATGGGAGGTTTTGCGGAGCGTAGAACCACCTCTTAATTGATGTTGTTCATAGGTTTACCCATCTGGCAGCAAGGTCTCTGATCGTGAGATTAGTGTTTTTGAGTAGCGTGGAACCACCACTTAATTGCTGTTGTTCCTAGGTTCACCCTTCATGCAGCAATATCTCTGATCGGGAGATTGGAGGTTTTGAGGAGCGTGGAACCACCATTTAAGAGCTGTTGTTCATAGGTCCACCCTTCTGTCAACAATGTCTCTCATCGAGAGATTGGAGTTTTTTAGGAGCGTGGAGCCACCTATTAATTAATGTTGTTCCCAGGCGCGCCCTTCTGTCAACAATGTCTCTCATCGGGAGATTGGAGTTTTTTAGGAGCGTGGAGCCACCTATTAATTAATGTTGTTCCTAGGCGCGCCCTTCCTCCAGTAAGATCACAGATTGGGAGATTAGAGGTTTTGAGGAGCATGGAGCTACCTCTTAATTGATGTTGTTTCTAGGTTCACCCTTCTGGCAGCAAGATCACTGATCGGGAGATAAGAGGTTTTGAGGTACGTGGAACCACCACTTAATTGCTGTTCTTCCTAGTTCCACCCTTTTAGCAGCAAGGTCTCTGATCGTGCGATTGAAGGTTCTGAGAAGCGTGGGTCAACCTCTTAATTGCTGTTGTTCCGAGGCCACTCTTCCTGCAGGAAGATCTCTAATCGGAAAATTGAATGTTTTGAGGAGTGTGTAACCACCACTTAAATGCTGTTGTTCCTAGGTCCACACTTCTTGTATCAAGGTCTTTGATCGAGAGACTGGAGGGTTTGCCAATCCTGGAAATATCTTTTACTTGCTGTTGTTCCTAGGTTCACTCTTCCAGCAGCAAGGTCTCTGATAGGGAGATTGGTTGTTTTGGGGAGCGTGGAACTATTTCTTAATTGCTGTTGTTCCTAAGTCCACCTTTCTCTCAGAAATGTCTATGATCGGGAGATTGGATGTTTTGAGGATCGTGGAACCACCGCTTAATTACTCTTGTTCCTAGATTCACCCTTCTTGCAGCAATATCTCTGATCGGGAGATTGGAGGGTTTGAGAAACCTGGAACCACCTATTAATTGCTGATGTTCCTAGGTCTAATTTTCATGCAGCAAGTTCTCTGATTAGGAGATTAGAGGTTTTTATAGTACCTGTTACGGTTCCAAATATGTGCAAATATTTACCCCACTTAAACCGTGATCAATTCACTATGAAATATAAAAATATATTTTTATCGGCAAAATACCAGCAACAAAATTTTTATGAAAAAAATACCATCATTACATTTTTGGAAAAAAGAAATAAATTACCATCAATACTTTTGAATCTCAACAAAAACACTCTTTATAAAAATACATCAATGAAACCTGGTCTGCAAATTGATTTTTTTTACAAAGAATACATATTCTATTCTACAAACGTAGCATAAAAATATTTTCGGTATTAAGTAACCCATCCAGGCGATAGGCAGTAAAACAATAATAAACCAAACCAAATCAAACCAAACCACATTAAACAAAATCCACAGTTGCAAAGAAAATTAATGTATAAATTCAAGTTATCCAGTAATTTGGGATATTATTTTATCATAATGCAGTATAATCATGTTTATAATGTATTTGATTATCACACACACACACACACACACACACACACACACACACACACACACACACACACGCATATATATATATATATATATATATATATATATATATATAATTAAGCAGTATCCTCGGAGGGTCTTAATCTGATTGGAAGTCTAATTAATTAGAATTGATTAAGAAAATAAGATTAATATGAATCTTTCGATTATATTAGTATGATAACAATTTTAATGATGATAAAAATATAAAATAAATAAAAAAATTAATAATAATAAAAATTATTAGTAGTAGTCGTAGTAATAATAATAATAATTAAAAAACACTAAACTAACAGAAATTTTAATAATAATAATAATCCCTAGTGAATCATCAGTACTCGATGAACTGACAAGAAGAATAAATGTAAGAACTAGAAAAGGAAGAAGAGTCGAAAGAAAATACAATATTAGAAATGAAAACGAAGTTCTTCAAACTAAGGAAAAAATAAAGCAAACAATACAACTGAAGGCTCAAAGAATAAGACGCTATGAGAAAAGATCGAGATTTTACAGACAAAACAAGATTTTTCAAACCGATGGAAAGAAATTTTACAGAGAAATAGGTAAAAAAGAATTGACAATCCCCCCCCCCCCCAAAAAAAATGAGAGAACTTATACAGTTCTGGGAAAAATATGTGCATGTCCTAAAGAACATAACAAAGAAGCAGACTGGTTTGCGCAAGAGATAGAACGAATGAAAAATAAACCAGAACAGACATGGGCTGGAATCACAGAAGAGGATGTTAAATGTGCACTGAAAAAAGCACACAATTGGAAATTTCAAGGAATAGATAAAATTCTTAACTTTTGGCTATATTATTTAAATACAGCACATAAAACTAGCCAAAGAACTTCAAGAAATGTTTAACGATCCCACTAAAATTCCTGCATGGATGAGCAAAGGAATTACATTTCTTCTACCCAAGAATAGTGACATAAATAACACGAAAAATTATGCACCAATTACATGCCTTCCGTCAACATAAAAACTATTAACATCTATTTTAACAAAGCAGACATATTTCTTCTTGGAAAGAAATGACATACTACCGCTTGAACAAAAAACGTGTAAACGTGGCTGTTACGGATGTAAAGACCAATTACTTTTTAATAGGATGATCTTGGAAAACTGCTTCAATGAAAAGAAAAATCTTAGTCCGGCCTGAATAGATTATTGTAAGGCATTTGATAGTGTACCACATTCCTGGAGCTTTAAATAGGTACACGGTATCACCCGTCATTATCAATTTCATCAAACAATGTATGACGATATGGAAAACAAACCTTTACCTCAATCATATAAATGAAACCTATAAGTCTGGTATATTTCAAGGTAACTCTTTGTCTGTCTTACTATTTTGCATATGAGTAATAGCATTAAACAGTCAACTTAACAAGACAGAGTGTCATTATAAAATAGCTCAAAAGAAAATAAGCCATCTATTTTACATGGATGACTTAAAGTTGAATAAATGTGCTAAAGCTACAGTTTTACGAGAATCACTACAACAAACATCCTCAATTCGCTTAGACTCTGCTGCAAAAATATCTGTATCTGTATCTCTTTTTTAAATATCAAAAATCGAAATCCTTTTGCCGCATTTAAAGAGTGGGTTCTGAGTTTTTAAACTTATTGTACGCAAGAAGTACGAAGAAAATTCGACAAAAATCCCTTCAAATTTAATTCTCGTATTCTTGATTTTAATTCAGCTGTTGATGAACAGTGAAAAGAATTTGAAATTATTTTTTTGTTAAATAAAGATGATTAATACAATTATTTGGGGTTTAAGATATAATGAACGGAGAATCAGGAAAAGAACGTTTTAAAAGGACACGATTCGATAAATACGTTGTCTACTTTGAATAGACAGAACGAAAGCCAGACATCACTGTTGTTCAATTAGTTCATTATCCTATGTTATATTTTCCTGCTGGCGTATTTTTGCCCTGTTCGCAAGAACTTATTCCTATAAACAGAGGTTAATAATAGACAAGAATTTTATCAGCCCAAAGTGCAAGTCTGAATTTGTTCTGACAGCAATATTTTAACCTATAAGACATGATGGTAGTTATGAATAAATTAAATAACTTTTGTTTTCTTGTTTACTGATTTAAATAATTGAATAAATATTATGTGTGACAACTTGTATAATAAATGCAAACCTATCTATCTATCTATCTATCTATCTATCTATCTA
The DNA here is from genome assembly GCA_037127315.1 of Ascarosepion bandense. NCBI lineage: Eukaryota > Metazoa > Mollusca > Cephalopoda > Sepiida > Sepiidae > Ascarosepion > Ascarosepion bandense. Next base: position 9,555,500 of record JBBBDQ010000191.1, read on the forward strand.
TCTATCTATCTATCTATCTATCTATCTATCTATCTAAATCGGTTCGCATCATATCCTGTAAAGGGAGGATGTGAGGGTGGTCTTTCATGTCGGATCTAATATCCTCGGTGAGATTGAATAAAGTTGACTTTTATAGCCACCTGCCAAATCAATTTTCAACCTAGACCTGCTCCGAACGAAGCACACGTGATACTTTTTTCAACCAATGAATCAGATACAAAACTCCACACAAATCTTTATGCTCGAAAATAGCTTTTCAAGTGTGCATCACTGGCACGGAGAACGTTAGGAAAAACCTACATGATGAAGTGCACAACAAAAAAGAAAAAAATTGTTGGGTTTATCGAGAAATCTTTTAGCACTATTGCAGTTTTTGCTTTTTGATATTTTCAGTTTTTCTTACTCCCTTTCTTGAATCAATGACCAAAGTTCACACCTTCACAAGTCACCCAATCTCTGTGATTATCCTACTTTCAGTTTGTCCACCTAGACGACCGACAAAAAAGTATTATATAATTCATCGACACTCTCACTCGATACTATTTTTTTTTCACTCATGTATTGATTGGAAAAAAAATAGTGATTGCCAAGCGAAAGGAAGTCGATCGGTTTGTGTTAAATGCTAATATTTACAAGATACATTGACAGATGAGAATTAGCTGAGGGCCATTTCCGTAATTATTAAGAATGAACAAAATGGCAATGAATAATTGAGATGTACTGTCAAGATTATTGGTACACACGTAGATATACACTCACACATATATGCGCAAGACATATACACACATACTCCCATGAGTGCTTATACGCGCATACATAGAAATCATAAATATATATATATTTATAAATTTAGTATGTGTATACAGCCATAATATATTTATACTTGTACATCTCAAAGTATAGTTTTTCTTTCACTCCTACTCTCTCTTTCTCTTTCTCTCTCTCTCTCTCTCTCTCTATATATATATATATGTATGTGTGTGTGTGTGTTTGTGTGTAAGTGTGTATGTGTGTGAATATATATAAATATATGGATAGAATACTGTATTAGACTGGAACAACTGAAATGTGTTTGAATAGGTGGCGTTTGAACCTGTTTCATTTTCGTTTCACGCACAAATTAAATTTGTGATATATATACATATTCTAAAAAGGATCAAGTTGTCCCGTCTTTCAGTGTGATTCGTTTTTACGTTAGAAGTGAAAATATCGCAAAAATAAGAAAACGCTTCGTATATGGTGTCCTTTTATTTCCGAAAAAGAAAAACATTATATAAACAGCCAAAAATATAGGTGTCATTTATTGATATGGTGCAATAGCTGGGAGTAGTGCTTGCTGGTGGTTCTTTAGATTCTGAAGTGAAATCTTTAATCCGGATAACAGGTAACGTTCATTTAGACCTGTAGTCAATTATGATAATCAAATCGACGCGGTAATGAAAATTAATCCGGATCGCAAAATAAATAACATCACAGAAGTACTTCATGTAACTCATGTAGACACTGTAAAGAATCTGAAAGCCTTTGAATGCGTGAATCGCTACGGGCATTCGGTGCTTAACGGAAAACAGTTTAATTAATAATATCTGCGATTCTTTGTTCAGATGCAACTAAAATGAGATACTTTTTTAAAAAATCTGATGAAATGGTGAATATTGTGCTGCATAACTGGCTGTGTAACCCTGGTATAAGAGAGTTGTCGGGACCATATAAAGTTCTCTTATATCCTGATTCCTCTTATATCCGGGTTTGGTCTATTTTATATACATTACCACAGGCTTTAATTTGGGACCAGAGAGAATATATCTTATATCAGGGTTTGTCTTATATCAGGGTCTCTTATATCCGGGTTATACTGAATTAGATCATTGCGTTTTACAAACTCCTCTCGGAAAATCAAACGTTAGGTTCAGACAACTAGTCTTCCTAATTGAACCGATTCAAGGCAGCAATTGATTAAAAGTGTCTAGACTTGACTCATCGAAAGAGTCTCGTATTCCGTCAGGAAAACGCTAGACATCATGATTCTTTACACATCCAGTAGAAATTGGTACAGCTTGGCTTGAAGATTCTATGAAGCCATTCATTCTCAACTGACCTTTGCATCTTCGGTTTTGCTATTTGTTTCCAATAATATAACATTCGCTTAATGAAAAAAATTAATTTACATAGAAACCTCGGAAGTAAGGATATAAAGTCGCCTTAAAAATCAAGAAGCAAAATGGCACATATATGGTTAAATAAATCAATGTAAAAACATCTAAATACTGTCTTTGAAATCAATTTTAACGTTATGAAATTTTGTTCCGATCCTATATATTCGAACAGCAATTTTTGATATAGACAAGTATTATTAAGTGCGACAGAGAAAAATACCTTGTCATTTTTTATGTATTTTATACATTTTATTGTAACAAGAGAAAGATAATTTTATTGTAACAAGAGAAAGATAATTTTATTGTAACAAGAGAAAGATAATTTTATTGTAACAAGAGAAAGACTGGTTGGTTCATGATTATACCCGAATTATTTATAGTTCTTATTGACAATTGTTGTGCTTTCGACAATTCTCAGGTCATTCTCAAAAAAAAAAATTCTCAGGTCATTCTCAAAAAAAAATTCTCAGGTCATTCTCAAAAAAAAATTCTCAGGTCATTCTCAAAAAAAAAATTCTCAGGTCATTCTCAAAAAAAAATTCTCAGGTCATTCTGAAAAAAAAATTCTCAGGTCATTCTCAAAAAAAAATTCTCAGGTCATTCTCAAAAAAAATTCTCAGGTCATTCTCAAAAAAAAATTCTCAGGTCATTCTCAAAAAAAATTCTCAGGTCATTCTCAAAAAAAAATTCTCAGGTCATTATCAAAAAAAAAATTCTCGTCATTCTCAAAAAAAAAAAGAACTCGATTGATATACTTCAGATTGACACACTATTAGTGTTTCTGCAAAAATACAACGAAATTTAAGAATTTAATATCTGAAGAGTCCATTAGAAAAAATCAAGAGAAACAATTGCATCCGATCTCGGTATATTTCACTTTATAACAGGGATTTTAAAGTAAATTTATTTGACATATTTTATATATACACACATTTATATTTATGCACTCACACACATATATTATTCTTTAGCAACATATTTTAATAATAATTTCATAACGTCATCAACGAGTAAAAATAACTCTGAAGAAACTGAGAAAACAAAAACACTTATTCAAATGTAAACAAAAAAGTTCCAATTTGCTTATTACACTTATATTTAGAAACAAACTAACAAGATATGAACAAGATGGAACAAACATAAAAAAGTATAATTAAAGCATCTAACCGAAAACTAATCAACTGCAACACAAAGATTAAAACCTGATATGAAATCTTAATATTATTTACGGATTTTCGCTATCCACTTGGAAATGTATCCCCAACAATAAAATTAAAAAAGACAAAGTAAATTTTACATTGATCAATCATACAACAAACTAGGTTATCGAAGTTTGAGCACATGTCAACCATTATATGACAAGCAACATAACTATGAGAATTGAAAAATAATGAAAAATTAAACAAAGTATATTTCAGACCAGGGAACATCATTTTAAAGGTTTTTGAAAAGTTGTATGCCATTTTTGTCTTTAATAGTAACGTTTTATGTACGTGACTACTTCGCATGGAGTTTATTTTAAGCAGGCAAAACATTCACATTGTACCAACGGGCAGCATGTTCTGATTTTTCCATTAAATTCTCTATACTTACTTCATAATTAATTCCAAACGTGTTCTCTAGTCCAAAATTAGAGACTGTGGTAATGTATATAAAATAGACCAAACCCGCATATAAGAGAAATCCGGGTATAAGAGAGATTTTCTCTGCTTCCAAATGGATTGCTCGAATATAGTCTGCTTCGATATATTCGCCAAAGTATTTTACATTTTCAGGTGCTTTTGCTCATTGACTCATCGCCATAAACGCTAATCACTTGCAACGTCACTCATCCGGCCTCGAAACGCGTGTACTACTGTAAAGTATGTGTTTCTTGCTAAATAATGCGCGATTAAACATTTTACGGGTTCTTGGCAGATATGTTGAGTTTCACTATTTGTTTAGCCAGTTTAAACATTGCAGAGGCTTTCTGTTATTTTTTCCTTATTTTAAAGCTGACTTATTTGGAAAAAAGAAAATATGCCAGAGTAATGCAATAATCTATCTATCTATCTATCTATCTATCTATCTCAGTCTGTTCAATATCTATCTATCTATCTATCTATCTATCTATCTATCTATCTTTACACACACACACACACACACACACACACACACACACACACACACATATATATATATATTCTCTTCTCATATCTATCTATCTATCTCAGTCTGTTCATATCTATCTATCTATCTATCTATCTATCTTTACACACACACAAACACACAGACACACATATATATTCTCTTCTCATATCTATCTATCTATCTATCTATCTATCTATCTATCTATCTATCTATCTCAGTCTGTTCATATCTATCTATCTATCTATCTATCTATCTCAGTCTGTTCATATCTATCTATCTATCTATCTATCTATCTATCTCAGTCTGTTCATATCTATCTATCTAACTATCTATCTATCTATCTTTACACACACGCACACATACACACACATATATATATTCTCTTCTCATATCTATCTATCTATCTATCTATCTATCTATCTATCTATCTATCTATCTATCAAAGGATGTGCTGTTTAATTTTCTATAATTTCTGATAGTGGTTTAAGTTTAGAACATGTTATCTTCGCGTCATCAAAAATAAAAGTAATGTATATATCAAAGTGGAAAATAGCGATTTTTTACAAAAAACATTTTTTTTTCTTTCTTGGAAAATTCAGCCTTTCTTTGGAAGTTAGAAAGTGTGATAATTATCTTTTTTAAATGTGTAATGCCTTTTTCATTTTCTATTTAATGAAGAACTATTAAATTACCTCGTATTTTCTTGATCTACACATTAAAAATTCTAACAATTCTATTTGTAGCTCCGCTGCCATTCAGTTTCAACGCCAATTCAAAAAGTATTTTAAGTAATTGTATTTGATTTGGCACTGGTCTATGATCAGCACTTTAAAAATTAAGGTAACAAAACCCTGTTAAATGCTGTTTATTACAGCTACTTTCATTGATAATAATTCGAATAAAGCATTGGGCTTCAAGAATGCTAAATGCTTTTGACAAACTGGAAAGAAAAATGTCTCTATTTTGATCATAAATAATATTACAATTGACAGATTGATACTCGGAGGTCAGACGTGGATAGAGTTGAGGATCTTAAATCTTTTAAAGGAGAAAATTTCTCAGGAAGAAGTGTAAAAAAGCCCTTTCATAGCAGAATAAGTAAGAAGTTTTTCTCTTCATTTAAATAAGTCTTCACTTTTTTATGAAGTTGAATAGGTAACGTAAAATGCAAAACAAAACGTGATGTATCTGTTAATGGTATTGTTTATGAGTAATGGAGTCAATTTAGTACATTAGGATATTTATGAGAAGTACAGTAAGCAGCTAATTCACTCATAATAGCTAGCCCGTCTACAAGAGAAATTACTTTTTTTTTTAGTCAGAAGCTCATGCAAGAGAAATTTATAAATAAATAAATAGCTAAACAACGTCTGCCCGGACATCTTTTCTTGTGTTGATTGAATCTGCGACGATTACACAGAAGCTTCGACTATACAACTTTTATTCATCGAATCAGTAAATGCAGAACATGAAGAGAAAGTATACACACACACACACACACACACACACACACACACACACACACACATATATATATATATATACATACATACATACATAAATATATATATATATATATATATATATATATATATTCGAGGTTTCGTGAGGGAATTAGTGTAGTGTCTTCACTCTTCAGGGACATTTGGGTTCTCTTTTAGTTTAGCTCTCTCTCTCTCTCTCTATATATATATATATATGTTTTTGTGTGTATTGCATGAATCAATTGCGAATCATCCTGACATTAGTAAACCACAAAAATTAAAGGATTACAAATATAAAGATAGGCCCCTTGCATTTAACATGTACAAAGAATATTTTACGTCAGTATTTTAGATTAAACATTTTCTACTTGCGAGTTGAATATTTATTGACAAGTCCGAACGTGATTTTCCTGCCAACACGTTGCAACAGTTATTTAGTTTGGGTAATTGTTTCTATTTTATTTAATTTCCTTTGTTCACTTGTGTTATTTTTTTTTTTAAGATAAAATAGTTTTCACATCGTAAAATACAGTTTTTTCCAATCTGCGTTTACGGTGACTACGATTACTAGACACATGAGTTCAGAATTAAAAACCAGTTGTAATAGACTGCATTGCAGAAAGTTTACTACAGCCCACGAATAGCTGAATGGAGAACACTTCGTTCACATAAAAGCAACAGATAGGAAATATGGTTTCAATTAAGCACACTCTAACAAGAGGCGCTTATTTTGCTCGATTTAATTGAATCTTGGGTTGGATGCTTGCATTAATTTGGCATTCTTTAAAAGTAAACTGATTCTAAGATACTAGAAAACATTTCGATATTCTTTAAACAAATATCAGATGACTGACGCTAAAATCGGTGTTGTACTCACCATATAGTTTGTCATTATTATTGAATGTCGTGTTTGATATATTATTTTTGTTTCTGTATGCTTGCCTTTCTATAAATCCATTTTCTATCTCTGTCAATCTCTCTATCTATTTATCTTCTATTTATACACATCTCCAATGTTAATGTAGATTGAAAACACAAATGGCGCTTATATCGAACTCAATATATATCATAAATATATCTTATCTATATTAAACATAGTTGTGCTGAAGTTATCTCTATTCAAAAGATTAAACTAAACATTCAGCTTTGAATGTTCTTTAGAATTAAATATAATTGTTTACAATTCTAAATATGACAGTTCTAACGAAGATTGAGTAAGAAAGAAGTTAATTTTATTTTCAGGCTAACCTCTCTTCAAATAAGAGACTTTTGCACAAAATAAATGATAGAAAATATATACTAATTATGATTAAAAATATAGACTACAGTACTTAAAATTGATAAAGATATTAAAAACCAAACTAGGGTAAATAATAAAATCTTAGAGACTGTTCATTAGGCCGGAATTCTTCATACAATTAGAAACTGGGAAGTTCAATTTGAAGCCGAGAGAACATAATGGAAATATGTCTTTTCGGGAGAATTTATTAGTGAGTTTTTATAAGGAAATAGCAAACAAAGACTTTAAAACATAAAGCTTTTAAATAATTGCTTGAGAGAAATATAAAGCTTTTATCTTTAGGAGTAACGTTACCTTTAACGTTATCTGCGACGATTACACAGAAGCTTCGACTATACAACTTTTATTCATCGAATCAGTAAATGCAGAACATGAATGCTTTAAGTAACGTTATCTTTAGGAGTAACTTCCATTTTTTATAGGTAAACATCGTTTTTTTAATCGAAAATTTTACTGCTTTTAGCAGAGTAGCCTGAAACCCTTATAATAAAGCTCCTATGTTTTTATAACACACATTCCAACGTGTAAACAACATTAATTAACCTGTTATTAATTAAGAATTCATTACATAGATTATTTACTATCCTTTTATTTACATTCATAGATCGGAACTGGAATTAATTAAATGAAAATATAATGAAGCTTTGGGCGGTAAACACCAATTCTGTTTTAGTAAGATTTTAAGCAGAATATTATGATGTGTGATTTCTTACGCATTTTCTCATCCTAGCGGTAGTCCTTAATCTTCCATACCGTATTCTACCCTTTCTCTTATTGCTTGGACACTTACATATTTTTTCAGAATATCTTTCTTATTCTTCTTGATTTTATCGTTGCGTATTCGATGGGAAATTATTTAGCCCCAAATCTAAGTGGATTAATCTTTAACAGGTTTAATTGATAATATATTTGCTTAAATCGATAGTTAGTTATTTAGGACAGTAATATTTTGATAAATTATTTGATCAGTTTACCACAAATACAACGATAATGCCATTAGAATACAAGGGTTCACTGGAAGTGAAAAAGGATGAGGACTATATAAAGAACCCGAAATTAAACCCTAAACAAAACAAAAAAAAGAGATAAATCTTTACTCCTGTTAAAGAATCTGAGGAAATTTGGGACCCTGACAATAGGCGAACCTATCTACTCCTACTGAGGGAAGAAAAATACTAAATAACATTTTTCACTTTAGAGGGAGATGTTAGAAGTATAATGTTCAAGTAGACTTTAGAAGCAACCTGAAACCCAATCTTAAAACAAGGGATAAACCTCTACTCTTGTTCAAAAGACCAATAAGGAAAGTGAACCGGGCGACAGGCAAGTCTATCTATGCATTTTCATGATAATTAAGTTAAAAATATAACAAATATTAAAATTTGTTTTTCTTTATATTATATATTTGCATGTTTAGACTATTAAACTCCCTAAAACTTGTTAGTTTCAAGAAATTTATTTCTAAAGATTTATTGAAGAATTCTGTTTACAATGTACGTGTACAAACGTTCTCAGGCAGAATATGCACGTGAAGACACTATCAATCCTGTCGGAAGTTTGTGCTACTCCATTGCGTAAGTATTTAACATCCAGTCAGAAATATTTATACACAGGTAAAGTTTATATTTGTCAGTTTACACTAAAATTGAATCACTGTCCACAATTTGTTTATCATTATATATTTTATGAACAAGTTCAATTTTTTTTAAATACAAAAAGCACGATATATGCATATTTTAGTAAAAAGATAATACAATACTTTTCAAAAGGTTCAAAAAGGCACAAAAGGATGAAGGCTAACTTAGTTAAAAAAACACGGTTGGGGGAGAAAATTGTCAGTTAACCGACCTTATATTTTTTCTTAATTCTTTTGTTATTTAATAATTTATTTTAAATCCATAGTGTTGTAATTAAATTGAAGCTTTTAAAAAAACATATATTTTCAATTCTTAGGCTAAAAACTATCATTGTTCCTCTCTCTGATGTCTCCCGCAAAACCCAAGTAACTTATATATTTATTGCACTTTTACACGCGAGAAAAGTCATATTTTGAATACATATGCAAAAAAGATATAAACAACCGTGAAGTGAAAAGTAACCCCGAGTTGGATACAGTGGGATCATTTTCCTAGGCAGTATTTTCATTGGAAATTTGAATTGAAAGAGGTAATATTAAACAGAAACTCTGATATACATGCAGTATAAAACTGAAATAAAGAAGTATTTTGGCACACAATAATATTGAAGTGGAGTAAATAACACCCGAGGAAGAATACGAATGAAACTGAAAGAATTTTAGATGCTAAAAACTTCAGCATCAAACATTTTTTCTCAAATTTGACCAAATGACCAAACATTACATTTTGATTTTGAAAAGGATTTTTTCTGATGTAGTCTAGAGTTTTTGGTCTTTTTTTAATCTATCTTTGTTTCTATTTCTTTCTACCTATTTTTTTATTTGTTCAGTATTCAATTGATAACATGTTCATATTTAATATGTAACATCCTATTTTCTGGTAATCAAAGCCATTTTAATATTTTATGGGACCATAATAATTTAGTATTTGTTTATATTTCTGATATGAGGTCATATTTACAGTATTTACATTATTCAGACTATTGTTATCATCTTTGTTGCCATTTGTACGGCGTTGTACGCTCCATTTGTACGACGTTTCGGCCTTTGTATGCTCCGGCCTTCTTCAGGTGCTAGGGATTTCGAACCAAACATTTTATTACAATTACTGGGGTAAAGCATCCTCATTCCTTGCGTAAAGCCTCGATTGGAAATCATGAGTTAGGCTTTACGCAAGGAATGAGGTTGATATACCATAGTAATTGTATTAAAGAGCTCGGTTCGAAATTCCTAGCACCTGAAGAAGGCCGGAGCGTACAACGGCAGAAACGTCGTACAAATGGCAACAAAGATAAGGACAATAGTCCGAATAATGTAAATACCATAAATTTCTTTCAATTATTTTTATTTATGACATTTATATCAAAAGTCCGTGATACGAGATGGACATCTCTTAAAGCAATGAGCAAGAACTAATTTATAAGTCGACAATTATAGAAACATGAAAGAAATGATGCCGAATTTTGAAGTTGTTGTGGGGTTCTTTCTTTTCATAAAGATGGACTCGTTCAGAGTATACTTATATTACTGCTATAGAAGCGAGACTGGGGAATACCGAGTTTTACTCAGAGAGTTAACCAGAGAATACAAGAGTCCAGAAGAGATTAGCAGTTAGTACACTAGTAGTTCATAGTAGATTTGTGCTCCACTCATCGAGAAGATTATTACACAGTACTCGTCAGCTTCCGACGCGGACATACTCAATATACTCCGGCTTCACCTCCAGAGACTTGTACCTATACTTTTTACTAATCCGTATTCCTGGACTACTAATCTTCATTCAAGTCTGAATCTTACGTTAATACACTTATTTTCTATCTCAATTACTGGTCGTTGTTCATTTATTTGTGCGGACCTCATTCCCGGGATCCACAACAGAAGTGGAAACCATTTCTGGTTAACAATGTATTTTATTAACAGTAAATTTGCCGCTATTAACATTGTGAAAGTGAACATTAGAAAGTAGAAATAAAGAACAAAGAACAAAGAAAAAGAAAGGTAGAGAATATAATTTGGAAAGAAAAACGGACAAACACTGAAATTACGAAAAAAAAAAAAACACTGAATAAGAAAGTGAAGAAAACTAGACAAAGAAAAAATGAAAGTGAAAACTGAGAAAGAAAATGTAAATACAACGGTTAATACAGAAAAACAGAAAAATCAAACTTAAAAATTAAAACAAATTATATAAAAGAGAGAGAGAGAGAGAGAGAGAGAGAGAGAGAGAGAGAGAGAGAGAGAGAGAGGATGTTCCGTGCTGCAAATGCAGTCCGATATGTGTGGTCTGTATTCTGTGCAGGTCGGTGTTTGATAAGGCAGTCTTCAACACCGGACGGAGTCGTTAGTGGGTGGTTGTGGGTAGCTGACGGAAACAAGTAAACTCTTTCATCTGGTTCCACAAAATGAAAAATAAAAAACTCAATAAAATGAGATCCCATATGTCTATCATGATATATTTATAAGACTTCGATAACATAACGAAAGGCGAGACGACTGAGCTATAAGGAACGTCAATGTGACCCTAATGTCAAACATATCCGACTAAAGCTCTTTGTTTACAAAGTGAATCGTGCGCTTCAAATAAGCACACTAATCAGAAGAGAGGATTTTGTTTCTCATGTGTAAATCGGTTTCAGCCTTTGCCAGGTCAGTTTAGTGGTTATAGAAATGATTGCTTGGAAATTCATTATTTTACGTTCTTTACCTGGTTGTATCATTCGTTACCACATGTCTACGCTTGTTCTAAAAGTATCTTTTTTCAGATTAGACAAAGAAAGTCAAGTTCGGAATTTATTTGATTTTAAACAAGACATTTTTGTATGATTGATCAGTTTTGTATCACTTACAAGCTAAGGATTGTAAATAAAATAAAACAGTGTCTTGAGTTATTTGCAGATTTAGTATCTTTATGAAGAAAATTTCCTTTTTAAATTCAACCCAAGTTTGAAATCTTACCTCCAAATAATTGACAATGGGCTGTTACAAAGGTTCATGGGCAAAAGTTCGTATTTATATATTAAAAATATCATTATTCAAATTATCACTGTTGCAAGGAAGATGCCTGTATTGTACCTAGTAACCCCAAAGACATAAAAGAGATTGAATGACAAGATAATTTAATTATCTCCGTATCACATGATCCTAATTGCGATATATCTTCTGATGAGAAATCTCAATCCACCAGCAAAAAGAGAAGTACGAAAATAGCAATTACTGTCAACGGATTCTACCCTTTTATAATTTAGTTTCGCATTAAATGTAAATGACCCAATGAGGATATAATTCATATAGGTCATTATTGGTGCAATCCTTTGCTTGATTGGGTGGCAAAGCATTAGTCCATTAACATTATATAGATTATTACCACGGTTCTTATCAATGGAAATAGTTTATTCCTATAAAAATGTGAAGTTTTCAGTCTTTTGATTCCCACGTTTAGGCGCTGACATCAAATGTATTACGTGCTCAAGTATTCCGCTACATGCGATTTGGATCGCATTTAGTGATAAATAGTTTTTCCTGTTACGATGATGAACGAGGGAGACTTGGTCAGAATGATAAAAATCCGCTTGATATATATATATATATATATATATATATATATATATTGATTATTTAATTGCTTCGTTTTTGGTTATAATAAAATTAGACCAGTATACAATTGTATTAAAAACTGTTCAATAAAATTATATAGTAAAACTTTTAAATATTCTTCATTTGTAAACGAGTTAATACGCGATCTAGATTCCTACCATGGAGTGTTTTCAGATGATTTGTAATAACTGATTTTACCGTTTGTTTAAGAACGCTCACTTAACGTGGATTTTTTGGAACGCTCATGTAACGGGGATTTTTTGGAATGGTCATGTAAAGGGGATTTTTTGGAACGCTCATGTAACGGGGATTTTTGGAACGTGCAATTTACAAAAGTAGAAGAAATTATAACATTTTCATCCATGGTTATATACCCTAATATGTAATTTATGGTATGGTTACACGAAATCATAATTTCTGTGTTTTCTTTCAGTAATTCATTTTTGTTTGGAAACCATAGATAAAAACGTTACAATTTTTTCTAATTTTGAAAATTGCGCGATCAAAAAATCCCCGTTACGTGAGCGTTCTTAAAAAAATGAAGACACCACATGGTAGAAACCTAGATCGCGTAATAACTTGTTTATAAATGAAGAATATATATATATATATATATATATATATATATATATATACACAAAGGATGCGATGGGTACACTGTCGCCATTTTTACTTTTAATTTTGCACATGCGCTTTGTTTGCTTTTCATTTTGTTGACTGCACAGTATAGCACGGTCAGTTGGGCAATGTCAGTGAGAAAAGTGTACCATGACCCGATTCACTTCGACAAAAATTTGGAAACGTCATGCTGTACTGCTTGGTATACACGCCAGAAGCACCAATAAGAATATTTCAAAGTGTTTGGTGCCAATGTGAGGACTGCAGTAAGAGTTGGATAAGTCTAATGATAATTATGAAGGTACGGTAGTTTGGAAAACTCACTCGGAGTGTTTTTATAAGAAAAGAACTCCCGAATATTTTTTTCTAATCTAGACGCTAATTTATTTATCGCACCCTATATATATATATATATATATATATATATGTTTCATTAACAACATGTCTAACAAGAAGACTCACGTTACATTGCTCTGATCCAAGCTTCTTTCGTTCTCATTTAACTACATGTGAAGACCTATCAACTTCTATCCGCAACATACTACAAATATAACAGAGCCTCATTCACACATAAAACAGGTAAAAAATTATGGAAGCATTATCAATAGAATTAAAAAACCCAAAACTCAGTTGCATCAACTATGAACATGACCACACATTGCTGACCCTTTCTATGAAATAAAAGATTCCTATGATTCGAGATACATACATAAGAATAACCCACACATTTAGTTAAAGGGAAAAATATAATCATGCTTGATAATGGTTAGAGGTATAGTCGAAAGCGTACTTACATTCAGAACATTTGGAAATTTCGACATAATTTATGTTCAGAAAAGATGAAAATTGTTAGAATACAAAAAAATTAAATAAAAACTGCAGTATCTTGTCAGTCACTTTTAATTAAACTTCTATAAAAGAGGAATTGCTGCCGAAATACAGAAAACACACACACACACACACACACACACACATATATATATATATATATATAACATTTATATATTTAAATCCGTTGAACAGCCATTTCTACGAGGACATCCTCGCTTCTTCAGCAACGGCGAAACGAAAATTTTATTTAATCAAATTCAAATGACAAAAGATTTTATACCGGTAGAAGTAAAAAAAAAAAAAAAAAACATCCATCCACAGGAAAATAAAATGTGGCGAGATTAATAATTTTTTAATTTAAGGAAGTAAACAACGAAGCAGACAGATACCTATGGCACTTGACTGACTGACTGAAAAACAACATTCTTGGAGCTAAACATTCACAAAACATTATATATATATATATATATATCGTCCTTCTTTGCAACTAATGTTTCTTTAAATTGTGTATATAAATATGTCTTTCTTCGGCGTGCGCCGAGGTAGAATCTCTGGGTGATGTCAAATCTGTTGGGTTTCAATCCTGGCAGGAAGCAGACGGATATCTAGCCGTACTGATGAGCTGCGATACAGCGAAATAGGACTGTATGCAGGTGACTATATATATAAATACGTACAGAGAGAAAGAGAGAGAACCGAACAGCCGTAGAGGAGAATAGATAGAACTGGTACAAATAGTAAGCCATAAATCCCCAAAAGTCTTTGCTCAGGTTTTGAATTTAGAATTGTCCTTCTCATAGACCGGTTGCTACTCAAGGCTATAGAACTCAATAGTCATGATACTTACTAAAAGCTGGTCGTAAAAGAGATGGATTAAAGCAAGTGACAGTAATGAACTTTACTGGAATTCGAACTCGGCTCTACGATTCTTCAATCTTAAACGCTACTTACTCTATTCCTTCAACGTTATCTTAACGGATACACGTATTTAAAATAAACCCTTAAAAAACGAATTTCAAAGAACAAATATATCTTCTACTTTTAATAATCTATTTTCATTGGAAATATCTCAAGAACATATGGATTCTATTTTGTTTATAAGCAACTACTTGCAAACACCACGCATGTCGGATTTTGGATGTTTTTAATTTTAAATCCTTTCTATCATATAGGTCTCTGTCATTTGTCACAATCGTCTAGTCGTCATTACCCCATCAGATCGGTGCTGGCGTTCATCAGAGTTTCTTACTCGGACTTACTTTATACTCTCTATTAATCTACTGTCAAATAACATATTCCGATCCTTAGTGAGTAACTACGGATGACACACCAGTTTATAGGTTTCCCACCAAAGATCTGCGTGACCAGAAAGTATTAGCTGTTCTCTCCTCTGACCTACACCAGATGGCTAAATGGGAGAAAAGACTGGTTTGTAAAATTCAATACGACCGAAACCAAACCAGTAATGTTCCACCATCACAGAGCACAGCCTAAGATTTCACCTATCATGACGGAGATTGGTTGCCTTTAATGTCTATCGGGGCTTAAGCTCTTCTAGAACTCGAGTAAAACTCACATATTCGATCTATTGCTAAAGAAACTGAAGAAATGGTCATTTTCCTGTACTGCTCCAGTAAGTATCGGACTCTGTACTCAGATCAGAGGAAAAAAGAAGCATTGCTGTCTTATATGGGCTGAACCTGTCCATTCCCCTTCTTACCTGTTTTAATAGAGTTAAAAATCGTCTACGAGGCTTCTAGTTGATGAATCATCATCTACCCTACAACCCACAAGCCAATCGCTACACTGTGGTTATTTCTATGGCATGCATACGGACGAGCAACAATTCTTGGTTTCACCAACCCTGGTCATTGCAAATGGGACCCTCCATGCAATATACACAAAAATGAATCATCCCCATTCCCTTCGAAATCCATTACTTCTAAGTAATGAATTTCGAAAGAAAGAAGGAGCTTATTTGAAAGAAAACATTTTTCAGGTAAACTGCTGTTCTGTGGAACAGTCTTCGGACTGGATGCTTTTCTTATTACTGCAATATTGACAAAGTCAAGTTCAGGAATAACCACTGACTTTTCCGCATAACCATATGAACTTGACTTCTGATCTTTTTTTACGATCATACTATCCCCCCCCCCACAGTAAATCTTTACCTTGAATGGTCCCTGAACCTTGCATTCTGTCAATATTAGTATATATAAAATGTTATTTAATCTTAATATATATATATATATATATATATATATATATATATATATATATATATCGCTCTAAGTCTGTATTGAGCGCTTTCTGTTAGATGATTACTCGTATCGGGGTTTTTTCTTTGGGCTTCGTGCTGATCCCGGTCCGAACACTTTTGACTGACGTTCATGTACTAAGCTCTTTCTTTTTTTAAAACCATTTTTTCCTTCCGTCGAAAGCTTTCGAGGAAGGTTTTCGACATGAGTATTATTATAATCTCGTTTACATATATTTTTTTTCTAAACATATTCTGTTAAATATAAGAGATAATGAATGTCTATTATGATCAATCATGAGCCATTCTAAACATCGTATTTTGGCTTTAATTTCAGTTGAAAAAAAGGAAAAATTCTCCAACATTTAGATAATTTTTATTAAGTTGTTTCTAAGCTTTCGGCTCACATGAGCCATCTTCAGAGAGGTTACAAGGACGTCAACACAAAAACATCCACCAGCAGCGACGATTTTATCTTGTGTTGACATATATATATATATATATATATATATATATATATATATAAAGTTAAGCAACGTTGAACCTGGTCAGTACTTAGATGGGTGACCGCTTGGGAATACTAGGTGCTGTAAGTGTTTATGGACGGATATGCGTTGTGGTGCGGTGGATGTCGGGGCTTGGAAAGGGAAATCGGTGAGCCGAGATCGAATTTCAGTCTAACACTCTGCATTCACCTGCGCACTGATACCCTAGGGAAAGGTATTAATCCGTCCATACCCTCCAGTTATGGGTTAAGTAACTAAGGTCTGCTGTTCATGTGATCTGTGGTGAACTTCTGCACCGATTGTTTGTTATCCGCGGTTCCAAAAAGTGTGGATGGTGCTATACAAGCCTTCACCACTCTAAACAATTCTTTGTGTGGTAGTCTAACTGAGTTAGACACCCATACGTCGAAATCGACGGAAGAGTCCATAATAGTTCTGAAAAGTAATTCCACACATCTTTTCATATCATCTTGAAATAAGATTAACGAAATATCAGTTTAACAATCTCTGTTGTCAATTATAATAAATAATTTCATTATATCCATGCGTCAATGTTCATTTTCAGCGTCACCGCTGATGCGTGGTGTTTGCAAGTAGTTTCTAATATAAACCAAATAAAATCCATTTGTTCTTGGGAAATTTCCAATGAAAATAGATCATTAAAAGTAGAAGATATATTTGTTCTTTGAAATTCATTTTCTTTCAAAGCGCACAAATATTATTCTTGTCCAAACATTAATAATAAAAGAGAAAGTATAGTTTTTACCTAGAATGGTTTAAAAAATGGAATTGTTACTCAAAAAAATATGCTCGTGAAAGACAAAGAACGCCGAACCGCACTCTATTCATCTATGATGAACAAATATATTTTATATTAAACCCTTTAAGTTCCTTAAAAAATAAGCATGCCAGATGTGAAAAAAGTAATCGTGTTTTACGAATCACGAGTCCCATGACTTCCCGGGGTTGTAAAAGCATCACTGTTTCCTTTTTTCTTCTTCTTCTTCTCTATCCCTTTAGGTGATCATGACTCTCCGCAGCTACTTATCATTTTAGCTCTTAGTAAGTTTTATCACTTCTTCATCCTTTGCTTATCATTTCCGGCTATCAATGTACAAAATCTTGCGAGTTAAGCTATTTGCTGTCATCAATATATCCATTGTTAAAAAATTATTCAATTCTTCTTTCGTCATTAGGTGGTCATAAAATGTCAACCGCCACTTTCTGATTCTAACTATAAACGTTCTTTTTGATTCTGTTTTCCTTAAAACTTTCTCGTTACTCACATGTTCAATGCATGCAATTCTCAGAAACATTCTGTATAATCGCATCTCTCTTGCCTAGTCTCCTCTACATCAGTAAAGATTGTCAAGTGTTCACTGTCATATAGGAAGAATAATATTACATAACTCTTCAGTACTTTTTCTCTGTTTCTAACGAAGTTTTCTTGTTTCTTCATACTTTAATGAGTTTATTGAAAAACATATTTCGCTATTCTGACGCGTCTTCGTCTTTCAGTGTCACATTTTCTGTTCTCTGATAAATCTAGCCGTGTACAATTCGCATCATTGAAGCTATTCAACAAAGAATTAGACCGACTTGAAAACAACAGATCTAATACAAAAGATTAACCATTCAAAATGGGCAGTTCAAGCAAGGAGCAATTTGTACTTGTGTAGATTTTTTCCACAGGGTTATACAAGTGTTTAGTACCCGATAACTAATCATTACTATGTCCATAGAATTTTATGCGAATTCATACGGTGGAAATAGTTTTCAAAGTTAAGTCTTTCTGAAGCGTATTTACAAATACAGGTTGATGAAGAATTTTTTTTTTAATCGTATCACCCCGAGCAAGGCGGTAACGCCACTGATGTGCAGGGGGCTACGTAATAGTGAAAAGATTTGAAAAGAGAAAGCCGGAAACCACATCCTAAACAGGGAACAAGGGATGAGCCTCTTAACCTGTTCAATAGACGTGGGTGGAGTGTGAACCGGGCGATAGATAGATCTATCTACTCCAATTGAAAAAAAACAAACAAACAAAGTGAGAAGATTTGAAAAGAGAAAGCCGGAAACCACATCCTAAACAGGGAACAGGGGATGAGCTTCTTAACCTGTTCAATAGACGTGGGTGGAGTGTGAACCGGGCGATAGATAGATCTATCTACTCCAATCTAATGTCCAAAGAATGTTCCGAGTTCAAAAAATCATAAATACGCAGAAAGGATTGTATAAGTCCGACCGATTTTTCTTTTGGTATAAAACAGCACCAGCCTTACTTCAACAAGCTATTGATAACATTCGGTTGCTTATCTGGATGATATATTAATTAAAAGTGCATCTAAGAAACAACATATCGGGCACGTGAAAACCTTTTTAAACACGATAATACGGGTTCAAACTCAATGAGGAAAAGTGCGATTTGTTTTTGCCTAAAATTAAGTACCACATACAAATCATAGGCAAAAATGTTAGTCAACCAAATTCATTGAGGGCAAGCGCAATTTAAAATACGCTTCCGCCAAAAAACGTTCCGAAGGTATACTCATTTCTGGGGTTAGCAAACTATTATGAAACTTACGTATTTAATATGCAGAATTTGAGAGCTCCACTGAACGATCTACTTATAAAAGCGTGAAAGGGAACCGGACTAATAAGTGTCAGAAAGCGATTGAAAAAAATACTAACATAAAACTTATAATTAGCGCACTACGCTCCAAAATCAGAAATCGAAGTGACATAAGATGCTAGTGATTTTGGTATAGGAGCATAGTTGTAAATATGATAACGGTAATATGAAATCGTAGCACGTTTCGATGTCGCTACTAACAGCAAAATATAAAAAAATACAAATAAACAAATAAGCAAAAACTACAGCTACATTACGAATTAAATAACATTTGCAGTAAAAAAAAATCACAAATTTATACACTGAAGGATCTTTGGGTCATTGAGAGAGCACAGACCTCTATTATCAATTTATGATCCGAAAAAAAAGAATTCCTACGCATACGAATAGATTTCAACGATGGGGTGCCATCTTATTACATAAAGATTTTTGGTTAGAATACAAACCGTCCAAAAAGTAGAACATGCGGGAAGTTTATCAAGACTGATACCAAAACATACTGAACTGTTTGGGGACACTGTCATTGCAGCATTAAAAATAGGAATTGAAATTCAAAATATATTCTGCAATGTTGTACGCAAATTACTAGTTACAGAGGAAAAAATAAAAGAAAAAGTAGAACAAAATGTGTTTATTGCGGAAATGAAAAAACACTTAAAAATAAGAAAGAATACAATTCAGAACGTTTACTCGCTATGTGACGGAGTATTGATGTTCGCACAAAAAATGGTAACACGTAGCATATTATAAAGCGAATATTAAATTAATTTCAGAGTGAACATCCGGAAATTTTATGAAGGAAATCTCTTATTAAAAGCTATGCATACTGTACCAAAATGAATGAAGACATCGAAAACGTAGTGAGCTCTGACAATAAAATTAACTATCACGAAAATACAACTTTGGACAAAGACAGATATACAATCATCAAAGCTGTACTTATTTTGAAAGTCTTCTCAACGGATTTGATTATTTTGTGGTAGTGGATAGCTTTAGTAAGTGAGCTGAATTTTTTAAGTGTAAAAAATCAAAACTTTCGTGACATTGAATTTTTACGCAAATTCTTTGCAACATATGGCTTTCCAGATAACATAGTCTTAGTTACCGGTACACAATTCAGTGCTCACGAATTCGAGGCTTTTTGTAAAATGTTCACAATGGAACATACTACTAAGCGGGCAATCTAAACAGTTTGTGTGTACGTTTAGGTGAGAATTGAAAAAAATGTTATGAAAAAGTGAACAAGGAAAGACAAGAATTTTTTAAGAGTTTACTGGATAACACCAAAGCCAAACACAGCATCAGACATGTCGCCGTCAGGATTACTGTTTACAAGAAAAATTAAATTTGTGTTCTAAAAGTTGTTACCAAGTAAAACAAGAATAAGAATGGATAACAAAAATAGCACCAAAGTTTTCAAAATTGTAAAAACTGTTTTTCAGACTATAAAGATGTAAAAAAATGTGGTAAGACGACCAAATAATGCTACGAATCAGAAAGATGATATACATTGAAGTCATAACGGAACATATTGGAGTCATATAAAGTGTACAAAAAACGCGGAGATCAACATGTTGATATATAGCTCAAAAACACACCTTTTATTATATAATTGCACTCCAATCAAGGCAATAAAGCCACTGGGACGCAAGGCGTCGCCGAATGTTTGAGAATATGAGAAAACATATTATTAATGAGCAAGGAAAATAAAAGAACAACAATTAAGTTGACAGAAGATAACGATTTGGATTGTATTTAATTTTTTGAAAATCACAGTTGACTGGGAGTTGAGAAGCTGGAAGAGAGTTCCACAAACGAGAAGTGCCATAGAAGAAACTGTCAGCGTAAAACTTACGGTTATCTCGAGCCATTTCAACATAAAATAACGAAATTTTGCCAACATTCTTATTGCAATATTCCAATGCGAACAATTGCAACTAATTTTGTCTCATCCGTGAACAATAAAAGTCTATATAATCAGCTAGCATTATATTCTTTCATGCAGTTTTGGTTGATTCGATTATAGACATAGTTTTCTCAATTCAGGAGACAGTTTTACCCGTCACCTATTTCAAGCAATATTATTTCACAGCAACAAATATAAATTCTGCATTATTTTTTCAGGAAGGTAGCGCGTATTTTTTTTATTATTTTTTAATGTCGAATTATCAAATTATTAAGTGGAATTATCAAATTATTGATTGATTTCTCTCACCCAAGCGGGCACAATTTATTAAATAATATTAAATAAATACTGGTTTTAGGTTTACTTCAACATGAAGTTAACGTTTATTTCTTAAATGGACATACATTAAAATTTAAGAACAATCTATCTATCTATCTATCTATCTATCTATCTATCTATCTATCTATCTATCTATCTATCTATCTATCGCTATAAAAACAATGATCCATAAAAAGATACTTCGTTCTGGGATTGGGCCTTTGTGTTTTACTTATCATAACTAAATGTTTGCAAATATTTTAACGCCAACAAGCCTCGGCATGTTAATGTTGATCAGAAATGTAATATTTGGACACGAACTACTCAGGAAAATGAAACAAAAATGTACAAGAATAGGAAACATTGAGGAATAAAAATATAAAAAGAAAAAAGATTGAAATGTATGAGAAGATAGGAAAAAATGCAAAAAATAAAAACAAACTAAAAAAAGAAACAACATATCGAAATACTTGATTTTTTAAAAGATATATCTATGGTTTTATGCGAGAGAGTATGTAAAAAAATTATGAATTACACCCACTTTCAGCAACCTTGCATATTTGTACATACATACATAAATACATACATACATATATATATATATATATATATATATATATATATATATATATATATATAATAATAAATTATATTTTAGCACATGTACATAATTATTCTATATATATCCGCTACAAAGGTACGTTCGTTTCGACACTGAAACTTCAATGTCTCATCAGACGGTGTGTAAAGTAATGGAATCCTCTTTCCTTATATTTAGTTAGTTTTGTTAGAGGTCTTGATGGGGGTTAGTGATAGGGGAATAAGTCTCTGACCGTTGGAAATTTTGGAGAACGTGTTTTTTAAGTGGTTGATGAATGATAGTCTTTGATTTCTAGACTGTTTTAAGTTTTTATTATCTAGTGACTAGATTAAATCCTTATGGATTTCTTAGAAGAGCCGGTAGTATTTTGGCACGGATATTTTTATTTAAGCAGTGTCTTTATAATTAATGTAAGTTTGCATATTTAATCTTAACTTTGGATTTAGGGAATACATTTTTTCTATTAAATTTTTAATTTTTAATTATTAATTAGATCATGGTTTGGAAACCGTTTTTTTTTTTCAATTAAATTTTTAATTCAAATTTCTATTCTTATATCTAGTCAATATATGATTAATCTAATTATGGTTATTAACCTTACTTTATAATTTAATAAATCGATTACTTCTATAAAATTCTAAATTTTATTTAGAGAAAAATTTCTAATTTAATTATGAATATTAAACCTTACTTAAAAATTTAGTAATTCGATATCATTATATATATATATATATATATATATATATATATATATATATATATATATGGGATCCTAGCTCTGGCTATTATAGTTTTTTTTTCCGCGCCAAACACTACCGGCTCTTCTAAGAAATCCATAAGGATATAGTCTAGTCACTAGATAATAAAAACTTACAACTGTCTAGAAATCAAAGACTCATTAATCAACCACTTAAAAAACACCCTCTCCAAAAATTCCAACGGTCAGAGACTTATTCCCCTATCACTAACCCCCACCAACACTTTTAACAAAACTAAATAAATATAAGGAAAGAGGATTTCCATTACTTTACACACCGCCTGATGAGACATTGAAATTTCAATGTCGAAAGGAACGTACCTTTGTAACGGATATATATAGAATAATTATGTACATGTTCTAAAATATAATTTATAATAAATATTCACAACTCTATATATTATATATCGAGCACTGTTTTAATTTAATGTTTTGGACTTTGTAAGAATTCTTTCTTCGTTCTGTATTCACTCGGATATATATATATAATTCTCGGCCAGACAGTATGACATCCGTATCACCAGGTCTAATTGCGAACGTTCATCATCGTTTACATATACCAAGCCCGCGACAAGAATGGCAAAGCTCGATCTGTAGCACTGGATATCTCTAAAGCATTTGTAAGGTGTGGCACTCTGGTCTTCTACGCAAACTACATAGCTATGGAATCACTGGACGCTTGCTTGGTTTGATCCAATCGTTCATATCAAACCGCATGATGTCTCGAACGAGCAAACCTCCAGATCCTATCACACAAACGGCTCCATCCTAGGCCCGACGCTCTTTCTGATCTTCATCAACAATCTGGCTGATGTGATCAAATCCCAAGTAGGCATTTACGCTGACAATACCACCATGTACTCAGAAATCTGCCAAGGCGCACAAAGATAAGCTCGATGCTGATCTTGAGGAGGACCTCCAATCTGTGGTGTATAGGGGTAAGAAATGGCTCGTAAACGTTGATGCCTGTAAAGCGAAGCTGCTATCCGCCAACCACTTTATACAGTCCCTCCTGCTCCCTATTAACATGGATCTAGCTAGTCTCCCCGAAAGCAATACACTGCGCCTCCTTGGCCTCACTCTCTAAGCCGACCTAAACTGAATCAATACCTAAATCTACTGCTAGTAATTTTGGGTTTGTCTACGAATACCAGGAAAATATTTCGTTTGTAAACAAACCACAGGTAAGTTTATCGTTTTTATAACACAAATATGTTTAGCCGCGTAGTCACAAATATCGATTTATATTATTAATATTATTAAACATATACATTGAGAAATACAGAGTTCAGAGAAACTGATGTTATTTCTCTGTAGAACCAGTGATTAGAATAAATCAAGGATCGTTCTGTAGTTAAGATATATCCAAAAAGTAATACAAACCCATGTCAGGAATAGTATCTACAACACAATGAAACGCTTAAATAAACTTTGCAGCATTCGAAATTATGTTTTTTTTTCTTTCGAAAATGTGCATGATGAAACTTCCTGTTTATTTACATTTATTAACTGACTAATTTAGGTTTTGTATTTTTGAATAGAAAATATTTCTATTTGCCAGTTGAATCCCTCAAAGTTAGCGCTTGTGTCTATGATTGGATTTGTTTTATTAATTGTTTGGTTATTTATTTGTTTTTGTTTGTTCTATTATTACTGAATTTTATTGAATTATTGAATATTAATACATTTTCACTACAAACATGAACTATTTATGTATGTATTTATCCATCTATCTATTTATCACTTTGTACATATTTGTGTAATATAGAGAAACCACCTATTCAATTTACACACACACGCACATAAAAACTTAATCACGTATACAATAGACACATATGCATAATGCATATGATAATTTGTGTGAATGTGTGAATGTTAGACTGAGATTGAGATAGAGTGATTGTTAAAGAAAAAGAGGATGTTGATGACTACGACGTGTTTCATGAAGAGAAATGTATTGTACGCTATCAGTTGAGATGAACTGATCCCTAAACAGATATAACTTGTTCTTTCTTGAAAGCGATAGTTTTATATAAATATCATGTATATACTTGACACTTTGTTTTACTGTATTCGTTCTCTACTTATACTGAAACAAATACGATTTCATTGAAATGTGAGTGAATAATGATGACGCCAATAGATATGGAACTATATAAGCGTTTGAAACGTTAGAAACACTAGGTTACAACTAGCTTTTCACTCGTGTTTTCATTTTCGTCGTGATAGACTTAACTAAGAGCGCAAAAGATCGACTGATATGATATGATATATATATGTATATATATATATATATATATATATAGTGGGTTATCAGTTATAGTAAAGTATATGTGTGTTGAAACAAAATTTGATTTCGCCTTGTTAGTTAGATAGCCCACCTTAAGAAGGGTATAAAACAAGAAAATCAAATTGTAAATTGAAACAAGAAATTTATATACATATGATTTAATCTAGGTTTTTACAAATAAAATTAATGTATTTTGGTTGATACAATGTAGTAGTCCTTGAAAGAATGGATTTATGTGTACGTAGGCAGGAAAGTATTTGTGTATGTATGTATGTATGTATGTATGTATGTATGTATGAGCGTTATCGTTCGGTAGGAATGTCTTTGAAGTGTTCGCTCAGTCTTAAAGTTTTCCGTTCGGTTATCAACTATAAGAAAACGCAGACGGGTGAACTGTGAGAATAAAGAGGTGAGGGAGAATGATACAGATAAAAACGATAGCTTGACATTTGTCAAGGACGTGTCAATACGCTCGTCTTCTTCCTCTCTGGTGACAGGAGAACTTGTCCGTCTTTTATATTGTTTGTGGGGCTTGAAGAGGTTATTTGGAAATTCACTTCCGGATGTGATTCTGGCCTTTCCATTGGACGACGAACAAACTTCGAGTCGGCTCGCGAAAAGATCCGTAAAAGAATTTGTTTCTGAGAATTAAAGATTATTTGAAATTTTTTTTAAAGGTGTTTCCTAGTTTTCTATTGGCCGAAAAACATTTCGCATCAAGGTGTGAATTTTCACGAGTTTTGTTTTGGATTCGGTTTTGCGTGTTTGCTAAGCAAAGTTTCTAAATTTGAGTCCTTTTAACTTCTAACAAAATCAATGAGTCAGTGCTTAGCATTTAAATTTTAAATCTAGATCTTTTTTGTTCCCTACAATATATATATATATATATATATATATATATATATATATATATATATATATTGATCGTACAAATATATATATATATATATATATATTGATTGATCGTACAAATATAAAATACAGTAAAATCTATAGCTTAATTAAATATTAATAATTCATTTAACATTAATTCTTGAAATTATTATTTGTGCTTAGGCAGAAACAACATAGTTTATAGGCATTTTATGTATAGAATATCATTATGTTTGAAAATTGAAATGAAAAAGCATTACGATATCGATAAATTTCATTTGTGTAATTTTTCCTTATCTGTAAAAAATAATTTAGAGATTTTGCTATTACTCTACCTCTGAATCAAATAATAATTTTCTACATACAGATCAGCAAAAATGACTATCTTCTTATAACCTGTTGATATATATTCCTATGCACTCAGGAAGGATCACACCTTCGAAAACATCCATATATTTGCTTGTTAAAAGAACTGCATATTTTCTATCAACATGGCAGATGGAAGTTACTTCGTTGCATTTGTTTAACAGTTTTAATTTAGAAAATGTATTAATTGGTAAGTTTTTCTGTAAACACAAAAAGCTTTAGTTTATTTTTAATATTTTCCATTTTACGGTAAGTATTTTTTTACTTCTTTTAATTGCCAATATTAGTTGGAAGGTGATGCGATATTGCGGTACGGATTATCCTTAAAAGATAAAATTTACTGATAATAATGAGTTCTAAATAGATTTTTGCTACTCCTGATGTAATTTATTTACTGCTAGATTTTGAATGGTAGAAATAGTACATTGGTAGACTACAGAGTCAGTTAGACATCTTTTTTTATAAAGAACACTTAATCTATTTTTGACAATTGCAAGTATTGATAATATTATCTTAATTTTTTAGGGTGGCATTCTTAATTAGATTATTATATCGTTGATTCTTTAGGTTGTTATTTTGGTTTAAAATTATATTATTATGTTTTTACTATCTTTTCAAGGTTAATATATTCCTTAAATTAAATCTGTTAAACAAGCACAACGAAGTAACTTCCATCTGCCATCATCGTCTTATATATACCCTAAAGTATACTTAAATTATTTTCTATTATAATATAACTAGATAGCACGATCAAAATTCTACCCCTTTCATTAATATATTGATTCTTCCATTCTCATATAATTACACTGTTTCAATTAACTATGTTTTAGTCTCATAGTGTTAAGGCATTAATAACGAAAACAATAACCTATATTTAGACATTTTCAAATATTTTCAACATTTAAATATATCTTATTAAAATCAGAATTTAAACTAGCTCACAAGCAAATAAATACCATATTTAATTGAATTTCCATATCTTATTGCCAAATGTCTTGTAAAGTTGTTATTTATGTGCAAATTAAATCTAACAGAAAAATTGCCTCTAACTAAAATATACCCAGCTTTAGTCTGAAAAAATATATCATAAACAATATTGAGTAGGGCAAAATTTTGCATATACAAAAGAGCCTGGTCGCAAACACGAATTATTTCAACGATTTCAAAGATTTTCATTGAATTGAAGAAACGTTCGAGAAACCTGCCAATGTAATTTGAATTTGACAAATATTGTGAGTGAATATACTATTAAATGTCTGTGAGGAAATAAATCGCTTGGTAAAATTTTAGAAAACCGAATGTGACTGTAAAACTAATGATGTTTAGTGTTTTCAAAATGAACGAAATGAAAACTATTTACACAGACGAATTTGTTCCAAATATGACACAATATGTGAGATGATTGCGACCCCGCCGATCCAGAATTAGGTGAAATTTACTTCGAAATTTGTAAACTATTCAACGGCAATTAGAGTAGGGTAAGCAATTTGTGATGAAAAAGTTTAATAATCTCAAATGATGGAAACATAAATTCGAAATAATCTCAACGTAGACCTGATCAAAGCATAACACAAATATATAAACATTCATACAATTTGAATATCATACTGCGAAATCGACTATAAATTATGTAAAAACAAAGAGCATTGTGCATTTCAAAAATGAGCAAGACAATTCTATTCTTTGAATATTCTAGGAAATTATTGGAAGGCGTAAGAGAAATATACAGTTGGCCAACTTTGGGAGATCTTCATGACAGATTGGGCAAATATTGATCATTCCTTTATCTTTAATTCATATTCCTAAATAGTGTAAGTATTGCATCTATTAAACTGATACATTATCTTAAAGCAAAAGAGCTAGCGATAATTACTATGTAATTTTGTAATTATAATGAACATTAAAAAATCATTTATATGGTTTTCCATTTATTATCATAAAACTGTTTAAAACAATTCCTCGCGAAAGTGCATTTGGATTAAAGTCTTAAACTGAAGGCTTTATTCTTGCTGCGCAAGACCAAAGTCTTTTCACGAGGAACTTTCAGGCAAATATTATACATAATAATGTAGATCCAAAATGCGTGTTCTGTGATAAATACCAAGAAAAAATTGACCATCTAATCTCAGGATGTTCTGTACTTGCCTCAAACGAAAATAAAGATCGTCACTTTCTTTGCCTGAACAACCAGTTCTTCTGTCGACTGAACCTTATAAAAATATTTTTCTTAAAACTATTTTTCGGAAAAATAGGTTCCTCAAATTTCTTTTGATTTCTGACAGGAATTATTTATTTATTTATTTTAATCGTATCACCCCTAGAAAGGCGGTAACGCCACTGATGTGCAGGGGGCTACGTAATAGTGAAAAAACTGGAAAAGAGAAAGCGTGAAACCACATCCTAAACAGGGAACAAGGGATGAGTCTCTTAACCTGTTCAATAGACGTGGATGGAGTATGAACCGGGCGATAGATAGATCTATCTACTCCAATTGAAAAAAAAAAAAAAGAAACCAAAGTGAGAAGATTGGAAAAGAGAAAGCCGGAAACCACATCCTAAACAGAGAAGAAGGGATGAGCCTCTTAACCTGTTCAATAGACGTGGGTGTAGTGTGAACCGGGCGATGACGAATCTAAGCAAGACTTTTAGCTTTCTCAGAATAGTCTTGCTGTACATGTTGAATAGATCAGGTGAAAAAACACATCTTTGTCTTACATCTAGATTAAGGTCAATGTGAGAGAATCGAGGTTTCATCTATTGTCACATATTTATGTGAAAACTCCTTGTTGCATTGAAACAGTTGCAAACAACGCTCTGAATTGTCAACTGTGAGCAAACGCGCCACCCACTTTGAACACAGCCCTCCCATTGACAAACGTTCGTGCAAAATGGTAAACACACTGCCCTCTGACATGCTCACCTCCTCTGCCATCCCACGCAATTGAAATCCACGACTGGCCAAAACAAGTTTGTGGACCGTTTTGGTCCTTTCTGGGACAACTGCTCATTTTGGATGACCTAAGCGTTCAGCATCACCTGCGTCTGCACGACCGCATCCGAAGTCAGCACACCACTTAACTATTTTTTCTGAAGAGCAGAGTCCAAACAACACTTACCAAGCCACTACCCTGCTTCAACAGCACTTCTCTCATCAGAAAGCAATGCTTTACCAATACACGCAATTCAGACCCTTCCACTGCTTTGAAAATTCGCAACAGCAGCCTCACTTAAATAACTTTAGTTTGTAAACCAACAATTCGACTGGCCCAAACTCTGTCACGTGCCATTTCAAAGATAGTACCTAAAAATCATATGGATTTTTTTTATTAGTGGCGCCATCCATATGTCAGGCCCAGGACCCACTGAATGAAGTGTTATAATCTAATTTTGATCTCAAGTGTGACATATCTTCTGAGCATTACTTTTGGTCCTCACCCCAAATCAATTTTAATATTAATTTTATAATCTTATTACTACGTTACCTAAAAATAGAAAACTAAAAACGAACAAAATCAAAAAATAAAATATAAAATAAACTAAAAATCAGTAATTAAATAAGTATAATAAATTAACCCAAATCAATAGATGAGTGAACCAATTAAATAAATAATAAACAAATTAACAAACTACGACTACACGCATAAACACAGTAAACCTAATAATAACAATCAGCAACAATTAACAAAGCAACCAACAATAACGAACACTAAAGTAGGTTGGCAACTGCATTCGGATCCATATTTCCATTCAATAGCCACTAGAATAATTTGTAACATAACACCGCCCACCCAATAATCGTTAAAACTATACAATACCCTACTCATAATGCATCGCTGACGAGCATATATATATATATATATATATATATATAGTCATTTAAAACACAGTCCACATGGTCTGACGACATCAATGCTCACTTTTATATTCACATTGGCTCTATTCGTGATATCGAGCAGTTTCAGTCATAAAAATATCATACCATAAACTTATATTTTTATCATATATATATATATATATATATATATATATATATGTGTGTGTGTGTGTGTGTGTGTGTGTGTAATAAAATATAGTTTTCAGTTATGTTATATTTATAGAGAAACATTATTTATTATCCGGGATAGATTGTGTGTAAATATGTAAGATGTGTGGACACTTATGTCAGCACCGCGTGGCGACAGTAGTTTTCATGCTTGAACGCAATCATCATAGTCTATGAATTCCGCTGAAGCATAAAATAGATTATCGCAACTTAGCGTTCCCATCAGTGTCCACTAATCACACACACACACACACACACACACACACACACACACACACACACACATGTAAATAAGTTATTATAAGTGATAATTTAGTATGCACACCTATATATGCAAAATACGCGTATGTACGGATGCAAGTGCTCACGCATACTCCCGCACACAAGCACACATATATTTATGCTGCATTCGTATACATATATACCTGAATGTATACATATGTAATAGTTTTATATATCTATATTTTTGTTAATCAGAATTACGTGTAAGAAAATGGGCCCAGATCTGAAGAACTTCATCTTCAGGAATAATACGTTTTCATGAAGTGTAATGGATAAAAAATATCATTCACTGTCTTTTATAATGACTTTCTCTCACCTTCTTTTAGCCATCAGTAATGATGATGTCAACCAAGCCATTATTTTCATGTACATACATACACGCAGATAAACACACGGTCTTTCTTTCTCTGTCTCTCTGTCTCATACACACACACACATACTTATCTATATATAGTGAAGAGGTGTTGTCAAGACATATTTACGTCGACGCTTGTTTTATCCAGTTACCAAGGCACTTGTGTGACGAACGAATCATGACTAAAATCCACTTTGTTAAAATAAGTCTAAATATTAAGAACATGTGTTCTCACTTTTTTCTTGAAAATTTTAAAATTTTGCAAATTAAGTTCTATGTAAGTCGTGAGCGCTTTAGCAGTTGAATTGTAAAGAAATGTGAACGTTGCAAAAGAAAGGAATAATTCATTTCGGGACGCATTATAAAACAATATATAAGTCCGCCCATAGAATTACTTTTGTGCAAAGTACATCATTCACCCTAATACCCAGCTTTGCAGGTTTACTGTCTGAGAATAACAGAACAACACAGCTTCGCATTCTGCAAGACTTAGTATTTTTTAATATATTCCGTTCAGCTTGTAATGTTTCGAGTTTAGTAAGTCATTTTGAGGCCAAAAAACCTCAGTTATTTTTATTTACCAGCATTTAATCCGGAATTATAAAGATAATTTTACTAGAATATCTTCAAGCTGACCGGAAATATATGTACGAACAGCAATGGTTTGCAGTCCCTTCCACTAGAACTTTCATAATTTTACATACAGTTTGTTGCGCAAAAGGAACATAATAAAGTAATATATAAATTAAATAGTTATTTTGCTTATTGAACCCTAGTTATTTGATAAGCGTTAAATGAATGCTATTGTGGATTACATATTTGAATATACATGTTGGAAAACTGGGTTATTCAGGTTCGACCCTGTGAACTGCCGTTTTCATGGCAAGTTTTTACATGTTCATGTCTATTTGGGAATTGATTACATCAGAAAGATCAATGAACATAAAAAGCACAGAACCTAGATAGAGCCTTGGGGGACGCCTGCGTTTGTATGGAAAGGATTGGAAATTTTGCACGTTCAAAACGATCTTCATTTCATGAGTAACTGGTACGATTGGATTAAGTTAAATTGTTACCCAGAAATAAGCAATGGAGTTCGCACAAAAGGCTATCATGCTGAAACTTGTTAAATGCTTTCAACAGATCAGAAACAACAGCACGAGCATCACTGTGCTTATTAAGAGGC
Source organism: Ascarosepion bandense (assembly GCA_037127315.1). Taxonomy (NCBI): domain Eukaryota; kingdom Metazoa; phylum Mollusca; class Cephalopoda; order Sepiida; family Sepiidae; genus Ascarosepion; species Ascarosepion bandense. The sequence goes on from JBBBDQ010000191.1 coordinate 9,587,620, forward strand.
TTCTATATACATTCAGTGATCGTCGTTAGCATATAAACGGTAGACCCGGTGAAGCGGAAGCCGTACTGTTTGTCAGAGCTAAATTTGTAAGATGTAAGACACTTAACTATTTCAGCATTGATATTAATCTCAAATATTTTGCCAAAATGATATAAGAGGCTAATAAAGCGATAATTAGAGGGGGTCAGAGGGATCTCAAGAGTTCTTAAAAACAAGAACTACAGACCAAGACTTCCAACAAGCAGGAAAGCAGGAAGCAGTTAAGCAATAGTTATAGAGTTTGGAGGGGAATGGGGCCAGCTTAGAGACATATTTTTTCAGGAAGATGACTGGAATTCCATCACCTCCTCTTGCCTTTTGAGAGTCAAGTTTAGAAATTATATGAGAGAAGACACAGAGTTATATATATATATATATATATATTATTCAGTTGAGCTTCAATTTTATATAATGAGGTTAAACTCGATAATAGATGCCTAATTTATAATTGTATGTTAAAATCTGGTTCTCGCCATCTGCAGTGTTTATTTACTTAGTACTATTTAAATATGATCCGCCTTATTACCGAAAGAGTTCCGCATTTCTCATTGATATAAATGGTGTTAGAGCTGAAGTGTCGTAACATCGGTTCTCGTACAATAAATTTAAGCATCGTGGAGCTAGATAGGTGACCGCTTGGGAATACCAGGTGCTTTAAGCTTGAATGTGTTTGGATGTGTACTGGATAATGAGACGGAATTGGAAAACTGAGTTCTGATTCCGATCATCTTCCTTATATTCACTTAAATGCAAATAACATTGAGAAAGGCATGAATTCAACTATTCTTTATCCAGCTATGGATTAATTTTAATGAAATGCAAAAATCAGGGTTGGTTTCATTACAATTATGATAATTATAAACAAATAGTAGAATGCTAGAAATACCGAGAATTTCATTTTAATTTCAATTAAATTTCATCCTAATAAACAAATATCGGCATGGATTGGAAATATGACGTAAATATTAACCTCATCTACACTCTCCTTAATTAACTTAATTGATCCTAAATTAACAATTAAACTCGGAAGACTCATTGATTGCGGTTATTGCAATCTCGACAAATAGCTTTTATTCCTTCGTCACTTTATACTTTGTCTACCTATCTAGTCGTATTAGTTTTGCTACCATTAAGATATTTAGAAGAAGCACTTACAAATATTAATTTTGTTAATCAGTTTATCATTAATCTTATTCCTATTTGCCAATTTTAAATTTTATTTAAAATAAATAATAAATTTACAAAGTTTCGTTTAAAAACTGAATAATATAGTTCAAAATATGAGTATTATCCCAACGTAATGTTTTGAGTCTTTAAAACTCTTGATAAAGTTACTGGTTATTACTAATGATTCAAAATGAAATATAAGTCCTGATGAAATCATATCACTAACAAGTATTTTAAACAGTGAACAAAATTAATCCCAGACCATGTTTCTGTACTGTAATGAAATCCATTTGATTTTATGTGGTTGTGAATGTTGTATTGTTTATTTTTATGTAAACGACCCTAAGTTTTATTATAGCTGCTTTTAGCTAAATGTCATGAAAGTGTGTACAATGAGCAATCAGGTGAACAAGAAAATACATAATCTATGTGATGACTTGAACAAAATATTTCATACACCACAAAGAACAGAAATTAATTATTTTCTACGTACGGAGCTGGTTATTTGGTAGGTAAGTGTAGAAAGTTCTGGACAAGAGTTATATGCTTAATTATCCATTCTCCCCAAAGAAACCCTTGACTTTTGTACTCAGACTATCTCATAAAATAAGCAACAAGCAACTATACAATACAGTCTGTCGTTACCATTCAAGCTCCAACAGTGGCACCTTGTTGATGAAGACGTGCTTTCGGCTAGTAATGTGAATATAGTGTATATCAATTTGTTGTATGATCAGAATGCAATCAGTCCAAGAAATACAAATGCAGAAACGCATTTACTATGTTTCAACGACAACACAAATGCATTTGCCAAAATATGACAAGAAGAACTGCTTGAACTATAACAAAACCTTGATCGATACGTAAAAGATATTCGAGTGATCCATAACTCCTGGAAACAAATAGCTTGCATGCAGAGAGAGAGAGAGAGAGAGAGAGAGAGAGAGAGAGAGAGAACTTGTTAAATAAATATATAACAATACAAAGAGAAGGATGACAATGATTTGTTTTTTTACGGAATTTATTTAACCCGTTCATCGATTTCATTTGACCCCAAAAGGCTTATAAAAGTACTGGCGGAGATACCCTAAACAACAGAAGATGAACAGATGATACTAACTTGATGGGAGAATTAAAAATAAAAAGGAAGTAGCCTGAAAAACAAGGCCGTTAAGGAAAGAAAGGAAAAGGACTAACTATTAATTGTAAGACAACAGAATGCATGGTTTTTTAGTAAAAGAAAATACCCAAGGTGTGAGCTACCTATTGGAATATAGAAGCAGAGGCGATGAAAATGTGACACAGGCATTTAAAGGTCCAGCAGGATATCAAAATATGTTTTCCAGACAATAATCAAAGAGATGAGGATATATGATTAAACCTTCATTGATGAAGAAACGTAAAGCGGCAGAGAATGTAGATTCGCCTACGAATTATGTGAATACCATGGACGAAATAAGTGAACAATGAGGAAGTTTTTAAGGAAGACAGAATATACAATAAAAGTGATACTTATAAGTGGAAAGTGTCAGGTATCATTTCTAGAGCGCGTAACGAAGAACGGCTTGGAGGTTTTTACACTCTCAGGGCACACTGAAAGCACGGGAAGCAGGGAGAAACAGCGAAAAATATGTTTAATAAATTTGGGTGAAATAATAAGTTTGAAAGAAGAAAGTTTTTATGTGGGTAGTTTATATGAAACGGATGAGAAATTTTATGGAATTTTGCTTATTAAAATTTTCAGAACATCCTGATAGATTTCTCACACATTACTGGGTAAACAAAAGATAATGAAAGTGAAACAGAACATTTAATTACCAAAAAAGTGGTGTTAATGCGTTGTTAGGTCATATTTTTTATCGTAATGTTAACTGTACAAAAATAATTAGTATAATTTGTGCCTACGTTATCCGTGTATTCATGATTATCTATACATATAAAACTGATGTCTGACTGTCCGTCTGTCTTTCTGTTTGTGTGTTCCCATTATAACGAACCCTATTCCTCCGAAACCTTTGGTTCGATTTCAACCAACACTGGGTCACTTGTCGATCATGAATTGAGTCTTTGAAGTACGCAAACAGTTTTTGAATCGATTTACATGGTACGACAGAAATCACTGAAACACTTAGAATTTACGAACTTTTTTCCTCAGAGACGCCTTATGCGAATGCAACCAAAATCGATCAACTTGTAGATCAAGATCCGAACTTTTGATATACACAAATGTTTTTAGAATCAATGTAAAGGGTTCGTCAAAAATCAACAACAAACATAGTTTCGTTTTTGTTTTTTGTTTTTTTTTCGCACATTAATGCATTTCTCCAAGACGCTTCACTCAAACTCAACCCAAATCGAGTCACTTGTAGATCAAGATCTAACGCCTTGATATGCTAACAAAAAATTTTAATTGACACATACGATGCAGTAAAAATTAGTAGAAAATATTGCCTTTTGCGAGCGATTATTTCTCAGAAATGCTTAGTTGCATTCCAACAAAAATCGGGTTTTTTCAACTTCTATCTTATCATATACCATAACAATTTCACGTTTTCTACAAGGTGCCAACCCCTTCGACGCTGTAGGAAACAATGTACCCACTTCTTCTGCTTCACATTATCATCGCACCATATTACAAGCTCTAGGAACAGCTACTGCCTTTCTTCCAATTGTACATACATCATTCCCGTTTATTAGGCAAGCATGAATCCTGTTTTACAAGTAAAACAAAAATCAATACTTTGCATTTTTTAAGCTTACACGTCAAGGCAACCTCATACTGGAGCTTTTTGAATAAGCACTTGATCTTACCATTTCAACATAACCACTAAAATCCCCAAGTAATGCCTTTCTATTTCGTGAAGATAAACAGGAAAATAGGTTTCAGTGCAAATTCTTCCCCGTACTTAACAGTTATATTCTTGTAAATCAAGCGTTAATTCATTTACCCCTGTGTTGAATACTGTCAGCTATTCACTAGTCAAAATATTATTTTCATACTATCAGACATTCACTAGTATACTATTTTTATTATATTTTACCTTTTCACCCCAAGAAAGGCGATAATGCCATTAAGACGCAAGGGATTACAAGAAGTGAAAGGGAGTGAGCAGGCTTTTGTCGAGATGGGAGTACAATAAAAGGTAAATTTTCCTTTTAGGACCTGAAAGATAATATCTCTTAAAAACGCAAACACACGCAAATAACATTTTAATACACGCAAATAACTTTTTTTTTCACTTGTTTCACTGTCAATAATATTCTTTTGAAATTAAATATAAAAAGAAATCGCGTACTAATTTTTGCATGGACGTTTTTGTAAAGGAAGTAGAAAGGCCCAAATGTTCTTCCTACGCTTAAAATTGTTCTGCAACGAATGACTCTCACTAAGCCGGTAATGGCTGACAAAAATATCGAGAAGAAGTCCTATTTTTTTTATGGTCATTAACATCAAAAAAAGGTCGGTTTCTTCAATATCTAATTGCTGATTTGAGTTCAGCATATACATTTGCACGGAAATAAGACTTAACTGGAAAGATTTGAAGGGATATTAACCTTCGGGTCTTAAAACGAAAATTTACCCAATAAAAGGTCATTCAAGAAGACAGTGAATGGTGATTGACATTGCAATTAAACTTGTGAAGATTGAGTCAGGGAAGAAAGAAATCAGAAGAGTGTTCGACGAGTGAATAGTACAAGTGTCGGGGCGCTCTCCACCTTTCCACGGAAATGGACTATTCGAATCACTATATAAAATAGTAGCGATTATACCTCGAGGAAGGAAGTCGAGTAAGAAATTCGAGTGAGCGAGTCAGTCGGGTATTTCCGGTATTGCACCGAAAGTGTTCTACTAGTCAATTTATTACGTCTCTACGACGATACTGTATACTAATTACCTTGTTCTGTATTCTACTAATCCTCACCTCTTGTAAATACTTCTCTTTTCCTGTCAATATTTTTATACTATTACGATGTTTTGTAATATTTCACATGATTCTGTTACCCGACGTAACAACAAGAAAATAGACTATTAGAATAGAATTTATGGTTAGATCTTAGCTATTTCAACAGTCAGCAGATAGTACCTTTTCAACAGTAGCACGCTTTTATTCATGCGGAAAGTGACTGAAGCGAAGATCATAATATATAGTCGGAGCACTAGTTCAGATATCGCAGCAATATTCAATACACGGAAGTATGATAGATTTAGAAATGTACAACAATTTTTCTGACAAGAGAAAATGTTTGGCATGACATAGTGAACTCAAATTCTTAGCAACAATCCTAACAATTGATTCAATATAATCTCTCCATTTATAATTTGCAAGCCAATCAAATGATCAGCTGCCAATTATGTCAAACTTATCTGACATTATTAAATAGATGTGTCATTAGCATAAATACCAAGTTGGAAATTAATGATATCGTTCGTCGGAGCAGACGCCATGAAAATATTGGTAGATTAGACTGAGGGAAAACACATCCCGCCAGTGAGAAAATGGCTGGAGTCGAGCTGCCAAGACGGGATCTATCACATTAGAGATTCTCTTTCGGAGACAGTCGATAACACTGAGGTGAACAGCAAAGGGGCCTGACCATATATGAAAGCAGTATTTTATGCACGAAGGGATAGCTGATTTTTATATGTGCGGCAGTGTTTTATTCACGGAGAGATGGTTGAGTTGTATATGTTCAGCAGTGTTCTATTTACGAACAGATAGTTGATTTTTATATGTGCAGCAGAGTTCTATTCACAGACGGATGGTTGGTTTTTATATGTGCAGCAGTGTTCTATTACGAAAGAATAGTTGATTTTTATATGTGCGTTCTATTAACGGACGTATGGTTGATTTTATATGCGCAGAAAAGTTCTATTTAAGAACGGATAGTTGATTTTTATATGTGCAACAGTGTTCTATTCACGGACGGATGGTTAATTTGCATATCTTCAGCAGTGATCTATGCACGGAGGGAGGGTTGATTTGTATATGTGCAGCAGTATTTTATAAACGAATGGATAGTTGATTTGTATATTTGCATCAATGTCCTATGCACAGACAGATGGTTGATTTGAATATGTGCAGCAGTGTTCCATACACGGAGAGATGGTTAATTTGCATATGTGCAGCAGTCTTCTATGCACGGACAAACGGTTGATTTGTATATGTGCAGCAGTGTTCTATGCACGGAAGGATTGTTGATTTGTACATGTGCATCAGTATTCTTTGCACGGATCTATGGTTGATTTGCATATGTGCATATGTATTCTATGCACTGAGGGATGAATAATTTGCATATGTGCAGCAGTGTTCTATTCACGAACGGAGGGTTGATTTGTATATGTGCAATTATGTTGTATATGTGCACCAGTTTTCTATGCACGGATGGTTGATTTTTATATTTGCAGCAGTATTCTTTGAATGGAACTATAGTTGGTTTGTATATGTGCAGCAATATTCTATACACGGATGGATGGTCAATTTGTATATGTGCAGCAGTATTCTTTGAATAGAACTATGGTTGGTTTGTATATGTATATTGTACGAACAGAATTTGATTTGTATATGTGCAGCAGTATTCTATGCACGGACGGATGGTTGATTTGTATATGTGCAGCAGTATTCTTTGAATAGAACTATGGTTGGTTTGTATATGTGTAGCAGCATTCTTTGCACGAACCAATTTCTGATTTTATATGTGCAGCAGTGTTCTATGCACGAATGGATGGTTGATTTGTATATGTTCAGCCGTATTCTTTTTCACGGACAGATGGTTTATTTGTATATGTGCAGCAGTATTCTATGCACGGATGTTTGCTTTGTATGTGTGCACTTCTTCAAGATTAAGGCAATCATAAAAATATCTAATTCATTCTTTTTAAGTGATTCTCAAGATAATTTATTATAGAAAGTTTGTCATATAAAAATAATAAGTTTAAAAGATACTATTGTTGAAAACCAAACTTCTTAGAAAGTAATTGAGATATTTAGTTCATTAACATGTAAGAGTAGAAATGAAGCGCAATTATAAAAACATTATTTGTCATTGCGTTATGCCAGCAAGTCCCGATGATCATTGTATCATTATTCATTTTGTCACCATTGATTCGTGCTAGAATTAATCCGAACATTTTTACAGAAGTTCGTCTCAAATAGAAACTGAGTTGAAGGAGAATGACATCTCCGATAAAAATCAGTTTGCCTTTCCTGTTTAGATAACAAGCAGTATAGCCAGGCGTTGCTCGGGCGTAATGAAAGCTTTAAAACTAATCCATGGTTCTGGAGCTCAGACTCAGCCTAAAATATATTTGTGTGAAGTTTGGTGAGAATCGGATAAAAATTGTGGATTTTTATAAAGGACATACAGACAGATAAACAGACACACACACACAAACATCTTGCCTTTTATATATATATATATATATATATATATATATATATAATTATTATTATTATTATTATTGTTATTATTATTATTAACTTTCTGCACTATTGTAAGAATTTCAACCTTGAAACTTCTGCATATCGTTTCTTATGTCTTTGTCTATGAGTGTATCAAATTTGATTAAAATCGGACCACTCCTTCTATAACCCGATTTTTTCGATTATCAATATTTATTGGGGGTACCTCGACACAAAACCTAGCTAAGAACACTCGCGGACGCTTATAGTACAACTGTGTAAATTTTGAAGAAAATTGGTTCAGTCGTTTCGGGGTCTAGAGGTAACGGATACACACACGCACACTGACACACACACACACACACAGACAAAGTTCCATTTATAAGTTCAGATAGATTTTGATCATTACTTTTTTCATATGAAGGGATTTAATTCTTACAGATATTCGAATCAGCAAAAAAAGCTTTTATTTACAATATACTTTCTGTACATCCTTTCATTTTATATCTCTCGTTCATTTTTGTTATTTGTCTTAAGTACCTTTGTTCTTTGTGCGTTGTGGCGCAGTGGATATCGGCTCGGAATGAGAAATCAGGGAACGGAGTTAGAATTCCAGTTGAATTCCTCGCATTCACTTACGCGCAAATACCCTTGGGAAAGGTATTAATCCGTCTATTCCTTCCAGTTAGGGGTTAAATAACAGGACAGATTGGGTTCTATAGCCTTGGTCGGCAACCAGTCTACCGCAGAAAGCAATGGCAACCTACTGCGGGATAATGTTCTGCCCAGTCAGTCATGTCTCTTTGGAGACATGATCGCCCAAAGCGTGTATCGCGCATGGTACTTAAATGACTGACCTTTGTTCTGACGTGTCATTTTCTCATTATTAACTCATTTTTCTTTCTTGTCAAAGGATCAAAACTCTAGAATGTCTAATACTTCTGCGCATCATATATTTGGTACATTGTTGTGGAACCCAGACTGACATCAACATGGACTCACCCACCGCTATATTAATAGGTGTGTGATAGCAGTAGTGGGGACAACAGACAGTAGCACTGTGCGCATGAACGCAGTCGACTACCAAGGACTCTACTGGATTCGTAAGCTCTGCTTACTGTACCTTCTTCTTTGTAACATCTTAACTTATTTATAAATGGAACTTTGTGTGTGTGTCTGTGTGTGTGTGTGTGCGTTACCTATAGACACCGAAACGGCTGAACCGATTTTCTTGAAAATTTACACAGTTGTACGATAAGCGTCTGCGAGTGTTCTTAGCTAGGTTTTGTATCGAGGTACCACCGATAAATATCGATAATCGAAAAAATCGGGTTATAGAAGGAGTGATCCGATTTTAATCAAATTTGATACACTCATAGACAAAGACATAAGAAACGATATTCAGAATTTTCCTGGTTGCAGTTCTTACAATAGTGCAGAAAATCGATAATATATATATATATATATATATATATATATATATATATATATATATATATATGAGATAAGATGTTTGTGCGTGTGTCTGTTTATCTGCCTGTATATCTGTATTTTTTCAGCCCTTTTATTTTAGTTTTTGCTTCGGATTTGGCTCTAAGTAGGTATAATTGTAGTTCTTAGTCTCAGCCATGATACCATTTACTCAAAGAACTTATTTAGCCTTCAAAATTCAGTGTACGACGAAAAACTTATTTGATATCAATACCAGGAAATCAAAATTTGACTTGCATTCACTCATTTTTCTTTCAGTCTACGGTTTCGCTTTAACTGGAAATAACATAGACGTCCACATCACGCCCTCGATGATTTCTAGCATAATATCAAAGCTTGACCCTCAGAAAGCGAGTGGTGGGGACGGAATCCCAATCATTGAAGAAATGTGCCCCTGAACTCTCTTCTGTCCGTTCTAAGCTCTACAACCTCTGCCTATCTTCCTCCTGCTTTCCTGCCTGTTGGAAGTCTTCTTCTGTTGTTCCAATATCCAAGAACACTGGGGAACCATCGGACCCCGCAAATTACCGTCCTATCAGTCTTCTTCCGATCTTCGGCAAAGTGTTCGAAGCCATTATCAATGCCGAGGTCGTTCAGCATCTCACGGCCCACGGGCTCCTATCGGACAAACAGTATGGCTTCCGCTTCACCAGGTCTACTGCTGATATGCTAACGACCATCACCGAGTATATATACCAGGCTCTCGACAAGAATGGTGAAGCCCGAACTGTCGCCCTGGATATCTCTAAAGCATTCGACAGATTATGGCATGACGGCCTTCTACGGAAACTGCGAAGCTACGGAATTACTGGAATTTTGTTGGAATTAATCCAGTCATTCCTTTCTAACCGCACACTGAATGTGGTTTTAAACGCACAAGTCTCCCAAAACTACCCTACAAACGCGGGTGTCCCCCAAGGCTCTATCCTAGGTCCTACGCTCTTTCTAATCTACATCAATGATCTCCCCGATGTCATAAGATCACAAGTAGGCATGTACGCCGACGATACCACAGTATACGCTCGCCTCGATCAAAAATCTGATGTTGATGATAAGGCGAACCTCGCGGCTGAGCTTGAAAAGGACCTCCAATCCGTGGTGGATTGGGGTAGGAGATGGCTCGTAATATTCAATTCTTCCAAAACGAAGCTGCTGTCAATTAACCACCACAGACAACCGCACCTCCCTCCCATTAGCATGGAACAGGCATTCCTCCCAGAGAGTAAAACACTACGCCTGCTTGGCCCGACACTCTCAGCGGACCTCAAGTGGAATGACTACGTCGAATCCATTGCTAAATCTGCTGCCATGAAAGTTGGTTCTCTTTCCGCCTGAAACTATCCTGCACTTATACAAATCTACCATCCGCCCGTGTTTTGAATACTGTTGCCACATCTGGTCGGGTGCCCCTGCTATTCTCCTCGAGCTTCTTGACAAAATACAGCGAAGAATCTGTAATGTGATTGATACCGACTTAGCTGACCGCCTTCAGTCACTCTCTCCTCGGCGTGACGTGGCTCCCCTGTGTCTCTTCTATAAATACTTTCATGGCTTCTGCTCTGATGAACTTAAATCACTGGTGCCCCCTAGGTGTGAGTTCGCACGAGATACTAAATTGGCAACTAGGTCCCACCCTTTTACAGTGAAACTGATGAAATGTAACCGCAATTTCTACTCCAACAGCTTCTTTTCTCGCACTTCCCGCCTGTGGAATTCCCTTCCGCATGCTTGCTTGCCCGACGGCTATAACCTCCAGGAGTTTAAATGTAAGGTCAATAGACACCTCCTAACACACTAACCCTCCCATTCTCCCCAACTCTCCCCCTATGTACATCTTAACACGTCTATCGCCCTGTGTAACCCCCTGCGCTATAGTGGCAGTGGAATGCCTTGCTTGGGTGTGGCATGATTAAAAAAAAAAACAAAAAACTATTGCTTTTTAGTCTTTAGTGCCAACGTTCAAAGAATCTGACCTCCAGGACCATGGATTAATTTTAAAACTTTCATTACACCCGAGAATCGCCGGGCGATACTGCTAGTTTTCTGTAAATACATCTTTCTTTAACCTACACCTCGTGTTCCGTGTTATATTTCCGTGGACCCACTTTTGTTTCCACATCATACATGAAAAAAGAGAAACCTTATCATGAAATGTAGTAATGGAAACGATTTATCAATGCTAGAAAAACTCCTTTAATGAATTGGTGACGATTTCTTCTCACAGAAATCTAAATAATGAAAGCTTCGTGAATATAGTTATACTTTTTTAAAACTTGAATACATAATAACTTTAAACGCGTTTCATTTTATGCACAACATGACAAAAAGAGACAGATTTGAAAAGAACCCGTCGAGATTTGAAAGTCTATCACCGGAAATATGACACAGAATTCTATTCAAGGATAAATCTAAATTCTAACAATTGTTTTACATTTGAAACTAACAAATTATATAATTTGTTTTACAGAATGAGAGATTTCACATAACCGGAACAAAATATAAATCCAATTTTATTCATTTTCAGTTAGAAATGAACATGTATATATTGAAAATCAGATAAAGAAGAATTTTCTTTGAAGAATCTGTTTTTGGTAAATAATACGAGACATAGAAAGGAAAATAAGATTTAAAATTGCTTTAGTGAATAATATTTCTTAAATTCATTTATGTAAGATTAAGAGAAATACATTTTTTACATGGAGCATGCGCACTTTTTCAAACATCTAAAGTCATTAAGTACCTTTCTCTCTCCACACACACACACACACACATATATATATATATATATATATATATATATATATATATATATATGAGAAAATAATACATGCTATGAATCCATAAAACAGAAATACTTTGTACATGAGGACATCTGGTATCTAAAATTGTTTCGGCTCTGATCCAACTAAAAATAAGATCAAAGTTAACACAACTTTCAAATTGCAATTCTTTGACTGCTAATGAAAGATGTTTGTATGCAGCAATTTGGAAAAGTGTGTTTGGTTAGCGCACACCACTTGTAGCAACATGTGACCAGAAATGGAAAAAATAGTACCATATTATTTCTAAGAATATTTGCTTTCACAAACCACCTTAAATATAATTATAATATATAATTATTAAACGTTTATCTGTTAACAGTACGACATATATATATGTATGTATGTATCATATATATATATATATATATATATATATATATATATATATATATATGTGTGTGTGTGTGTGTGTGTGTGTGTGTGTGTGTGTGTGTGTGTGTGTGTGTGTGTGTGTGTGTGTG